>BEHA01050135.1:104162-135417 GCA_002897215.1 Eschscholzia californica subsp. californica
CTGAAATAAATTCAGAGATAACGTTAAGTCTAAACAAAAATATCACTGTTTTTTGAAACAGATTAAAAAGAAAACTAATATAATTTTAATAACAGAAATTGATTAGAAGGTTAGAGAGAGAAAGCCGAGTTGTCTCTTTCCTTAAGACAGTGAACACCTGGTATTAGTACTAAAACCAGTCAGATGTTTGTCTCCCAGGATACAACGGCTATACCTTTCAGGATACGACTAAGAGTACTTCGTATTTTCTGAAAGCGTGCGAATTTCAAACAAGCAGTAAGAACCAGATGCAAGTGACTACTTAAACTCTAAATGCTCTTAACTTTGAATGCTAAAATTTTCGTGTTTTGTTTGCTGGATTCTGTTTGGTATTTATAGAAGTATTGGTAACACTTAAGACAGGTGCCTATAGACGAATGGATGCTTCCCAACAGTCATATCTGACTGTTGGTTTTCAAGTGTCATCTTGATTGTCAGATCTCAACGGATCTATCAAGATCTCGCGCCTTTAACGCCCACCATAAGATTATCAACGAATCTATCTTAAGAGCGCCAATCATCCTAACCGTCGGATCAAATCTATGATTGTAAAATCAAAGGCTCCAATCGCTCCTCGCGACGATGCGTACGTACGGGCGCCTCTAAAGCGCCCATTCGCCCGTGTACGTGGTGCAAACCACGCGAAACACCTTTCTATTTCAACCAACATACCATAAATATATAGAAGATTCTATTTAAGGAAATAAAACATTTCCTCCATCATAAATGTGGTACTAACTCAAAATCCCGGTTTAGAGTTAATGGTACCCATACCAAACTAATTTTATAATAACTCACTCATACGGAATCGGATTGGGACAAAATCTGAGTCTAAATTCAAGAGCTCAGCGAGACGAATCCAACGAGACATCTTGCTCGAGATTAGATGAATATAGGTACATCAAATTAAGGAAAAACCGGTCCAGCTACATTTTGAACTAGGTACCGATTCCAACAGATTTGGTGTTGCTAATGTTTCATTAACATCACCAAATCATGGCTACTAATGGTTGATAGCAACAACAAATTTTTGTTGCTAATAGTTGATGAGCAAGAGTGACTTGCAACTGTTAATGAAGAACCAACAACGACATATCTGGGAGGTCTTCTCTTAGATTTGCAAAAAATGGAGAAGGAACGGTGTTACTTAGAGAGTGTGAAGGAGAACAAGAAGAAGTGGGAGATGATGATGCGGAAGAAGAAAAAAATTGTCATGAAGGTCATCGTAGTTGGTCGATAGTCGACGACCACTTTTCAAACTTTGGAGAAGACAGTAGGGACAAATGAAGATCAATTTTAAGAAAATCTATATAATAAAACAGAAGGGAAAAAGATGACTGAGACGAACATCCTTTTTTAATAAAGGATATTGTCTAGAAGCCTTTTCAAAATTTAAAATATAGTCCTTCGTAGAAATAAAGTTACCTATTTAAAAAACAATAATCATTTCCTTCTTAGAAATAAAATAACTAATTTAAGAAAAAATAAAATAAAATAAATTTCAAGGGTTAAAAAAAGAAATTAAAATCTCTCTCTCAATAAAATAATAACTAATTTAAGAGAAAAGAAACAAAAACATAATACAAAAAAATAATAACTAATAAAAATCTCAAAATCTCTCTCTCAATAAAATATAACAATAAATTTCGTAACATTTGATTGATACAAGTGTCCGTGTCCTAGGGCACGGGATATATCCTAGTATAATACTATATGAAATGAATAAAGGTACGAATGTTAACATCTGGAGCGACTATTGGATTCCCAATCATAAACCTCCTTTAAATAACCACAATAACTGCCCTTTTGTTTTAGTTCAAAACCTGATATGTAACCAGACATGGAATATAGAACTAATTGACACTTATTTTACCGAGGACATAAAAAGTGCTATACTAAGCATTAATATTCATCCGCACGCGGAAGACAACATGATTTGGTCTCTTACTAAATCAGGTAAGTTTACCTTAAAATCTTTGTATTTTCATTTGAGAATGAGAGAGTATAATGCTGAGATCACGAATTGGAATTTCATTTGGAATATTCAAACCATTCCTCGGATCAAACTATTCCTTTGGAAGTGTTGTACTAACAGTCTCCCAGTTCGGGACAAAATTGGTAAATACATTGGTAATAACTATGTGTGCTCCTTCTGCATGGAAAGAGAAACGATCTCTCATATACTGCTACACTGTAACTATGCGAGAGCTATTTGGCACTACTTCGGTATCAGAACAGGAAATTTTCGAACAGTTCTTGAGTGGATAATGTTTTGGCAAACGATGGATGAAGAAGGTATGGCGAGGATGGCAAAAATAATGTGGTTCATTTGGAAAGCACGATGCGAGAAAAGCTTCGGCAGGGAGGAAGGTACACCTCAACAGACCATTCACAGAATTCTAGGCTTCGAGACAAGCTTGCGGGTCCACAAACCAAAGAAACCAGAGGTGAATAAACCAAGATGGCAACCTCCGGAACAACCGTTCCTCAAGATTAATGTGGATGCATCATTTACCAACTATGCGGAACCGGCGGGATTTGGAAGTATAATTCATGATGACCGGGGAGATTTCATAATCGCCAGGGCGGGTTCCATCCGAGGACAAACTGCAGAGGAATGCGAAAGTATAGCGATTCTGGAGGCAATCAAATGGGCGTCCGAACTCAACATTACCCATCTCCAGATTGAAAGTGATAACTGCAACATTATCAACTACCTAAAGAAGCAGCATGACAATATCAATTGGCAATCGAAGGATTACATGGATCAAATACTATGTCTTGCGGGGACCTTCGTGCAACTCACTTTCCACTATGGTCCACGTGCGATCAATACACAGGCGGACCTATTGGCCAAATGGGGGAGAAGAACTACCGAACGGCGAATCTGGAACTCCAAAGAGGCGATGACCGCGGACCTGAGCCGACACTTAGATTGAGTTTTTGTTTTTGTTTTCTGTCAGCAAAAAAAAAAAAAAAGACTAAAAAAAAAAGATCATTTTTTAGTTGATGGGAACTAAACTGTAAAGAAAGAAACTGGTCACATGATAGGAAGCCAGGAAAAGAAATAACCCATATTTTATTTTAATTACTGGTTAGAGTTTGACTTTATTGGGAGAAGCTTAAGAAACAAGTAATCATTTGAAAATTACTCTTAAACAATGACATATATCAAGAGTTTTATCTTACAAACTGAAAGGATACTTGTTATAGTTAGGCCTTTCAATGGAGAGAAAAAACACTTTGATTTACATTCTTATTTGTTGGATATGAACTTACAAAAGCTGAAACAATCTTTTTAGAATTGCTTCTCCAGAATCATAGTCAACAGCAAACCCACTGCCATGGAAGGTGAAAAAGGAGATGCTGCACCAGCTTGGCTTCAACCATCCAACACCACAACCACCACCACCACCACTACCTATAACAACCCCATGCCGCCGCAGCCATCATCCAATTCTCTTCTTAATTCTCGTGTGTTGATCGGAGTTTTACCAATTATAGCTTTAATATGTTCTTTTATACCTTCTCTCTTTTCATTGACTTCCAAATTTCTCCATCCAGATTTGATCAAAAGAAGTTGGGAAATTCTTAATCTTTTATTAGTCTTGTTTGCTGTTCTTTCTCAAGCTATTAACAGACTTTCTTCCAGTTATGGTGGAACTTCTCCTCCACAACTAGCAATCCGGCAAGAAACTTCCACCACCAACCATAATCCTCTTGTCCATCGGTTATTGTCGAATTTACCTCGTAATCAGGGTTTGTTGATCGGACTTTTGGCATTAATATGTGCTGTTATGCCGTCGTTGTATTCGTTAGCTTCTCAATTACTTGAACCAGATTTTATCAAAAGGTGTTGGGATACTTTTAATTTTGTATTAGTTGTCTGTGCTACTATTTCTCAAGTTATTAATAGAATCGCCGGTATTAATAATGATGGTCCCGATAAATTGTTGGATCGACTGAGGCCTCCTCCTCCTCCTCCACCACCACCACCACCACCACCACCTTCGCCATCTCCAGCACCTCCTCCCTATAATTTACCAACACTACCACCTCCTGCAATTCATAATCATCATTATTATTATCTCCAACATCGTCATCAGCCCGGGCATCACGGGGGGTTGGATTTTCAGAATAATCCGTTGACTTATGATCCAAGGACTAGTTACAATATTGGTACAGATATTAGGCGGGGAAGCCTTGATGATACCCACGTTTATAATTATCTATATGAACCACGGAATTCTTATCCTGATTTACAAGAAGAAAATTCATGGAGTCTTGCCATCGACCACAAACGACGGTCGTATGATGATATTGACGTTGATGGATATCGGAGGGGTCTTGTCCTCGAGCAGAGGCGACAGTCCTTCGCTAATAGAGACGACGATGGAAATAGGTACCGCCAGGGTAACCGGCGCCGCCCTCCACCACTATTTGAACCTGAATTTGATTATCTCCACCACCATCTGAACCCTCTGCTAGAGATTTCATCCATAGAACCACCACTTTTATCAACAAGACCCCCACCCCCACCGCCGCCACCACCAACTCCAAGTAGGCCCCAAGAGAGGCAAGTTCAGTTGAGAAAACTACATTTACCAACTATGCTTCCCCCACAATCAACTCCTCCTCCTCCTCCTCCTCCACCACCACCACGACCAATACAAACTACAAGAGTAGAATCACAGAGGCAATCATCAAGGGGGCAGCTGTCCTTTCGAGTTCCACCTACGCTCAGGGCTTCCACCATGGGCAGAGAAAAGAGAGAGAAGACAAAGGTGACAAAGGTGGATAAATGATCAACAGACAATATGTTGAAACTACATATGTTGAAGAATGATAGGAAGAGGAAATGCAAATAGGATATTGATGTATACACTCTGCCTTTTCCAATCCACCACCACCATCTTCCCCGGTCACTACTCACCACTGCCGCCATCACAAGTCACAATATATACAAACTTCATTATTTTCAGCGTTTATTGGGTATGTGTTAGAGTGGAAAATGCTCCTGGAATCAACAAGAGAATTAGAGTTCATTGAGTAGTTTAAATCATTAGCTAAAACTATATATGTATCTTTTGTGTATTGATCTTTATTTGGTAGAACAAATCATGTGTGAGGTGCTATAAACTCTCTTGTGATCTCTCAATTAATGAAGCGACTTGCAAATCAACATGTGTGAAGGTTGTGAAGGTGAACTCATCTTAAAGCGCCCCCCTTAGTTCAGTATGGGCCTCAGCTCCTTTGACCATGGTCAATCATTTGACTTTTAAAGGTACCTCTGCTAAAAGCTTGGAGAGAATGAATGATTCTAATGGAATGATTAAAATGACAGAAAAAACTAGTAACAAATCATAAGATCATATACATCTGTCCTTGAAGGCCAACCTAAGGGGCCTAAACCCATCAAATCTACCTCTATTTTATTTATATCCAAGTTCAATAAATTATTTTCGTTTTTATGAAGTCAAACTTAGGACTTTTCCGTTGCGAAGTGAGTGTCCAACCACTGCACCTTGGTGGACAATGTTATGAGATTAAAAGAGAAGAATTAGAAAAATTGTAATTTTATGAGATATTTTTAGATGCATAACGTAATGCTCCAAACTCTAGTCATCCAAATTGAAAAAACTATAGATTTATGGAGAGGATTTTGTTAAACCCATTTGATGAAGGGGCGCTTTTAGAATTCTGGGGATTGCCATTAGAAAGAACTTCCTTAATCTCTAATACAATGACAAGAGAGAATAGCCCAACTCTTCACAAAGTAAATATTATGAGGATTCAGATTATATGATTTCGAGAGAGAGGCAAGACCCAACCAAGTAGAAGTAAAAAATGCTCCGTGGCTGAGCCTCCCATTTCCCTTTGTCTGGCACTACCACCCTCACGGTAGAGACAGTTTTATTTTTCAGTTTCTGACCGGTTAATGACAGTTTCACACCAATCTTTGCATCTGTTCATCTTTTTTCTTCTTTAAGGAGGCTTAATATCTGAGATTAGTCTCTTCTCATCTATCATTAATCTTCTTTCTATCACTTTCTTAATCTCCTCTCTCTCAACTATGGATTCTTCCCAATCACTTTTCATTCAACAGTTCGAAGCCCTCACCACCGATGACCCTATCGTCCCTACCGTTGAAGAAGAAGGAATAACAACCGACCAGAACATCATTAATCGAAATGGAATCCTTAAATTTTCAAGTTCCAAAAAAGTTGAAATAGGTCAAGCAATGTTGAGGATCTCTCGAGTGTTACATGGTCCAAATCGTTTTACTATTTCAGAAATTACAGATAACCTGTTTATGATTCGGTTTGTTACGGCAATGGAACTAGAGATGGCTATTGAGTCTTCTCCCTGGGTTATACTGGATGATTTAGTGATTCTAAAGCCATGTGATCCGGATGTACCCCCAACTGAACACTGCTTTGATAGGGCATGGTTTTGGATACAACTCCATGGTATCCCTACTCGACAACTTAACAACACTAGCATAAACAAGTTGGCAAGTTCGCTTGGTCGTTTTGTTGCAACCACACCCGAGGACGCATTCAAATGGAGTGTCTATGGCCGGGTTAGGGTGGAATTCAATATATTGAAACCTCTCCCTCAAAGAGTTAATCTTAACATCTCCAATTATAAATTAATTTGTGTGGAGATTCGTTTTGAACGACTTCCTCGCTTTTGCGTCTCATGTGGTATTCTAGGTCATACCATTAAATTCTGTCTGAACCTCCTAAAATTGGGGGACTTGTTACATCTACAGATCTCAGATGAGCAACGACAGGCTGTATTGAAAAAAATGGAACCGAAATACACGGAAGCTTTCAAGGTGCCGTTTGTCCAACGAGGAACAGGCAGAGAACTGGATTCATTTTCTCCTACAAACGTGGATCATACAAGTGGCTCATCAAGGGCCCCAAATCTTGAGACTATAAACAGAAAAACCTACCCATCGGTTTCTTCAGTTTCAGAGAGTTTTAGTACATTTATCACCACAGTAACTAATACTAAATGATTTAAACCCTCTTTTTACAGGCAACCGATGTTGACGGGATATCCGTCCCTACTAGGCGGATTCGGTCTAGATTCACAACAAGGAAACGCTCCGCCATCCCAAGAGGGTACGAATATGGAAAGGGCAAAAACGACACTGGATTTGTCTGAAGATACAGAAGAAAGAATCAGACGTACTTTCAAACGGCAAAATAAAATCAACAACCGGGAAAAAGAAAAGGAAAGGGACTCGGCATCCCCAATGCCGATGGACAAATGAATTGTTTTGCCTGGAATTGTCGGGGGCTCAGGAATGACCCGACAAAGGATACTCTTAAAGGATTCCTGCAGTCTATTAAACCTAAACTAGTTTTCCTCTCTGAAACTCATCTTAATAGTACTTTTTCTATTCCTAATTTTGATTATCTAGGTTTGAATAAAACGCATCAGGTTCCATCTCAAGGTAGGAGTGGTGGACTCCTTTTGTATTGGTCTTCTGATATTAATATTTCTATTAATTATTCCTCTCGTAATGTTATCCATCTTACAATCTTTTCAGACTCTTCTAGTCTGAACTGGGATTTGTTTTGCATTTATGGTCCCCCATTAGTTCAAGATAGGGACAATTTCTGGAACTCCATTCTCTCTAGACTCCAAAATATTTCAAATCCCGTATGTTGCATAGGAGACATCAGCGCCATCAGTACCACCTCTGACAAATGGGGTGGAAACACGAATTCACCCTATATCAGACGCTTTCAATCTTTCATGCGTCAAGCCAGACTCATGGACCTTGGGTATAGCGGTCCAGGTTTTACTTGGACAAATGGTAGATCTATGCATCATCTGACTAGAGAACGGTTGGACAGGGCCCTCTGCAACCCAGATTGGCTCCTGCTTTTCCCTCATGCTGGTTTATTTAACCTTCCCCGTTACAACAACGACCACTCTCCCATCCTTCTTAGGACTGAATCCCAAACCAAAATTGTGGACACCAACTCTCGGTATGAGATTTTCTGGTCTAAACACAGAGATTATAAAAATGTGGTCTCTCGGGCCTGGACTTCTACCACAGGATCTTTCCATGATAGAGTTTCTCAAGTTAAAGACCACCTTAAAACCTGGAGCAAGAGTGTTTTTGGTCTTATTAATAACAGACTCAAAATACTAAAAAAAAGACTGAGTGATATCCAATCTTTAGTATCAACAAATGACCTGTTACTTATTGAATCTCATCTACAGGAAGAGATAATCCACCTCGAAGAACTATACCGAACTCAACTAGAGCAGCGATCACGATTGAAATGGGTAAAGAATGGAGATAGGAACACGAAGGCCTATCATATCTCCTGGACCCAAAGAAAACTTAAAAATCGAATCGCTCAACTTCAACTACCAACAGGGGAAATGACATGTGACGAGAAGGAGATATCTACATCTTTAGTCGCTCATTTTCATTACAGAAGAACCGGTTTGTTCCCCTCCCATTGAGATTCTACAGGCATACCATACTATATCGGACGACGATTTGGGAAATCTTAATAGAACTCCCACAGAGGACGAGATCCACCCGGTAGTAATGCACATGGACCCCTCAAAGAGCCCGGGTCCAGACGGTATGTCTTGTCACTTCTTTCAACATAATTGGGATGTTATTGGCGAGGATCTGGTACGTTTAATTCAATCTGCTTTTACTACTGGTACTTTTGACGATTCTATTAACTATACTACTCTTGCCCTAATACCTAAGGTTAAGGCTCCTAGTCTCGCCTTTGAGTTTTGTCTGATTGCCCTATGCAACTCAATCTACAAATTCATCACCAAACTCATCGCGAATAGACTTAGCCCCCTACTTGCTGACTGTATAAGTTGGAATCAGAACGCATTTGTTCCTGACCGCTAGATTTTGGATAATATTATTGTGACTCAAGAGTTAATGCATTCTATGAAAATCTCTAAATCCAAAAAGGGTGGCTATGCTTTTAAAATGGATATGGCCAAGGCCTATGATAGAGTTAACTGGACTTTTTTAGAAAAAGTCCTTCTGGCCACGGGCATCCTCGGCAATGTTCTTAGTCTTATAAAACACTGTGTGACCTCTGCTCACTTTAATATTCAATTAAATGGGGGGTTGTATGGCCATTTTCGGGCCACTCGTGGGTTGAGGCAAGGGTGCCCATTATCACCCTACCTCTTCATCTTAGCATCACAGTCTCTATCTCTTCTCATTAATTCTTTTGAGTTACAGGGATTATACAAGGGTTACAAGATTAATACAACTTGCCCTAGCATCTCTCAGCTGCTCTTCGCTCACGATCTTATTCTCTTTGGCAATACAACCAATCCCAACCTACTCGCGATTACTCAAATTATGTCCACATATGAAGAGTTCTCGGGGCAGAAAGTGAATTTCCAGAAATCGGCTATATATTTTGGATCGGGAGTCTCGGAAGATACCATTGCTACTTTTATGACCACCCTACAAGCTCCACGCATGAGTGATGATTCCAAGTACCTGGGCTCCTTGATTTTGAAATCAGGAAATAGAATTAACAGTTATAATTGGTTAATTGAGAAATTTCAAAGTTCATTGGCCGGATGGAAAACAAAAATGACTACTCAGGCTGGTAGAACGGTTCTGATTAAATCAGTACTCCAATCCTATACTACTTACCCTTTCAGTTTCCAAATAATACCAAAGCAAACCATCGATACTCTTGAACAACTAGATCGAAGATTTTGGTGGGGGCATTCAGTGGAAGAGAGAAAACTTCATTTTATAAGATGGGATATTATAGCTCGGCCTAAACAAGAGGGAGGCCTAGGGATCTGTACTTTGGAGGAAGTTAACTTATCACTTCTAGCAAAGTTTTGTTGGAGATTACTGGAATCTCCTACTTCTATTTGGGCACAAGTTCTTATTGGTAAGTACACACCTAAGGAAGGAATTAACCATCACACAACCATCTCCAACCAATCCACACCCTTATGGAAATCTATCATGAGCATTAAGGATACTATGCTAAATAACATAATCTGGCAACTAGGAGATGGTAGCAAAATCAAGATTCTTACCGATCCATGGATTGCTTCACTTCCACAACACATACCCATTCCTGTATTTGAAATACCCCCTGAAATTAATTTGGTTTCACATCTCATTAATCAAAACACAAAGAGCTAGCAAATCTCAACTCTACATCAACACTTTGATAATATAACAGTAGAAGCCATTTTGGAAATTCAAATACCGACTACAAATAGGGAGGACAAGCTTATATGGTGCAATACGGAAACAGGTAAGTTTTCTTCGAAATCATTTTATACTACTATCAAAACTCACCCCCCTTTACAGTCAGAGTTACTTGACTTTCCCTGGGGTAAGTTTTGGAAAAAGAAAGATATGCAACCTAAAATTCAACTTTTCGTTTGGAAACTTATTCACAATGGCATCGCAATATCTGATAATATAGGAAAGATACTAAGTACTGTTAATCGGACTTGTGTGATTTGTGAGTCCGACAATGATACTGTTATTCATCTATTTGGGGACTGTCGGGGTTTTCAAACCCTTCTTACATACTTAGACCAGGATTTTAGAAGTCACATAAATTTAAACTCAATCACTACTATCAGATACTTACTTAATAATGATTGTCGTTTAAATGATTACTGGTATAAGTATACTTATCTCGTTTGGCATTGGTGGAAGGCGAGAAATGAGCTCCTTTTCCAGAATAAACCGATTAACTATCAACTCATCTTCAATAAATCGAAGCAAGATCACAGGTTTGCATCTCCCTCACCTTCCCTCTCTACTAATACCTTTTCTTCGCAGCCTCTTGAATGGATCCCTCCAGATCCAGGAGTGATTAAAATCAATGTAGATGGTGCATATACCTCCACCAGAGCTTCGGCGGCAGCCATAGCCAAAAATCACGAAAAAACAATTGTGGGAACCAGAACAAAGATCTTCAACCCTAAATCTGCCTTACATAGTGAGCTAATGGCGGTGGGAACAGGATTAGATTTGGATGAAGAATTAGGAGGTGCTTATGAAATCCACCATACACGTGGAAGACTGTGACCCACCCACGTAACAATCCAATTCGCGGGTCGAGAATGCAACACAGCATCGCATGACTTAGCGCATTCTATCTTAAGTCCATAATTTCGGCTACTTTGAGTTTAGCCCCTTTCTGTTAAAGTTTCAGTTGTTTAGTCCTCTTTGTATTGTGCTTGGACTCACTGTTTTATTCAATGAAAGGCTTTATAAAAAAAAAAAATTATATGATTTCTGTGGCAAACTTTCGTTTGACTGGAAGATGGATAATTTATTTTAGGTATATAAATAACAATTTGATGACCTAATAAAAGTATTAGGAATTGGGTCCTCTAGTTCATCTTGTCTTTTCAACTATTTTCGATAGAGTAAGAATACACAGCCCGCCCTCTCAAACCGCCCATTAAACCGTCCAGAGAGAGAAACCCTTATTTCTCTCTCTTCTCTCTTGTGACGTCACCTAGAGAGAGAAACAAGGTTTCTCTCTTACACGGTTTAAGAGGCGGTTCCATTGGACGGGTTGTGTAGATTTTTTGTTTTCGATATATTACAATTTGTTTTTGATGAATTACAGTTTGTTTTTGATGAATTGCATTAATGAACTGGTTATTCTTTTTACCAAGTCTTTTTAAGGCAACCTTACATATTTCTTTGTCATTCATTCTATCATTTACACATATAAGTGCATCCTTAACTTTCTATTATTATCGTAGATTAAGGAATTACCTTTCTTATTGTGTTAAATATGTTCTGTTAAAACACAAATTCTTGTTTCATAGTCTTCAGTGAATATCTTTATAATAAATCTTTAGATCTCTCTACTAATAATCAAATGGAGCACATGATGATTTAAAATGACAAAATGTTGATTTTGTCGTGTCAAATATTGACCAGCTTTAACCAGTCAAGAAGTTAGCTGGTCGACCTAAGCGGCACATGCCAAAATCCTGCATGCCCATAGACGAATCTTTAACAAATCCATCAGCAGGTGGAACCTGAAGGGCTCTGCATCTGAACCCAATTCTAACCAGAGATATTGATGAGAGGTGGATCCGAGCCAGCCCTACCACCTGAACCCTGCTCTAAAGAGAGGCAGAGTAGGAAGGTCTGCATAAGCAAACTCGAGACAACGAACCCTATTCTACTCAAGAGATTGGTGATTGTGTGGAGGTTCGGACAGTGCCCAAGATCTTTTCATATATAAATCGTTATAGGCCAAAGATACGATTAAGTCATTATTATTAGAGAAGATAAAATCATATTTAAAGATTACCCTCTAACAACCATGCACGTAGTTATCATCAAGACAATGCTTTGCCACCACTAAATCTCAGCGGGTGATTCACCACCGCGAAACACGTTTGTCCTTAAAAAAACTCAAACTCAATCTTGACAAATAATTGATTTCCAAACCTGAACACTAAATTGACTTGAGCGTCAGAGTGTTCTTCCTATCTCAAGTCTCTATTACAATTGGGAGAAGGAATCAAACAAATGTTAGTAGGTTATTTTTGTAAGGATGTTCGTGAAATCACTTTCCGACATCATCAATTCGGCGCTAGAGGAAGGAGATGTTACTTCAGCCAACTCGAACATTTGTTAACATGAATTCAGTAATTCATGGACATTCGTTCACATGAAATTTAGTATAAAACATGCCTGGTGGTGATAGTTTGGAAAAAACAAAGCGGCTCACTTGAGAGAAGAAAATTAATGAGACGCAGATGATTTGTCCATGATGCAGACACCCTCCTTATGGTACAAAAGGAATTGATCAAATAAGGAGGTAAAGACAGTGACGGAAGGAGAGAATTCCTCCAATCTCTTGTAAAGAATCTGTTTGCTACACCGACCACTCCAGTCACTTCCTTCGTTATCACAGTTAATGCCAAAATTTGTCTTTCTGGAATCTGTCATTATGTTGAATTTGCTTCATTCTGAATGAGATGTCCTTCGACCAAGATTGCAATGCGAGAAATTTGTCGGATAGGACAATTGATGAAAAAAAATCATCAAGTCCGGTTGATTTAGGGGTCGTAGTGTTTAACTAGAAACCAACAACGATCGTCGAATTACGAAGTAATTCGCGGCTAACTTCGACCGGATCCTACAACAGGTTACACATAAGAATGGCTATTTAATCGGGTGATATGAGTAAAGGGAGTGAGATATATTATCATGGGAGAGCCCCATAAATATGTCTCGTAGGCCCAAAAGAAGTTTGGGCAAAGATAACACAAAAGGCCCAAAAGAGGGGTTTTGGGCCTAGGGCCAAAAAGGGACTTTTTGGGCTCGGATTGGGCTGAAAAGTGGAGGGTCGGTTGCCCTAATAGGGAAGCTTAGATATGCCAATTTTAGAATTTTTTGGACGTCCCCTCATCAAGGAATTGAGAAAATATCAACTAGTTGCTATTTTCGACTATTTCCTTAATCTTATTTATAAGGGTCTTTTAGGAAACCAAATTAGAGGTGGACTCTTATTAGGGTTCTATATAATGACTTTTAGGGTAGTAAATAAGGTGTTAAATTTCTCTAAGGGATTTCTTACTCTACAATATCAAGTGGAGAGGAGAAAGTGAGCTAATTCCCAAAAGCTATCAACTAGTCAAATTAAGAAGTAATTCTTCTTATTATCAAACTACCATTGGAGTTCTAGCTAGATTTCAAGGCGGGAAGATTAAGTAGACCATTCGGTGTCCCAAGCATCTTTACATGTTGAGTCAATGACTCAATCTCCTGCGTCGTTTGAGTCGCAAATTGTGACATCATCTCTCTAAGACGACTCGTGGACTCTTTAAGAGTCTCCTCATAATAAGGCTCACTAGTGTAATTCAATGAAGACTCTTGATCATAACTCTCATCGTACATATTAGGGTCATACCTGCCTCTAAAATCATTGGTCTCTAAATAGTGTGGACTATAAGGTCTCTCATACATATTCGGTGTCAGACCATATCCATCACTAATTTGACCATCTCTATACATTTGTCGGTATTCTCCTAATGTCATACGAGATCGATCAGGTTCTGGTCTACTCCACTCACTAATCGGACCGTTTCTAGACATTCGTTGATAATCCCCAAATGTCATACCAGGTCGGTCAGGCTCGTTTCTACTCATCTGTTGGTATTCCCCGAAGGTCATACCAGGTCGGTCAGACTCGTTTCTACTCATCTGTTGGTATTCCCCAAAGGTCATACCAGGTCGGGTAGTGATGGAACTCCTCAGATCAAGGTCATCATCAACATTGAATGGCCAACCGTTAGAATAACGTGCCATGATCTCACAATGCTCAAGGAACTAACAAACAAGCTATCAATGCAAATCAAAACTTATCCAACCAATCACACACAAGTAAGAAAGAAAGAGATAGAATACGATACTAGCGGATGCTCCTCTCGTTTCGTTTTTCCTTCGCTTTCTTTCTTTTCCTTCGCTCCTATTTCTCCTTTTTGGCTTTTTTTTTCTTAAAGTAGTTCCTGAAAACAAGAAAGAGTCAGAAACTACGAAAATAAACAAAAATGTCTAAGTTAACAAATAACACTAAACTAATGAACAAAACAAACAATATCCAAACTACTAAACCTATCCCCGGCAGCGGCGCCAAAAACTTGATGGACCTAAAAGGTTACCCTAAAAGGTCTTCACCCGCAAGTATACGGGCGTCAAGTAATAACCCGGTAAGACCGGGATCGATCCACGAAGATAGGAAGGTAATACGAATACCGAAAGAGTCTAACCCACCGGTTTAAGTGTCAGTTACTAACTCAGACTAAAAACGAAAAGATAATAAGTTGGGTTTTTGGATTGATTTCAAATAAATAAACAAATAAGGCTAACTAAACTAAAGGTTAGAGGTGAGAGATTCGGGAAGAGTCGAGCAAGAATCGAATGAGAGGGATACTTCGATCCACAAAGTCGATAGTGGCTAGTACTAATGATCTTTAAGCTTGAAAAGTTAGTTAACTTCACCCATTTACTTGGATTGGTCAACGAACTCGTGGTTTAACTCAGATTCCAGTCCATGAACGGTCTAAAAACCCGGAAGATTTTATCGTTAAAAGCAATAAAACTCTTTTGTCACATCAAAACATGTTTCACGAGTATCTGATTACAAAAGCTAGCTAGACATGGCGATACAAATAATAAAAGTAAGAAGATAAAGTAAGACAAAATTAAGATTGAAATCCCCCTTTTTCGATTATGGCGCGAGGCTAGGATAGTTGGAAAATATGAACATGTATGTGCTGGCAATCTCCCCCTAGCAATATCCTGATTTCCCCTTAACAGAGCAGATTAGGTGTCCCCTCAGTGAAAACTAGGGTTTCCCTTAGTAACAGTACCTTCTTCTTCCTCCAAACTAAAAATCCACCACGAAAGCTTCACTTAAGCTTTCTCTCTCTGGAGTTTTTAACCCAAATCAAAATCAAATAGCAAGGTAATCAAGGCAAGAGACTCAAGAACAAAATCCCTAATCTTTCCGGCCAAAATAATGGCCGGAATAACATCAAATAAATCCGGCCAGAGAAGGAAATCGGCCTAGGGTTGCTGCTGCTGTTCGTGGAGGCCTGGTGCGAACTCGCGGGAGCTGATGTTCGTCCTTGAAGGGTGATACCCGAGCTGCTCCTTGCCGCAGACGAGTTGCTGTAAGAAGATTCCCGCGAGCTGCTGCTGTTCCCGAGATGTTCTTCAAGTGACCGAGCTGTTGCTGTCCCGTCGCCGTTGATCGAAGCCGGAATGCTGATCCGAGTTTGTTGTTGAAGATTCCAAAATCCGAGCTGCTTCTCTGTTTCAGCCGTGCCGGCCAAAACTTTGGCCGGAGTTTTGGCCGGCAACCCCTCCTTTTTCTCTCTCTATCTCCTCTCCTCTAAACCCTAATTTCTTGATGGGAGAAACCCCACTTTTTCAGATTTTCTTTTCTTTTATCCAAACTCTTGAGACATAAGAGAGGGGTGCTTATAGATTTCTCCAATTCTTTCTTAGACTCTTGGCCTTTGGGCTTTGGACTTTGGGCTTTGGGCCTTGTATCTCATTAGCAACCAAGGGGTGCCTTCAGCATATATTTCAACATTTCTAATTTCCAAAGTAGACAAAAATGTCCCTCGACTTCTTTGTTCCATAACTTTTCCGTCCGACCACCGATTCGACTTCCGTCTTCACCGCCGGACTCACCATTGACTCCACTTTCCATTGAACCTCTGATTTCACCAAAATGACCAAAATACCCCTGGTGCTATTTTCCTTCCGATCTCTTCCACATGAGACGAAAATGTGACGAATTGCTTCGTTTTATTCCGAATGTAATGCCAAACTCCAAATAAGCTTCCTAACAAGAAAAATACATAAATTATTAGAAATAAAATCCGAAACGAACTAACTCATCCAAGTTAAGTGATCTTAATGTGGTATTTTAACGCCACATCAAACATCCCCAAACTTAGAATTTGCTAGTCCTCGAGCAAATAAACAAAACAAAACAATAAAGTAAAATCCTAACTCACTTTCGGAGGAATCCCGATTGCATTTAGCGTATGCAACAAGCCGTTAAACCCCTAGGTTACCCCTAGTGGACGAGTGTCGTCTCGTGAGGGTTTCCAGAGAATATACCCACAAAATTCAAGATTCCAAAGACACAAAAGAGTTCAACATCGATGTAAATAAGATAACGACAATTAATGACACACTCAATCATGCTAAACAAGCGAATCAGGATCGATAAACGCATATAAATGCTAAAAGTCTCCTCACTAGTAATCTCATCCTAAAATGTAAGTGTCCAATCATAATGAGCATCATCTAAGTTCAAAGTCACAAAACTTCGATTCCTATCTTAGTACATTTCGCCTCGACTTTAGCCTCACGGTCATACACTCAAAAACATGAAATCACTCAAGAATATATAATAATGGTTCACTCTAATGTGTGAGCATGAAATAAAGAGAAACTCAACACATACAAAACAAATGAGGATAACAAGTTTTAGAACGAAATGATCTCTAAAGAATGGAAATAACCACTAAAATGGAATGGGGAAGCTCACTCACCCTTCTCACCCACTCCACCCTCTGACAGTGCTTCCTAAAGGTCAACGGATACAAGTAATGAGATGGAAGTGATGAGATCCCGAGAATGTCGACGTCTTCAATAAAAAGAACGCTCAAACAACTACTAAATTTAGCTTTTGCTTTGAACACTTTATTATTCACAACACAAACAAAATAACAAGTAAACTCAATTTTTTTTTTCTTTTCACTTCTTTTTTTTTCCTTTTTTTTCATTCATTTTTTTTTTACTTTTTTTCATAACAAAACAAGAACACTAGTATTCTCAACAAACAACTTTTTCTTCATTCTCACTTTGTTTCACATTCTTTTTCTATACTTTCCAAGTCTTCATTCTCGGGAGTAGTATGTGAATAGGTGGTGGAGTATCCGTTTCCCTCAAGTTGACACTATTGTCGGGTTTCATGGACTACAAGGGTAAGGTCGCTATCCTGATGTCACTCCTAGTGGCTAAGAAAGTTGAGCTCATGAGATCGTCTAAGCTCTTTGAAAAGTTACGAGGTTGAGTATCTCTTCATTCTACTCAGAGTTAGCGCAGAAGAGTACACTCGAAAACAATATAAAGGCTCAGATATCTCACATGGATTTAAGTCTCCACTAATGACTAGTATAGGTCCCTCAGAAATGTTTCTTCTTCCTTAGGATGCTACTCATATGATCAGAAAACAAACACTAAAGGACTTAACATTCATGAAAAAGACTAAGAACATGCATAAGATTCACCAAAACTGAAACACATGCATCAACATACTTAAGCATACCACTAAGGTCACATCAAATCTACCCAAAAAATTTCAAATTTGGTCGAATTATTGAACCCTCTTGTCTTTTGAAACCCCATGGTCATGGCTGAAAGTCATACCCCATCCCCAAACTTAAAATTAACATTGTCCTCTGATTTCACCAAAATGACCAAAATACCCCTGGTGCTATTTTCCTTCCGATCTCTTCCACATGAGATGAAAATGTGACGAATTGCTTCGTTTTATTCCGAATGTAATGCCAAACTCCAAATAAGCTTCCTAACAAGAAAAATACATAAATTATTAGAAATAAAATCCGAAACGAACTAACTCATCCAAGTTAAGTGATCTTAATGTGGTATTTTAACGCCACATCACTTATAGACTCTTAATTAATCATTAGTTTATGCATGTGATCCTGGGATACTAATGTTAGACATGTAATGTCTGAGATTTTGCTCAACGACATTAGAAGATAGTAAAACCCAACAGTGGCATCAGAGCCTCTTGCAAATAACTAATTTTTGCTAACTTTCGGACTAATCCATGTTTGATTAGCTTGATAGTTTAGTTTAAAAGTGTTTTAAACATCCAATTTGATTGTTTTGAATGTGATTCAATGTTTTTCGCAAATTGATAATCAAAGATTGATGATTGAAAGTGTTTCAAAAGAATCAATTTTGATTGATTTTGGTTTTGAAAAGTGTTTTCAAAACTTTGATTTTCATTGATTTTGATTAATTAGATGATAATCAAGAAATTGGGTTTTTTAGTAGCTTTTAAAAATTGGAATTATCTCAAGAACAAAGAAATCGAGTTTTAGAAGTTTCCTTAAAAGATCAAAGTTGTGATTTTAAGTTTTGGAAATCAAATTTGAACCTTTTTGAAAGTTTCTAAAAATTGGATTTTCAACTTGAGAAGCAAAAGAAATTTTTTTTTTGAAAGTTTCCAAATATTGATCATACAGGTTGCTGCTAGCCGGACGCGTCTCGGTCTGTTGGCCGAGACTGCTAGGGGCGCGTCTGGGACGCGCCCCAGGCAACCCTGGATGCGTTCGAGACACATGCAGCTCGACCAGACGCGTCTGGGAGCTCGGAAGGTCCGAGCACGTCTCAGATTTGATCCGAGACGTGAGGAAGCTTCCTCCAGACGCATGTGGATGCGTGTGGGGAGCTCTGGGCATCTCGGACTATGTCCGAGATGGCCCAGCAGCTGCGGCCAAGGCCAGACGCATATGGATGCGTCTAGGACGACCTAGGTGTCTCGGTCTTCGTCTGAGACACATCTTAGAGCCCGCCGGCCTTAGGCCAGACGCGTCTGAGCCTAGGCCAACGTTCTGGCCTAGTGCCAAGACGTACCTAGTCTCGGCCATACTGTGCTATGCACGGCCCGAGCACCTGGCCTTGTGACATATGGTGCATGGGCAGGATCCAAGCACATCCTAGGGCTCTTTGGGCCGGACCACCTTTTTGGGCCTTGGCCTTATGGTCTTGGACATTGACCAAGGAGTGTCTCGGGCCTTTCCGAGCTTGACCTAGGTCCACGAGCCGAAATTTTACGGGTATTGACCCGAGTGGGAGTTTTTTCCGACGAAAGTCAAAATTCTCTCCCGATTCCACCCAAATTTTACCAAAATTATTCCGGACCATCCGAAAGCCCGAAACAGGTTTTTCTTAAAATTGATTTATGAAATCATTCAGAATCAAACCAATTTTTTCCGAAATTGACCCGGGCCTTCAAAACGGAGTTTTTCTTAAAATTGATTTTAATAATCATAAAAGATAAAACCGGAACACACCATTAGTCGAATTCTTTGAATTTAGACTTAAGGTACCTAATGTGACATGGGATGTCGAAAAAGGTATCTCCTGGATTATCATGCATATATAATTCTTAGCCTTTATATGTTATATGAATGCATGTGATGTGAGTGCGGGAAACTAGTATGGCCATAGAAATTAATTCTTTTATTTCTTGTTTTAAAGCATGGATGGGTGCAAATTTGTAATTAATTTTAATTTCAAGTTTATACGATGCGTATCGTTAGAGTCTTGTAATTAGAGTTTAGGGTCTATGGATCCATTGAAGAAAGTCGAGGATGACATCCAAAGGCGAGTGGGAGAAATCAATGGAGGTTCAAAGATGGCAATCTAAGGTGAACCACAGATGCAACAAGGTGAAACCAAAGGAGATTAGATCTTCTGGGTTAGGAGCCATACTAGGATCCATGTCTGCTTGATTTATTTACTTTCTCGCGCGCATTTACTTACTTATTTACGCTTTATGTCGTGGGTGTTAGTTAGGCTAAATAGTTCACTACAATACACGCCCGACTAGCGTAAAAGTCCCTAAAAGTAATGTTGAGTGTAGTGCCTATCTAGATTAAGACACTTGTTGCGCCCTTGTTTGTGATGGTGGGCCGACCTTCGCAGTAGTACCATCTCTACCTTGGGACAATGCGGGTAGGCCTATGGCAGAGGCCTACATGTCTAAATGGTTCCACTCAACGAGATCAGCAAAAGAGTTTTGGATACTCGAGGCAAAAGGATAGATTAGTCATTCATCAATGAAATCTATCAACCGAGAGTCATAAGGGTATGATCAGTGAAGTAGTTCGCTCACTTGGAACGACAGAGTCGAGGGCAAGGCCCCAGTCCGCTTTACTCCGAGAACTGGGATCTTTGAATCACATTATTCAATCGGGGATGGTTTTATGTTGAATAATGTGGGAAAACTGAATTTTTCCAAAAACGATAACGAATTTAAATTTTGCAATTCTTTCATGTAGTTTTAAGAAGACACAAGGAAACGAGTTCAACATTGAATCACACTTAAGGGAGCTACTGATCAACTTCCTTGAATGGAAGAATAAATCCGAGAATGATTCTCAGATTCAAAAGGAAAGCTACTAGAATACCCAATCCCAATGTTGACTCATACCGGAGAAGATTAAAAGCCTTTTGCACGCAATCGTAGAACATTCTCTTTGAAAGAGTAATGGATGCTAGCACGACCATTAAGACAACCTTAGGAAGAAATTCCTACAGAAGTCATAAATGGAGAGGTACGAGACCTCCAAGGCAATCTGAAAGTCATCCTAAGAGAAGACAACAAAATCTATCTATCACCTTGTTCAATGTTGGTTGAACAAAGATAGATAAGACCTTAGATGAGTCACTCAGATTGTTATGAACAACTGGGCAAAACATATGGGAACATCGAGTCTAAGAAAGAGTTTTTGAGATTCAAAAGGGCAAAGGGTCAGTCAAGTGAGAAAAACATTTGATCATAGAAAAGGCAAGTAGTTGTTGAGTATATGGTCAAGAATGTTCCTCATTACGGTAAATGTTTCCAAACAATGGCTAGACCATTTAAGAGGAAACTACCCTTAGCACCTGGATGACAAAAGGAATGGAATGATGAATTCCGGTTCCAGTATCCTTGTTAACAAAGTTAAACAAGTATCATAGAATCCCTTCATCAGGTATTTGAGACCAGATGAGTGGCTCAGTGGGAGCTCAAGGGAATTACATACTTGACTAAAAGGAGTAAAGATCCAAGAGGGAGCGGAAGCAGTATTGCTAACGATGCTGAAAGGGATCGAAGTCTTCTTTTAGACACTGATCTAACTTAGAACTTAATAATAATTATTGAGTTAATTCCTATTTGGCCCCCTACTTTGTGACCAGCTTCCTTTATGGCCCCCTATTTTCTGTAAATTCAAATATGACCCCCCTTTTTTTATGTAAATGTCCTAACTACCCCTCCTATAAATATTTTTTCAAAATAAAATTAAAAAAAATATAATTCCACCTCACTTCCCTCTCCACCACTTATCTCTCTCCACGTCACCCCTCTCTCTCCAACTCACCACTCTCTTCTCCGATAAAGGTCGCCGGTCGGAAAATTTTTCGGCCGGCGACTTTCAGACTAAAAAAAAAAATTCTCTCATCTCTCTCTCTAACCAGTCCAGCGAAGGGTTCGCTGTAGTGGTTAGAGAGAGATGAGAGAAATTTTTATTTTTTTTAAGTTTGAGGGTCGCCGACAGGAAAATTTTCCGGCAGTCGACCTTAATCGGAGAAGAGAGTGGTGAGTTGGAGAGAGAGGTGACGTGGAGAGAGATAAGTGGTGGAGAGGGAAGTGAGGTGGAATTATGTTATTTTATTTTATTTTATTTTGAAAAAATATTTATAGGATGGGTAGTTAAGACATTTACATCAAAAAAGTGGGCCATATTTGAATTTACAGAAAATAGGGGGCCATAAAGGATGTTGGTCGCAAAGTAGGGGGTCAAATAAGAATTAACTCATAATTATTTTGTTTTTCTAAAACATCTAATGTTTTAAACCAGTGGTAAATTAACTGAAAGTTAACATTGATACTGGCTGAAATCAAGAGATTCAAACTCATAAACTTTAGCATTGTCGCTTAAATCTTAAGGACTAATTGACAAAGTCACCCTTTTCAAAAGGCATAGAGCCTAGTAATCTATTAGGACTCATACGTGGTTATGCAGACCTATAAGTTTACTTGCAGAAGCTAACGAGAGCTACTTCAATGCGTACCCTGACAACTTCATGAAGTATGGAAACATTCAAACCATAAAGTATAAAGTCGGAATGTTTGAAAGGTTCAAACAAAGTACACACCGAGTAATGAATCACTTTGGCAAGATAGTTTAAGCTAACCGATTAGGTTTGGAGTGGTGAAAACTTGAGTCAAATACTTGATAACCATCAAAGGAGTTTAGAAAAAATTTCCTAACTCGCTCCATGGAACACATTTGACGGATGGTGGATTCTTTGGGAGTAATCGAACACTGCTATGCATGATTCGATCAATGATGGGTTTAAGCCATTCTTCCGAATATTTTAGGATATATTCTAAAAACGATTGTTTTCTCAATTTACCTACTCCGTCTAAGAGCTAAGCATGTGTAAAATATTTTACAAGGATACAAAAATTAGCTAAAAGTATAACGCAATTTCTTTAGAAATTTGGGCTTTTGCACAATCGATCAGAGAACAAAGTGTTTGTTGCTCATGATGGTATTCTTGTAGTAGTTAGCACAACTAGGTACTAAATATTACAAGAATAAGTGGGAGAAAAGTACAAGTCGATTTAATTCGACCATGAGAAAAGTCATGAGTAGTCATGAGGAACAATCATGCGAATTGTACAGGTCGATTAAAGTTCGACCAAGAGCAACAAAATTGTTAAAGATAGTTAACCGCGGTTCCTCACGAAAGGAAATAAAAGGTAAAGATGGAATCTAAATACCTACCGTACATTGTGAATGCAATTTGTAGGAGAACTCTCAAGTCGTTGAGAGTAATCAAAATTGTTGCTCAAAAGCCCTTAAGGTCGAAAGTTCATCTCAAGAACTTAGAAGATTAAGTTCTTTTTGAATAGATAAAAGACATGCGCATAGACGGAAACCGACTCTAGCTTTTTGGCCAGAAGCCAAAAAGTATGGAATTCATGTCTCATCAAGTCATGAAGCTTGATAATTTAGTCAACGGAAGACTTAAATTAGTTTTCCATGATAAGAAAACTGAGAAGGATAGAAACCTTAGTGTTTCCCAAAACTAGACAAGATGAATAAGATTCTTTTAAGTCCAGTTATGTCCATACACATGCTTCAGAAATCCATCAAAGTATTAAAGCACGCAAGAGTTGGAATCTTCGATTCATAAGGGCAATTAAAGTAGTTTGATTCCTGAGGAATGAAGAAATCTTGAATCACGAAATTTCAAGAAGGTAAGTGGGTGTAACAAACCTTCCAGGTCCATATGCAGAGTACATACAAGAGATTGAGTACAACATACAAATGTTGTTAAAACAATCAGGAACTGACTCAATAAAGGACCACACACAAAAGGATAAAATGTCATTCTGGGCATCAAAGGTCTATAAGCATAGGTCGATTAGATGATAGAATTAAGAATCCTTGGTACGCCAAAGATTCTTGAAGTCCAAATTCGAAAGGTCTAAGACTAGGGAAAGTGTATAAGAATTTTGACCCAAAAACTCGTGACAAAGAGCGTTGCAAGACTCGGAGTCTAGAAAACACCGATGAGCAAGCACGCATGAGAGAGATATTTATGTACAAAACATAAAGTCGGTCATGTAGGACATGGTTAACATTTAGACATCCAGAGCACTGATGTCAACATCCAAATTCGGATTGAATAAACCGAAACACTACTTAAGAGCATCCTAGAAGGTTGTAGGATGAAGTGGTACTAAAGTTGAACAAGTCATCGTAGCAAACTTCCAGAAATGGAAGGAAAGTAGAATCAGAGCGTTTCTAGTCGGGAACTGTTGCAAATTCTACAAAAGAAATAAAGTCTTAATACTAGTAAAGATTACTAGAAATTATCAAGGTTGAAGAGAGCGATTATCAAATTAATTGATAATTAGCAAACTTTAAACGGACTACATCCTTAGTCAAACTAAACTATCACCTAAGGCAAAGTATGAGACTCATACACAGGTCTAAGGCACTAGGTATATTTTGAATAAACCTTGACAAGTAAATTGAGTGGGTAAAAGGAGTTTTACGGAAGAGGCACAAATTTACAAACTCTCGTTATCGGAAATAAATTAGTTATTTCGTAGTCGTCTAAATTTGGTTTAGTATTTAAACGACAGTCCACAGATAATAAAACATTCCGAATAGGTTTGTCAGATACGTAGCCTGATGAATGAAACCCTATTAAGTGAACTTGGAATATTTATTATCATCTCCCTAGTCCGAGTCGTTGCATGGACAACAACGACTAAGGAAGGCTAGCACGTGAGGTCGATGAGATAGCACAGTTTCATGGGATATAGGAATAGGAATATTCTACTTGACTACGTGGGTGTGTAATAAAGATTATACACTGGATAACCCTCAAATGAGAAGAAAATCACTCGTGATGAACGTCAAACGCTTCTAATTGACAAAATTGGAGAGATTCCTCAAAACATGAGTGCTCCACTCATCTTATGTAAGGAATGTCCGACTTTGGTTTCGTTCAACACCGCGTCGTAAAAGGAGGTTATAAAGGAGGATACTGGGAAGGACATGATAGACATGAAGTTAAGTGGGAGTACAAGAATGGGTCGTGTGATCCTAATTTTATTAGGAAAAGTGTCTCAAGGCCGCTTTGTTTTGCCCAATCGTGGTTAATGTGAACAATACGAGTAATCAAGACAAGCAATAGGAATAGTAAAGAACAATCAAGAACAGAACACAGAGATTTACGTGGTTCGGTTGGTGAGACCTACTCCACGGCGGCAACGGCGCGATGATTTCCACTATGATAAGCAAACAAGTTTACACAAGAGATTCGTAAGATTGTGTCTTACTGATATCTCCTTAGGGTTTAGTTTATATAGCCACTAAACCCTAACCGCACCGCCTCACCGACTCTCTCTCTACAACCAACATTATACACGAATAAACACTAATCACCGACATAAGCCTAACTTCGCATTCCAGCTCTGTCTCGCAGTCCAGCTTTGCCTCAGAGCACTGCTTCGCATACCAGCTCTGTCTCAGTAATCAGCTCCGCTAATGGGTCCAAGCTTCGGTAGGTTGTACCGGGTTCGATATCAATCCATATTCGAGTCACTTCTAACAATTCTCCACCTTGACTTGAATATGCTCATCTTGACTTAGATCTGCCACCATCATAGCTCAGCGCCTCTGAGCCATCGTCGCTCCAGCCCTGCTAGGGCTAACATTTGGAAAACCCAATCAAGTCTAAGCAATGCTTAAACTTGAAAGTTATAACTGTCTTGGTCAGCATATCCGCTGGATTCTCTGTCGTAGAAACCTTCTTCATCGTGATCTTCCCTTGTTCAATCACGTCCTTCATAAAGTGATACCTGACGTCGATGTGTTTATTTCTCCCGTGATACATTTGATTTTTGGTCAACTGAATAGCACTCTGGTTGTCGCAGTAGACCTCTGTCACCTCCTGCTTTAGGCCCAAATCCTGAACTAAACCACTCAGCCATATTGCCTCCTTCACCGCCTCTGTTGCTGCCATGTACTCAGCTTCTGTTGTAGACAGAGCTACCACCGATTGCAGCACTACTTTCTAGCTAATGGCACTCCCGTAGAGTGTGAATGTGTAGGCCGTCAGACCTCTTCCTATCAAGATCCCCTGAAAAATTCGAATCTACAAATCCAACTACCGAACCAGAAGTGTCAGCCCTTCTGTCGTAAACCATACCAAGCTCCGCAGTTCCTCCCAGATACCGCAGTATCCATTTCACAGCCTGCCAATGACCTCTCCCATGTCTACCCATGTATCTTCTTACTACACTAACAGCATGTGAAATATCAGGCCTTGTGCACACCATAGCATACATAATGGTACCTACTGCTTTTACATAATGAACCCGAGACATGTACTCTGCCTCGTCATCAGTTGTTGGTAACAGTTCCCCCGAAAGCTTGAAGTGTGCTGCCAATGGAGTACCGACAGGTTGTGCCTCAGTCATACCAAAACGTTCCAACACCTTCTCGATGTACGTTTTCTAAGACAAGAACAGTTTCCCAACAGATCTGTCTCTCCGTATCTCCATACCCAATATCTTCCTTGAGGCACCCAAGTCTTTCATCTCAAATTCACCCTTTAAATGACCCTTTAACATGTGGATTTCCGACATATCCTTGCAAGCTATCAGCATGTCATCCACATATGGGAGTAGATACACATAAGAACCATCCGACAGTTTCCTGTGGTACATACAACTATCATACCTGTTTCTGTCATAGCCGTTTTCAACCATAAACGTGTCAAAACGGTTATATCACTGCCTCGGAGACTGTTTCAGTCCATACAAAGACTTCCTCAGCAAACATACATGGTCTACTTTCCCGAGAATTTCAAACCCCTCTGGCTGACGCATATAGATTTGTTCCTCCAACTCTCCATGTAAGAAGGCAGTCTTAACATCCAACTGCTCCAATTCCATATCATACAAAACAACCATAGAAAGTATCACTCTAATAGAGCTATGTTTTACAACAGGAGAAAATACCTCATTGAAGTCTATGCCTTCTCGCTGTGTAAACCCCTTAGCTACTAACCGTGCTTTCTAACGTGCATCTTCCACCCCTGGGATTCCTTCCTTCTTCTTGAAAACCCATTTGCTACCAACAATCTTCTGACCCTTAGGCAACTCGGCTAATTCCCAGACCTGGTTCTTCCGAAGAGACTCAATCTCTTCATTCATGGCAAGAGACCACTGCCGTGAATCTTCGCTCCTCATAGCTTCTTCATAGGTGCATGGCTCACCTCCATTTATGCTTTCTCCCGCACTAAGTGCAAATGCAACCATATCTGCCATCCCATACCTTTCTGGTGCCCGGATGTCTCCCCTTCCCCTGTTCCTCGCAACACTCTACTGAACCAGCTCTGGTTCAGCTTCCTCAGCTTGCTCATCTACCTGAGGCCGAACCTCTACCGGAGTGTCTATCTCAAACTCCACCTGCTCTCCATGATCTTCCTGCTCCACCTGTTTACAAACACCCTCCCGAGCATCTACAGGCGTTACCTTCTGAGTTACCATGGCTAACTCATCAAAAGTAACATCTTTACTTATGAGAAACTTCTTCGATTTTCCATCAGGATTCCACAACCGATAACCCTTAACTCCAGGCTCATACCCAAGAAATACACATTTCTTAGCCCTCAGATCAAGTTTACCTTCCTTAACATGTGCATAAGCCGAACAACCAAAGATCCTCAAGTTCTCATAATTAGTAGGATAACCAGACCATACCTCATTAAGAGTTTTACACTCTATAGATGTACAGGGTGAAATATTCATCAGATACGCTGCCGTGTTCACTACTTCAGCCCAGAACACCTCCGACAGCCCTGCATTCGAAAGCATACAACGAGCTCGTCCAATAGAGTTCTGTTCATATGTTCCGCCACCCCATTCTGTTGTGGGGTCTTTCTGACCGTATGGTGTCTCAATATCCCTTCGTCTACACAGAACCTATTAAACTCGTTTCTGCAAAATTCCATGCAATTGTCAGTCCTCAAGCGTTTGATCGATTTTCCAGTCTATTTCTCGATCAAGGTCTTCCACTGCTTGAACTTGACGAATGTCTCATCTTTGCGTTTCAGTATTTAGACCCAAATTTTCCTGGAAAAATCATCTATCAAGGTTAACATGTATCTACCCCCACTATGTGAGCTGGCCCGAGAGGGACCCCAAAGATCTGAATAGATGTAATCCAGAGTTCCTTTGGTATTATGAACCGCTGTACTGAACTTTACCCGACATTGCTTCCCGAAGACGCAATGTTCACAGAATTCTAGTTTTCCAACCTTCTGCCACAGAGTAAACCCTACTTGCTCAGTATAGCCATCCCCCTTTCACTCATATGCCCTAATCGCATATGTCATAGCTTGGTAGTCTCAACTTCCTTGTCTGATGATGACACCGCTACAGATCCGGTAAATGTGTTACCCTGTAGCACATATAGACCATTCTATTTCAACCCCTTCATAACTGTAAGACTCCCCTTAGAAATCCGAAGAATACCACCTTCACCAACATATTTGCATCCATTATCACCCAGAGTTCCCAAAGAGATTAGATTTCTCTTCAAATCTGGAACATGTCTGATGTCTGTTATAGTCCTCACAACACCATCGTGCATCTCGATCTGAACAGTACCAATTCCAACCACCTTACAAGTAGCATCGTTTCCCATTAACACCTTACCGCCATTAATGACGGTGTAAGTAGAAAACCATTCCTTATGAGGACATACATGGAATGTACAACCAGTATCCAAAATCCACCTATCTTCAGCAAAGCAGGCATTGATCGCCAAAACCATAGCTTCATCACATTCTTTAATGATTGCCAAGACACTACCATCATCTTCTTCGATGACTGCTGCCTCTGTTGGCTTCTTCCTAAGCTCAGGACAATTCCTTTTGAAGTGCCCCTCCTTCTTACAATTAAAGAATCTGTACTTCTTTGGTTTCGATTTAGACCGAGAACGGCCCATCCCATCGACCTCATGTTGCAACCTTCCCC
Organism: Eschscholzia californica subsp. californica; assembly: GCA_002897215.1. Taxonomy (NCBI): domain Eukaryota; kingdom Viridiplantae; phylum Streptophyta; class Magnoliopsida; order Ranunculales; family Papaveraceae; genus Eschscholzia; species Eschscholzia californica. The sequence continues at coordinate 133,139 of BEHA01050135.1, forward strand.
TTACCACGAAACCATCACCTGAGCTGCTTTATTTCATTGACCTCCGTCTCAACTCCTTCGAATTCAATGGTGCTTTAACATCCTCAAAGGTTGTAGTTGTTTTTCCAGACATAAAAGAATCAACAAAGCTTTCATATGATGGAGGCAGGGATGCAAGCAATAGTACTGCCTTATCTTCTTCTTCGAATTTGACATCTATGTTTGCCAAATCTAAGAATACTCAGTTGAGTTCATCTATATGGTCTTTCAACGATTCCCCTTTTAACATCTGTAAACTAAATGATTTCTTCTTTAGATACAAACTATTAGTTAGAGATTTCGTCATATACCTTGTCTCCAGCTTACTCCATAGCCCATCGGCTGTAGTTTCCGTCGCTACTTCCCGCAAGACCTCATTGCTCAAACAGAGTAGAATCTGACCATGAGCTCTATCCATGAGATCTTCCTTCTCTACTTCTGAAAGTGATTCAGTGAGTGCAGCCTTCCTATTCAACGTCTTCAGCAGACCCTGTTGAACTAATACTGCTCGCATCTTAATCTTCCAAAGATTAAAATCGTTACTTCCATCGAACTTCTCTATCTCGTATTTCGCCATCACAGAAACCTCAAAACCACAGCTCTGATACCAGTTTGTTGTGCCCAATCGTGGTTAATGTGAACAATACTAGTAATCAAGACAAGCAATAGGATTAGTAAAGAACAATCAAGAGCAGAACACAGAGATTTACGTGGTTCGGTTGGTGAGACCTACTCCACGGCGACAACGATGAGATGATTTCCACTATGATAAGCAAACAAGTTTACGCAAGAGATTCGTGAGATTGTGTCTTACTGATATCTCCTTAGGGTTTAGTTTATATAGCCACTAAATCCTAACCGCACCGCCTCACCGGCTCTCTCTCTACAACCGACATTATACACGAATAAACACTAATCACCGACATAAGACTAGCTTCGCATTCCAGCTCTGTGTCGGAGACCAGCTTTGTCTCAGAGCATTGCTTCGCATACCAGCTATGTCTCAGTAATCAGCTCCGCTAATGGGTCCAAGCTTCGGTAGGTTGTACCGGGTTCGATATCAATCCATATTCGAGTCACTTCTAACACGCTTGATGAGTAACAACTGAAAATGCGTGGCCGCGCTCAAACGGATTAAGAAATTAATCATTCGTCTTTGAAAGTTGTGATCAGTATCAAGAAAGTTTGAATGATGTGACGTATCAGATGATTTACAAATTGACACGGGAATCGAGCATTGCACTTGTTCTAAGTACAAGTGAGAATCTGAAGGAGATGTCCTTCTGCCAAGATTGCAATGCGAGCAATTTGTCGGATAGGACAATTGATGAAGAAGATCATCAAGGCCGGTTGATTTAGGGGTCGTAGTGTTTAGCTAGAAACCAACTACGATCGTCGAATTACGAAGTAATTCGCGGCTAAGTTCGACTGGATCCTACAACGGATTACACATAAGAATGGCTATTTAATTGGGTGATATGACTAGTGGGAGTGATATATATTATCATGGGAGAGCCCCGTAAATATGTCTCATAGGCCCAAAAGAAGTTTGGGCAAAGATAGCACAAAAGGCCCAAAAGAGGGGTTTTGGTCCTAGGGCCAAAAGGAACTTTTTGGGCTTGGATTGGGCTGAAAAATGGAGGGTTGGTTACCCTAATAGGGAAGGTTGGATCTGCCAATTATAATCTTGTTTAGACGTTCCATCATTAAGGAATTGAGAAAATATCAACTAGTTGTTATTTTCGACTATTTCCTTAATCTTATTCAAAAGGGTCTTTTAGGAAACCAAATTAGAGGTGGACTCTTATTAGGGTTCTATATAATGACTCTTAGGGAAGTAAATAAGGTGTGGAATTTCTCTAAGAGCGTTCTTACTATACAACATCAAGTAGAGAGGAGAAAGTGAGCTAATTCCCAAAGGCTATCAACTAGTCAGATTAAGAAGAAGTAGTTCTTCTTATTATCGAACTACCATTGGAGTTCTAGCTAGCTTTCAAGGTGGGAAGATTAAGTAGACCATTCGGTGTCCCAAGTAGAGGAACTACAATTGGAGCTCTTGGTTTTCTAATGCGATTGGAAAGGTTCGAGGGAAAACTAGCGATTAAGGTAATTTTCTAGACGTTAATCATTAGTTTATGCATGTGATCCTGGGATACTAATGTTAGACATGTGATGTCTGAGGTTCTGCTAAACGACATTAGTTGACGGTAAAACCCAACACATTCAATCTCGATCTCCTTTTCAGAAACTGGGGGTTAAAC
>BEHA01050135.1:142994-205151 GCA_002897215.1 Eschscholzia californica subsp. californica
AGTAATCTTGAACTCAAATAATCTGACTTCCGTAAGAGAATTTGGAGGTTCAATTCCGCCCTAATTTTAGCTACGATGCCTTTTGATTATTTGTTTTCCAGCTTTGGTGCATAATAGAGGCTTTGGATTAAAATGGATAAAGTTTGATTTCCATCCGTTTCTATAGCACTACTGACAACATATGAAATGTTTAATAATGTGGCAATTAGTGCAATTGATATCTAGCTTGATATTTGAGAAAAATTTATATTATTCTTGCTTGCATTTATAGAACTTCACCATGGTCATACCCCATATGTTTGAAGATTTACTTTGATGTATGGCATTTTTTGCCTAGATATGTTCTTGGAAAGAAGCCATTGTACCTTCTTCCTTGAGCTCCTGAACTGTTAATGCTTATATTCTATACTTTCATTTACAGGTGAAACTCTCTGGATCTAAGTAGTCAATATTTGACATCCTTGCTGAAGGCATTTCTTTTGGCTCTAGGAGACGCGGAAATTGAGATTATCGATAACCTAATATGTGCCCCTTACGTCGAGATGACTTGTGTGTAGTTCATTCTTTTGATGTATCATGTTTTGTTTCTTTCACCAACGAGAAGACCGAAAAAGAATCTATAATTTAGATTCTTTGATGCCAATGAAGTTGGAAATAGGTTAAAGTGAGAAAGGAATAGTCCCCATTTTTATATTAAAGTCGCCCATTTTTATATTATGATATCTATATTTCTTTTATGAACTATATATATTCCTTCTATTATCTCTATAACTTTTGGATGGTTGTTGAAATGCTGCTTATTGCTACTACTTGATATGCAAATGATCTCTCTAAGAGATGAAGCCTTGGGTGATACTATGTTGCAAAGGGAAAAGCAACTATCAATACTTTTTTTTTTTTGATGAAGTCGCAACTATCAATACTTGAATATTGAAATTTTTTATGAAAGAGAAATGAAACTAGACTTGAGTAGTATTTGTTGTTCTCTTGTTTCACTGGGCCTTTTTCTCTCACAAAAGTCTTTAAAATAACTGCTCAACTGTCCACGAACTAATTGTTTCAAAGTCTCCCATTTGAACACCTCTTAGACTCCATCTCATTTCTCATTGACAAAAATGAATTTTATTATCTTCTATTTTTCTTTAGCGGCCTTATCTCATGTTTTTCTACTTAATAACCACAACAAATTTGTTCACACACACGCAGAGTGTTCAATGGAAGTGTCCGTGCCAGAGGCACGGGTAATATCTAGTAAACAAAAAAACCAGGGTTGTTATTTGTATAGGCCATTTTTTTCTACCCCCTATCTTTCACAGAATATCTAGATTGATCCTTTCGTCTAAACTCTGTTAATGTCAATCTCTTTTTCCAGTTTAACCTTGTCACTAATTATTTTTTTCATCTTTATCCTCACACAGCTGTTGATCTTATTAATCATCTTCATGAACAACTATTGTATTATTCTCAAGCATCTTCATGTTCTCTCCCATTGGTTATATCTTTCTGACATGTAGTGTACAACATCGATAGCCTTCTTACCGACAAAATCCTTTTCAAAATTGTAAATAAATGTTGTTCTCAGTTATTGGTCTGTAGGACAATTATCGAGGCCATATGTTATGTATCGGTGGCGTTTTTTTGACTCGTAGAGTACAATATTTGTTCATTTTTTACAGTTTATCATCCGTCATTAGGACTATATACCGAGTCTATACTTTATCCATTGGTGGTATCTTACCGACATGTAAAGTACACGATCGACACTCTCTAACGACGACAAATTTTTCAAAATTGTAAACAAATGTTCTCCTCTGTTATATGATGGTACTTTTGTTACTGATATCATATGCTACACATTGGTTTGTATCTTTCCTACCAATCTTATTGATAAAAATATTATCAAATTTCTAAGCAAAAGTTTTTCTCTGTTATTCGTCGGTATTACTATCCTCGAGGCAAGACGTTACACGTCGGTGGTTTGTGTAGGTTTGACGGAGTAACCCAACCCAAAAAATATCGCATACACAGTCTAGTCAAGAATACATTACATATCATTTTAGGTTACGACTTTGAGGCATCCAAATAATTTCTAGAACCAAGATTTTGGATGGAAAAATCTTGGATTTCCCCAGCCCCTTCTACTTCTTTTCACGTCAGTCGTCGCGAAGGGTCACTGACAGACTGTTATTGCTTACAGACTTAATCAATCACGATTGACTTAGGGGCATATTTATTTTTGGGTCCAAAATTTGGATTCTATGTATTATGCCCCTTAATCTTTGCGTATCATTTATGTTATATTTAATGCCCTTAGATGCTTACACTCTTTCAATTTATCATTCATCAATTACGAATCGACTTACAATTGAAAATGATATCAACTATAGAAAACGCATTTGATATGTAATTACCCAAATGAATAACCTTAGGGACTAAGAAAAGATAATGAAATGTTAACTAACTTGTGCATATATAACATGTTATCGCACATAAAGTACTGTGTAACGAAAACCTAATGGTCGTACATAAATGAAAAAGAATATCTTAATAACCCGAAAGATAAATTGTCACTAATGCTCTGAGCGTCAGAGTTCAAATGTGTCCAGAAGGATGAGTCTACCAGACAATGAGGTAGAAGTTGTTGCTTTTCGGAAGGAAGCAAGTAACGCTTTGAGAGACTCCGAAAAGTCATTACAATCAAGGAAAAGTTGGAATCTAAAACGAACAAAAGCTACGATGATACTTGAAGTGCCATAGGCTCATCGTTAATGGCACGAACAGTGGAATCTAAAACGAACAAAAAGAAACAACAAAGGAGAGGCAAGACTTTAAGTTAGTAGGAAGTTTAACCAGTTTTTACAAGTCAAGAAAACTCATGGGGTTTTAAGTTGCAAGATAAGTTGGCATGTAAAGATGACAACTTCTCCAGATTTTGTCAACAACCCTTGGTTGAATACACAGATTCATACCCTTTAAAGTATACTGAACTTTCTAAAACAAAACAACTTCTTCACATATGGGTCGTGACTCGTGAGTTTAGTTTTCTTTTTAAGTCCATAGGCTATATATGATTTAAGAAGGTCAAATGAATTCTTTTCCACAAAACACATGTCTTCTTAGTGGGTTTATAGTCCACAGAGCTAACGGTTATGTCTTTGAAACACATGATCAACCTTAATAAACATCGATCACACGCACTATCTTTAATGGAGGAAGTTAATCCAAGGTTAACCAAATAATCAGGTTTCTAGTTGTTAACATTTTCCGGCAGCATAGTCATTGACATAGTTCTCCAAATCAGATACTTTTTCAAATAAGTAATGACTTGTTTCACCATCAGGGTATTCGACATGACTTATGAATCAAATATTTGCAACTTAATCGGATATTTGTAGATGAATCACATATTTCGAGAAAATATGACACTTTGAAGAAAACTAACTACAGAAACACTCCATCCACTACAAAACGAAGTCTGTTTATGACGATCCAAAATTGTTGAAAACAGAGGAAGATCTGTAGAAAAAGGGTGTTTACGACGAGAACAAGTGGTCGTAAATAAGGGCGAAGAAATACCTTTTCCAACGGCTTGGTTCATCGGAAACAATACAGTTTCGACAACTCACTTGGAACAGGCCATCGCAAAAAAGCCTATTCAAAGTAACCAAAGTTCCACTATTTCCACCGTTTCTTTCACTGAACCCGTCGGATATAATGGTCAAAGTATCTTCGACGATTTTTATTCCGTCGAAAAAAGTTTATGTGTTCTTCTTAAATTTTTTTTCCTATTTTCAACTGCTACTGCAACAACAACATTATCAATTACACAATTGACATTATAGACTTGCTGATAAAATAATATAGACCTGCTGACAGTATAAAAATCAAACATTCTAACCAGACATTCACAAGAATAACAAATTAAAACTAGTGAATATTTCATTAACGAAGTCACATACATGCAGAATAACGAAGTTAAAAGTCAATAATGCAAACAATATTATTGGTTCCATACAAGTATACCGTAAAATAACAAAGTCACTAATGTAAACAGTAAAACCAACCGAGTTAAAACCGAGACTAAGATTCAAAAGTCCAATTGATATTCCATTCAACACGCCAAGCGATCGACACGAGATATCATGGTAACTGCAGTCATATCCATACATATGATTAGAAACTAACAAAGTGATGCATTAATGGGATAATTAATCAACTGATTGTCAATGGTGGATTCATCAAAAGCCATGTAATACAACAAAGTAGTGATGGAGGTGAGACAATAGTGTTGTAATGACAATAGTCATAACAAGTGATAGTGAGATTTTTTTGTTAACATAATAGAAGTTATACACACGTTCATCCACAATCACACAAATTTTTATGGTCATAGTAATTGGTTAGTAAAAATTAAAAATATTTAACCCATCGGCCTCTCTTAGAACATATTTTTACGCAAAAACATGATATCTAAAACAAAACGTTTTTGTCGCCATCAATCTTTGCATTGCTAGTAGTTTATGTGTTGGATCGTGCGTCTTAGCACATCTAATGCAACAAACGTGGGTGGAGAAAACATCCTAGAGCTACTTAACCAATCTCACCACAAACCTAGATCTTGTAGCATGATTCTATAGATTAACTCAAGCAAGACCAAAAAGGAAAAAACATCCAGGAAAACCTAATTAGGGGAATAGATAATTCATAAAAGATACATTTTGAAACTGACAAAGGCGACATTAAGATCTTCTATTATGTCTTCGGATTTGAATTTTAAGTGTTGTATATATATGAATATGAATCTATGTCGTTATCCTAAGAGAAAGTAGCTAGGTTTAAGTCACCTTAACGTAATAAAAATATAGGTTAGTATACCTAAGATGATGAAGTAGTATCTGACTGCATGAATCTCTTAAATACTTCTATCTCCTCTTTCATAGCCTCAAATTCATCCATCTTCACTTTCATGACCTTAACTTTTGCCGTTAATGTTTTGTTTTTCTCCGTTAAATCCTTAATGACGCTAAAAAATGACTGTCGAACCCATAAATCTTTTGGTTTTACCATTGACAAGCACCTCGCTCACGTCCCATGATGGTGTCAAATACGTCATTCGGACTTGACGAGCCGTCAAAATCTTCTAGAGTACGCTGGCCAATTCTATCTGTCTTTAGTTCATCCATTTGCCTCTGTCAATAATATAAATTTGATTAGTGTCCACATATGTCATACACATAATAAAAGCTTAAACATATCAAATGTTAATATGAAAAGAAACTTACTGTTTTTTCAGCAGAGTCCTCATTCACAATCCCTTTACCACCTTTAGAAGTTCGAGTGACTTAAATTTTTTTGATGAACTTACTTATGTACTGCCAATCAACATAATCACTGAAGAGTACAGAACTCATGTCTTGCCTATCTGTGTGAATGCGGGAGATCCTTATACTCCTTACTTGGTTGAATTGGATGGGAGTTTGGTTGTGTGTATGATGAAGAAAGTTGAGATGCAAGTTTAGGCACTTGAATACCCAACAACAACAACTGAACTTGGATAAGAAAATATAAGTTTGAAATGCACACCTAAGAAAAAAAGGGTTCTTCCAATGATGATACATTTTACTAGTGTAAGGAATAATGAAATTTTACTATCAAGAGGTAGAAACAAATTGGGGTTCTTTAACTTGGAAACACAAGCTGCAAGACCCATTCCAACCTCTAGAAACTGGACGAACCTGCATGTGATAGATCATTTTGACACGCTTGATCAATGTGAGTATAAATTTATTGCTCCATACATGAATATACAAATTATTCTGATTTATAATATTGAAATCTAAGCTATTTAAAAATTCTATCTAGCTATAATTTACGGTTTCCCAGCTTTTGCCTCCATCTTCCTAACTTTGTAGAAAGGCCTTTTATCTTCTTTGGTACCACAAATCACATTGTAGATGACTTATTTTGGGTTGGGTATTTTTTTTATCTCCTACTTTGTGACTAGTTTCTGGTTTTTGCCCCCTGCTTCTTTTGTCTTCTCCGATGTCTGGGAAGGGATTGTCGAAGTCTTTTTGAAATTTAGAAAAAACGAGGGCTGGGAATCGATTCGTGTCAGATGTCAGGCGGTTTAAGCATCAGGTTTTCAGTTTTCACTATTCAAAATACAGCACCTCAGACAATATGTATATATACATATAGTTATTTAAAATATTTATAAAATATTAAACTACATTTCATATTAAAAATTTATTAATCATTTTTGTTCATCAGTTTAGTCACCACCACCATATAACCATCATATCCACGGTGCACCACCACACCTATATGTAGTTAAGTATATTATTATGTTTTACATATATGTATGAGTATTACGGTAGAATCTCTCTACATTGAATTCATGGTTATTTTGAAGGTCATTTGGTTTTGATAGGTCATGCTTCAATAGTTCTTTTTATCCAGAGAACAAACCAATTAATCAAAAATCGTGAAGGTAGTCAAGTTGCAAATAACGTCATATAGTAGTTGTAGTTTTATTCTCTAAATATGACGCATCTGAGTCGGGATTTATTTGAATTTTAGTCATCTAGAACGAACTTATTGTGGTCATAGTCAGGGCCGTAGCTGAGAATTTGGGGTCCGGTGCCAAACTTTACTTGGGGCCCATTGTGTAATCAAACCTAAAAAAATATTACTCCCTCCGTCCCAAATTAAGAGTCCCATATTGGGAATCCAACTTATTTTCATATTTTCTCTTCTTCCATGTTTTCCCTTATTTATTTGATAATTTTTCTTGAAGTAATTTAAAGATTACAATTTTCATTCTTGAAATACATGTAACCATATTGATTTCTCACTTGATTAATCCAAAAAGAACGGATTTGTTCATTCGAAAACAAAATTTTGTATTAGAAATAATCAAATGTCTTAATTAGCTTAATTAATGCACCATATATTGGAAACATATAAGAAATGGTATATGTGATAAAAAAATGAATGGGACTCTTAATTTGGGACATCTAAAAAAGGAATAGTGGACTCTTAATTTGGGACGGAGGGAGTATAAAAGTTAAATAAGATTTTTTTTTAAATAGTTTAACAATAAAAAAATAAATAAATTATTTATTAATCAAATAACAGTGTATTTTTATTAAAATAATTTAACTATAATAGGCATAACTATACAAATAAAACTCGAATAATGTTGTTTTTTCTCTTTTCATAACGGAATGTAGAAATTTGTGGTTACGGAAAATTAATAAATCTCAAGATTGGAGAAGAGCTAATTTATTGAGAATAAACTTCAACTATTTTTTCCTATTTTTGTTATAAAAAGAATAAGGATTTAGGTAAAGAAATTTAGAAACAAAATAAGTCGAAAATATTTAGGAGAGAAATAAAAGAATGGAAAACAGGGTTGCTAGCTATAAAGTTTACTGTGTTGAAGGTAAAGTTGAAGGAACTTTGAGAAAGAGTTTCAGGTGGATTAAAGATGGATATTCCGAGGTTGTTTTAATTGATGGTGATCTATCTTTCGATCTATCTTTTGTTTATTGCTTAATCTTCAAAGTTCTTACTTTGTTGTCGGGTATTTGGATTCTGTATATTTGAGTTTGTACTTAAATCCAATAACACGCAAAATTTTATAATGTAACTTATATGATTAATTATGATTTCCTCAAAAAAGAAAATTCAACTCCATTACTGAGATTAATTGGGCATAGTAAAGAAGTCGTTGAAAAAGCTAGATTAGTTTCGGTAATAATGGAAGTATCAGTGAAATTCTCACATAGAAAATGAAAGTGAATTTTTCAGTTTAGCTGACAGGGTGCAAAGTCATTATGCTGAAACAAAAGAGAAGATTGGTAGTAGTAAAGTAAGTTCGAAATGATAATGACAGATTTCGAAGATTAGTATTTTATAAAAGATTGAGATTTTGAAGAATAATCGAGTGCTTATAGGGATATCAGGTCAATGGGCATTGACCCGAGTCAATGAGACCCTAAATTTTAAAAGAAGATAGAAACATTATTTTTCTAGACATAGGTACGTGTGAGTTGTGACTTGTGAGCCAACTATTTTGGACAATTAATGGGAGTAGTTTTAACATTTGAGTCACCCTTTCGAAACCACGTGAAACATCAAAGAACAAAATCGTCGGAAAGACCAAAACAGCTCTTCAAACCACATTGAAACTTAAACCAAAAATCGTCGAAACGACCAAAACCCTTCTTCAAACCACATTGAAAGTTAAACAAAAAACCGCCGGAAACACCAAACTGTTGGCAGAAGGTTTGCATTAGTGGGCCCAGTGCGGGCGCCTAGCCCTCACTAGGTTGTACACGGCCCTGGACTCATAGTTAGAATAGTTATTTCAAGTGAATTAGTTTTTAATTCAGATTATTTACGTATGTTCCAATAAAACTAAGATCATTCTGAATTAACCATTCAAATGAATTTGACACATGAGTAAAACAAAAAATCAAACAACCTAAAATCCTCCCGAGTCGATTCAGATATAAAATAAGATTTCTAATCTAACTGAAAACAAAACAAACAAAGCTGCCTACATCTTGACAACCAAGAAAAGAAATGGACAAGGTAACTCCACTAAAAGAAAATTAAGAACATAGTGAGTGATTCAATCACCATTTTAAGGGGTAATGAGGGGGTTCTTACCAATTCATCACTTTACTTAGGCAGTTCCTTGCTTTCCCATACCACACATTCCTATACTGTTTCACCTCACCAACATCATTATTGGCATGACATTTCAATTCTATACAAAAATGTCAAAGAAATTTTAAAGGACTTAGATCCAAACACAACTCAGATGATAAAATTTATTCAAAGTTAAATAAATTGGACAAAATCAGATAAACTTACCATCATTTTTTATCCTTTTGGCCTTCTCTTTGTGTATCTCAAACGCCATATCTATCATTTCAGATAGAAATTTTCTTAAGATGGTAGAGAAAGTGTTTATGGTGTATCTTTTTATATAGAGCTAACGCCCATAGCTGTTTCCTCTAAACTGCGGCGATGAGCCCATAGTTTTGAAAAACCATGGTTTTCAAGAAATACTTCTTTGTATGACGTGGATCTTAAGATTCTAGTTTCTAGAAATACCTTTCTTACTCAATGTGTCTCTATTTCTCTAAAATACTATTTTTCATGTCATGTTTCGAGTCTTTATTTCTACAAATATATCGCTTTTATCGCACGTGACTCCAAGGTCGTAATTTTAAGAATAATTCTCCACTTCTTTATCGTTCGAGGATCTGACATAATGAAAACCTCTTCAATTCATTTCCTTTTGTTAAAATGTAAAATTTTCATATCATTCAAAACTTTTTTCCAGAAAAAGAAGTTAATAAGATGCGCTGATAAAGTAAGATTTTCATTTTTTCTGTAAAGGGCATGAATATTTTCTCCATTTTGTAAGAGAGCCGTGACCTTTTGATTAGGTAGGAATAGGGTCATAAATATTAACTGCCCATTAACTTCAATCACAACTGTGAGTGAATTTGTTAAATATTAACTGTCATGTGTTTAACTTATCAATGTTAATATGAGTCTTTCTCACAAATCTGTTACAATAAAACTAACCAATGGGTTATGGGAGAGATAAGTCAGGTCTACTATTTTTGTCAGGAGTTTTATATAGATTACATCCAACAGCTAATATAAAATCCTCTTCATGTAAATCTACTCATAATAAAAATGTATTAGTGTCGATAATAAAAAAAAAATAAACACCAAAATCGGTTAAGATATCCTAGTGCCAGGCCCGACCTAAAGCGAACAAAGCTTCAAAAGGATAATTTAACCAATAACGCCCATTTCATTTTATAAGAGTGACTTTCCTCTTTTTCTCTCTCAAGTCTCAACCAATAAATCCTAAAATCTTAATCCTAAACGACTTTTTCCTTTACATTTTAAGTTCTCTTATCCTTTGTTTGTGAATCTGCACTACCCATCTCTCACTCTCTCTTTCTCTCATACATAATCATATTATATACATATACTAGGTGTTCACCGCATCCTACGAGCATAGCATATCTTTTTTGGCTAATGTCATTGTATTAGATTAAATCCTCTTATATATAAGTTACATTTCATCAATCTCTGAGTGTATGCGTATCGTAATTTCTTACTCACTTCGTCTAACGTCACGTTGGGTCGAGCTTATATATACACATATGTGCATGGACCGTGGTGCTCATTTTCTCACCGTGTGAAGTCACGCAAGTACCTGCCATCTGAAATCATATACTGATTTTGAACAAAATTACATACTGATTTCAGATGACAGGTAAAGACATATCGCCGAAAGATGAAGTGAAAGAGAAGTACCAATCGAGAAAACCTACTCTATAGTCTCAATAGACTACTTTGAGACACTCATTTTATAGCCCTGCACATTAAAAAAAAAGTGAAAACAAATCAACAAGCAAGAAGAGAACAAGATTACCAAGACACCCTAAAGTATTCTTTAGATTTGTAGTGCCAAGTTAGGCGGTTTAGTCTCTTTTGGTGAATTTAATGATGGCGGAGATGCTCCAATTTGATATTTGATCAACTGATTTGAGTCGAATTTCGAGCGGTTTGTTTTGGTCGATGTTTTTGTTCATAAAACAGTTAAAATGACATTGCATACTTGTTATTTATCTGGAATTTTGAAAATTGTATAACAAATATGTGGTATATGTGTCCAAGGGCGGAGCTAGGATTTAAAGTTACCTTGGACTAGCCTAAAAATGATTAGAGAGCCAAAATTTCTTTTCTATAGTATATATACTAACAAATAGTAGTTTGAGAAGTAATTTTTTTTCGAACATGTAAAATTTTGTTAATAGTTCAAACATAAAGAACTTACGAAAAATTAACCTCAACAAATTATAGTGTTTATGATCATTTTTAATTTAGGGCCGAAGAAATAACTGAAACATAATTTGGATGGAATCTAACAAATGGAGTAAATTTTGACTTACTACAAAAAAAATGGTCAAAAGAGAACTAGATACAATAGGGGGCAGAATTTGGGACTAAAAGTGCAAACACAAATGATATAAGGGCTCATGTGGAATTAATTTAAGAGATAGAAATTAAAAGAGGGAAGGGGGATTCGAACTCGTGTGGACTAGGTAATGGGCAAAGCAAAAGACCGCCTTGGCTGCCTCCCCTGGCTCCGCCCTTGTGTGTGTGTGCGGAAAAGTAAAGAAAATGACACAAAAAACTGAACCAACATGAAGACATGCAAAGGAGATCGCACCAACACAAGGACCCAATGAAAAGAAAGAGTATTGAGGGAGAAGAGGATCAAAGAAAAAAACTAAGAGTACAAACTGGGTGATAAAAGAGGGTGTTGCGGTAAAATATATTTTTGTAATAACAAAATACATTTTTTCACGCAGATAATGTTTTATTATCCAGTAAAAATACCAAAAATCGAAATGGAAGTAATATGTTATTGAAATTTATCTATTTTTTTGAACGAAAATGTGTTTTTTCATCTACTTGAGAGTATGTCTTTCATATATAAATGTGGTTCGATAAACAACAAAACATTGTTACGTTAAACTTTCAACCAAACAATCGATAAACTTCAAATTGAAAAAAAATTGTTGACAGCAAAATGAGTATTTTCATCTTCCAAACATATATTGATTACTGAAAGTTATATAAAACGTACACAATAATGAGAATAAGTTGGAACATAATGTGTTTTACTATAGCAATATGAAAAAAATTCCTTTGCATTTCGATGTTGCCCAACCATGGATTTGGTGCCCAACAATGAACTCCCCTATTGCAGTCTTCTATAGGACAATCTACAGTGATACGATTTAAATCATTCTTCCCAAACTTGAAATCGTGACCCATGTTTACATTGAATTGACAAATGACAGTGACACGCTTTAAATCATTTTTGACAAATTTGAAATTGTGATTGTGCTTATACTATATTGACGAAGGGTGAATCTAAATGCTTTAGCACCTCCAGGAAACAACTGACCAACGTGAGTGAAGATTTTATCCCAACCATCGGAATTCAGAGTCGTCTGCTCTACTGCGTTTGATGAATCACTTTGAAAATTCATGACTAATTACTTAACTGCAAATACAAAAATACATTATGTGGGGAACATTATGCATTGTGACCAATAGCGTAAAATGCATAATGTTTCATAAATTATATGAAATGTTTAATGCTTGTATAATGTTTGTAGTAAATAAGTTGTTTTCGACAACACATAATATGTTGGGTTAATCAAATGCATTATAAGCTTTACATATAAAGCAATCACTACAAAATGTGTTAATGAAATGATGTAGCACAGTGAATAAAAAAATGTGTTATGTATAAAACATACAATAAAATGTATCTAAGACAAGAAATGATACTGATAAATTAACGGTTTATTTATGAAACAAAATGAATGTAGGGAACAAAATGTTGTTTATGTATAAAAACAAGATAGTTATAGTATATTTGATAAGGCCGCTGATTCGGGGAAATAAGAAAGGTATCCAGGGTGAAAAATTTTAAAGGGAAGATGGAAAATTTATAAGATTATCCTGGGAAACGAATTATCCTAGGTATCCTACATTAAATTTAACAAAAAGTCCAACAAGTTTAATTTATTTATTTTTGGTCATTTTTCAATAAACCCTTCCCCTCTTTCTTCTTTCTCAAAACAAACCAGAAAAAACTTCTAGAGAGAGAAAGATGCTTCTAATTCATCTTCAACAATCTTCAACAATGGTGTATTCAAATCAAACGTCATCATCAAACAATCCTACTCAAGAGAGGTAATATTGTTTGTTCTACTTCCCTTTATTGATTTTCATGCTAAAACTCTAAAATTTCAATTTTGTAATATAGGGTTCTTAGGGTTTAGATTTGTATTAGTTTATCTTCCTTAGTACTTATTAGTTGTTATGTTTTAGATTTGTGAATCAGTATCATGCAAATTTTGACCAAGATTTGATGAATATGATGCCATATGATGAACACGAAACTTCGTAGTCGTCGAAATTTTTCTACGAGTGTATTAATCCAGGTCTTGTATAGTTCCTCGGTATCTGTCCACCTTACAAGCTTCCATTCATTGAAAAACACATCAACAGTTTTGTCTTTCTCAAGTTTCTTCTCACTTGCATCCATCTTCTTATCCTTGACTACGATCTCCAACTGTTTTTCAGCCTTAGCCCGAACATTCTTGTTTATAAGATATATACAAAGTATATGTTTCGCATCTGAAAATACGATCTCAATTGCATTTAGCAACGCAAGTTCCCCATCAGTAATGAATACAGTAGGAGAGTCACCAACACCATATAAACGTCGCAAACATTCCATAACTCAAGTATAGTGTTCCGTTTTTTCGTTGCTTACAAACGCGTTTTCCACTATGAAGGTCTTCTTACTCGAAGTGGCTGAAACTACTCAGAGCAAAGGGTGTTTGAACTTGTTGGTTTTATAAGTGAAATCAATGATAACAAACTGAGAGAAACACCACACAAGCTAAACACCCGTAGGATGTGCAAAAAACAAGTCCTTAACCTCTTCAGATTTTTCATAACATCTATACTTGACTGCGTAGTGGTAATCCATGCACAACTTCATAAACTGTTGCGTTGCTGACCTACCTCCACATTCCTCATACCTAACCTTTCGTTGTGCATTGTACACAGTCCTCATTGTAGAAATGTTACCTTTTTTTATATTCAACAATATTCTCTTAGGCGTGATCAACTTTTGGTTAATTCAGTAAGTAATTTCATCTCATCTTCTTTCAACCTAGCCGCATATGCATGACCTATGAGATCTTTCTCTAATTGGTGGTTGTGGTGTACATCGATTAGTTCAACAATCCACTTGTCACGAGGTACGTTATATTTTAGCTTTATATCAAACGGGCAATCACATTTAGAGGTACCCGAACGCTTTCTTTTACTTAGGACCATAGTAGAAGCCCAATTTTTCCCTTTGTGACTACCAAATACACCGCTTCGACTATATCGAAACAAGGTATACGACCCCTTTCCTTCATTGTTTACCGACTTTCCCCTTTTTTCACAATAACAAATCCAACTTCTCTAGAAGTTTTGGTACACCAAACTATTGCCGCATCCCTCGAATCAAACAACTGCAACATATAAAAAAAAAAGGTTTACAAGAATGAATGAATTCATATATCGGTAATAACGGTAACAAGAAGCAAACAAATTACATACCATGTCCGTTGGAAATAAATTTGATACATCGACAATCATTGGAATAGGTTCTCCATTTCCAAACATTGTAGAAGCATTCGAATCAAGGTGAAAATTCCAAAAAAAAAATGAAGAGGAAAATAGTCGATATGAAATATGAAGGGAGCTTTGAAGAATTTCGGACTCAATTAATACACAAAAAATTTCGTTTAAATTTCATGGCCACGAAACCTTTCGTGATTGAGATGTGCTTAAAAACACGAAATATTTCGTGGCCACGAATATTCTCCTTGGTCATAAACAGCTGGGGTTATAGGGGTTTTGAAATATTCGAAAAAATAAAAAGGCTATTACCCCTTCAAATTTATCCAAACCCATCCATGGTCCATCGATGAAGCTATCTTGAACTTTAGTTCATCCACATTATCAGTATTGTAAGGTTTGTTAGGTTCTTATTCAATATTTTCAACCACATTATCAATATTGTTAGGTTCTTTGTCCATGTTTTAGGTTTAAAAGAGGTTGCCTAATCTAATTATAGTTAAAAGTAGAGAGATGAAGATGAGAACTAGTTATGAAGCAAAAGAAACTTCGAAGAATGAAGAACTTGAAGAACAATAAAGAAGTTGCCAAAAAGTTACAATCCCTAGAAAGATTTAGTAGTTTTTTAAAGTTTATTAGACTAATTATTTAATAACCCATGTAAGATTTACAAATATTTCACAAGTCCCTAAATTTGTTGCCCTATAACGGCTACAAAATAAATTAGTCAACTTAAATTGACCAAAATTTGACCAAGTCTTTGAACCTCAGATACTTTTATTATTTCCCCGAATCAGTAACCATTTGATAATATTCAGAAATAACGATTTGAAACAGTCACAAAGTTTTATCTTAACTCAAGAAAACGTGTTTTGATATATACAAAACACGTTATGTATATAACACAACTTAATATTCAGAATCTGTTAGTAACGAAAAAAGTCAAAAAATAACTTGACAGAACAATGTGTTTTCTATAATAAAAAAAAAATTAAACATTAGTCCCTCCTCTAAAACTGTGTTCGATCAAAGAGAGAGAAACCCCTAAAACTCTAATCGATCAAAGAGAGAGAAATATCTAAAATTATATTCAATCAAAGAGAGAGATAGAGACGTTGTTCGATCAAAGAGAGAGATGGAGATATTGTTCGATCAAAGAGAGAGATAGAGTTGATGTTCGATCAAAGAAAGAGATAGAGATGTTGTTCGATTAAAGAGAGAGATAGAGATGGAAACCCTAATCCTATATGACTAACACAGCGCTCATGTCCATAGAAGGGTTCATACCTTTTGTTATTGCTTGATTTCTCCATAAATTTGTAAGATTTTGACACTGATTACAATAATTTTTTTAGAATTTTCGCTTACCATAAATAAAAATTTATGAATGAAAATAGTGAAACTTTTCATCCAGAACTACTAAAAACTTAAACAAATTTCGTCCAAAGCGGATGAAAAAATATACCAATTTCAGCCGAGCCGACCGAAATTTGTTGTCTTTTTCACTCAACCCAATAAAAAATCCTTTACCTGAACAAAGATGACCTAAAACTCTAAAAATATTTGTTCAAACATAAAGGAAGACAAAAAAAAAAAATCTTTACCTGAGATATATTATCTTCATTATATATGTCTTTGTTTAAGTAGATATCTTCGTTTAAGTCGATTCCCTCGTTTAAATCGATGTTTTCGTTTGAGTTGATGTCTTCATTTAGATTAAAAAATATGCTTTCTTGATGGTTGCCTCCTTAATTAGTGGTGGTTTCTCAACCATGAGATCTTGAGAAATCACTAAAAGCTTGTAACTAAGATAATAGTGATAGTAAACTTATCTGTTTTGCAACTTTTAATATTAATGGTGATGTTTATAGTAGTGATCAATATTAGGGTTGGGTTGTTTATGTGAGACAAAAGTACAGGTGAATAGAATATTAGATTTACTGTTAATTTTTATTCAAGTCCTTATATTTTAGCATTATTTATTAAATATTCCTTATAACGCTCTCCTTGGTAAATGGAGAGCAAATGCATAAATTGACCTTTATAACGCACTGTGTATACCAGATATT
This sequence comes from Eschscholzia californica subsp. californica, assembly GCA_002897215.1. Lineage (NCBI taxonomy): Eukaryota > Viridiplantae > Streptophyta > Magnoliopsida > Ranunculales > Papaveraceae > Eschscholzia > Eschscholzia californica. The sequence goes on from BEHA01050135.1 coordinate 159,326, forward strand.
GTCCTTCCCATACCAAGACAATAACATGTTATGCATATAAATATGTTAATATTTGGAATCTGTTAGTACCTAGTAAATCTGAAATAATATCTTAACAGAGATATCTTGGGTAAGATGATGAAGAAATTCTGAACATGACGACGAAAACGTTTTCATTAATGAGAGAGTTTAAACTGAAAAATATAAGGTGTATGTTAGAAGATGATAAAAAATTATAACTATAATAGAGAGAGAAAAAGTATGATAACTAACTAGTATAATGAAAACGTATAATAAAAAGGGCAAAACGATTCTAGGACTTACCTGATGGTTTGGAAGATGATAAATGGTGATGTGAAAACTCAAAATAATAGAGAGAGAATATGAAAACTTGGACAATAGAGAGAGAATATATGAAAACTTGGATAATAGAGAGAGGAAGTATGAGAACATTTATTTGATGAAGATGATTTTGGAAGAAGATGAAGATGATGATGTTTACTCGTTCTAATCGGCTGGAAAAAAGGAAGAGGGCTTCGGTTTAGTGGAGCTATATTACAGAGGGGTTTTAGTTTTAGAGAGAGAAAGTAAAAGGATTCGGTTATGGAAGAGAAGAGTGGAGAGAGAAAATCAGAGAAAGAAAAGGAACGATAATTTTTGGAATTGGTTTTGAAAAGTGGGTTTTATCTTATATAAGGTTATAAAGGGTATTATAATAAAATAGAAATCATTGAGATTTGTGTTTCCTATGGAGATGGGAACATTTAGACTAGATTTCTGTCATAATTGTAATTTTGGTTTAAAACCCTATATTATATTGTGGAATATGGGTTTAGAGGTTGTTTTCGGACTATAAGCCCAAAAATTATTAGTATTATCTCGTTAGTAATTAGAGACAATTAATTTGCAATTAAAAGTTATAATGTTTTAGAATAGAGTTTGTGGCCGATGAATTACAAAGTTACGTAACCTAGAGAGGTCATCCAAACATCTAGTTAATAAGTAAACTTTTTCTTGTTTAATACATATCTAGATTCAGATAATCAAGATTATTATCTTGATAAATGCAACTACTTATTTCTAGATACTCTAAAGTATTACAAGATTTGCTCTAAGATGTTTAATATTTACAAAATTTTGAAGTTCAATAAACGAATCCCATGTCTTAATATTTTCAAAACAAATAAAACTTGTAACATGAGTTAGCAACTCATTCATGACTGTCACAAATGATATAAACCACACGAAAATAGTCTTCTTAAACTAAAAGTAATTTAGGCCACTCGACTAATTAATTTATAAATCATTCTAATTCTGGGTCCACCGATAAAGTGATGTCACCGTAAGCTTCCTCTTGTTTCACGTCGATCATATTATGATTCTTCAAAACCTGTAATACAACACAAAATTCTTAGGGAAAAAAGAGTTGTAGTACAAAAACGCCACATTTTCTCTAGGAGTATATGCCAAAAATATAAGATTAATTGGAGCTAGCAATAATCATTTTTCGCTTACCCATTGGTAAAGTCTCAGCATCTAGAAAAGATAAGTCCTACAAGTTGAAAAGGCTTAGGATCATAAACTAGTTGAACTAAGAAAAGATAATGAAATGTTAACTAATTAACTTGTTCATATATAACTCAAAAGGTGGCTATCAATAGCTGAAGGTTTGCCTAAAGATGTTGTTTGATGCACAGAAAGATCTTCATTAACTGAGACATAACCATATCCGATCTTTTCAGCTGACCAATCAAACTTCATAATTTCTCGAGATCTATCCAATGAGTCGTCTAAATCAACCGAGAGTATTCAAAACCAAGTCCAAAAATAAATCACCAGCTCTGCTCGACGCTCCAACTCGTCTGATTCCCTGACTGATCATAGGTCTGGGTGTTACAATAGAGATGAGACAGTAGTGATGTAGTGATGATAGTCATAACAAGTGATAGTGAAAAATTTTTTGTTAACATAATAGAAGTTATGAACACTTTCATCCACAAAAATTTTATATGGTCGTAATAATTGGTTAGTTATGACCCTTTTTAAAAAAATTAAAAATAGAGTTATTTCCTTTTTGATCACCTACTTTGTGACCAGTTATATCCTTCGAGGATCTTACATAATGAAAAACTCTACAATTCATTTTTTTTTTGTTAAAATGTAAACTTTTCATATCATTCAAAACTTTTTTTGAGAAAAAGAAGTTAACAAGATGAGTTGATAAAGCAAGATTTTCAGAACTTCAATTCATTTCCTCTTCATGTTAATCTACTCATAATAAAAATGTATTAGTGTCAATAATTAAAAAAATATTAAATACCAAAATCGGTTAAGATATCCCAGACCCAAGCCTAACCCAAAGCGAGCAAAGCTTTGGTTTGGGCCACCTATTTTAGGGGCCACCGTGTGAAGAACACAAATCAGACTTATGCAGATGCTTAGAAATTAATAAGCAGAAACAAGCCCAACTAAACAATATTTTAACCAATAACGGCCCATTTCATTTTATAAGAGTGACTTTCCTTTTTCTGTCTCTCAAGTTTCAACTAATAAATCTTAAACCTAAACGACCTCTTCCTCTACATTTTTATCTTTATACTTTGTTTCTGAATCTCCACTACCCATCTGCCACTCTATTTTTCTCTCATACATAATCATATTATATAAGCATACTAGGTTTTCACCGCATCGTACGGGACACGGTATATCTTTTTTGGCTAACGTCATTGTATTATATTAAATCTCAGTCTTGCACATAAGTAAGATTTCATCAATCTTTTATTGTCGTACGTACAGTGATTTCTTACTCACTTCGTCTAACGCCCTGTTGGGTCGAGCTTATATATACACATATGTGCATGGACCGTGGTGCTCATGTTCACATCGCGTGAAGTCACGCAAGTATCTATCATCTCAAATAAGGTCTAATGATTTCGAATGAAATCAGGTATTGATTTCGAATGAAATCAGGTACTGATTTCAGATGTCAGGTAAAGACATATCGCCGAAAGATGAAGTGAGAGAGAAGTACCAGTCGACAAAACCTACTTCATCGCCTCAATAAACTACTTTCAGAACATTGATTTTATAGCCCTAAACATTAAAAAAAAGTGAAAACAAAGTAAAAAATAAAAAAGAGAAAGAAGATTACTATGGGAAGCCATGTGTGGCATTGGTAAAGTAAAAAGATGCCTATGTGCATTGACGAGCTAGGTACCAAGACACCCTAAACTATTATTTTACTTCTGTAGTGCCAAGTTAATCTGTTTTGTTTTTTTTCGTAAATTTAATGATGGTGGGGATGTTCTGATTTGATATTTGATCAATTGACTCGAGAAGAATTTCAGACGGTTTATTTTGGTCGATGTTTTTATTCATAAAATAGTTAAAATGACATTGCATTACCTGATATTTAATTGGAATTTTGACATTTGTATAACAAATAAGTGGTATATGTGTTTGCAGAAAATTAAAGAAAATGACACTAAAAACCAAACCAACATCAAAACATGCAAAGGAGACCACACCGAAACGAACGAGCCCGATGAAAAGAAAGAATACTAAGAGTACAAACTTGGTGATAAAGTACAAACTTGGTGATAAGAGAGATAGGGAAGTTTTATAGGGACCCCCATTCTTGTTAAAAGACCCCTCCTTGTGAATTCAGTACGAGCTCACCGAATCCACAAGAGACTTTCGGTACAAACCCGCCGAATTCAGAAGATACCTTGGTATGAATCCACCAAAATTTCACTCTAGTAGCCTATTTTTGTCAATTTTGTGGACTAGCACCGAATTCACACGTGGGCTCTTTTAATAAGAATGAGGGGCCCTCATAAAACTTCTCAAAGAGCTAAGGTGTTGCGGGAAAATATATGGTTGTAATAACAAAATACATGTTTTACGCTGATAATGTTTTATTATCCTGTAAAAATACCAAAAATCGAAATGGAAGCAATATCTGTGTGTTATCCGACATTTCATATTTTGGTAGATAAATATTATTAATTTTTTTGCGATAGATTTTTGGAACTAGTTCTAAGAACAAAAAAGATAAAAAGAAGTCAATGGAAGACTGCATTGTTGATGTGGTTGGAGAGCCTATATTTATAACAGAAATGCAAATCAATTTATATGAGATTGCAAATTGAAAATGGAAAATCTTTTGATATATTTTCATTAATATCAATGTGATTTTGTTAACAAATATAATTTGTTATTGAAATTTATCTATTTTGTTTGAACCAAAATGTGGTTTTCATTTACTTCAATATGTTTTTCACATAAAAGTGTGGTTGTAAACAGCCAAAAGCAGTTACATTATATTTTCATCCATACAATCGATAAACTTCAAAACTGAAAAAAATAAATTTTGTTGGCAGCATAATGAGTATTTTCATCTGCCAAACATATATTCATGAAAGTTATATAAATCATACACAATAATCAGAATAAGTCGGAACATAATGTGTTTTACAATATCATTAACAAAAAATTCCTTTCCATTTCAATGTTGCCCAACCATGCATTTTCGTTCCAACGGTGTCCAACCATGAATTCGTCAATTGTAGTCTTCTATAGAGAAAACTGCAGTGACACACTTTAAATCATTCTTCACAAACTTGAAATCGTGACCCGTGTCTACACTTTATTGACGAACGGCAGTGCACATGCTTTAAATCATTTTTGACAAACTTGAAATTGTGACTGTGCTTATACTATATTGACAAAGGGTGAATTTAAATGCTTTAGCACCTCCAGGAAACAACTGACCAACGTGACTGAAGATTTTATTCCAACCATCGGATTTCAGAGTCGTCTTCTCTACTGCGTTGGTTGAATAAGTTTGAAAATCAATGACTAATTACATAACTGCAAATACAAAACTGCATTATGTTGGGAACATTATCCATTGTGAATATATAATGTAAAATGCATAATGTTTCATAAATTATATGAAATGTTCAATGCTTGTATAATGTTTATAGTAAATAAGATGTTTTCGACATCACATGATATGTTGGGTTAATGAAATGCATTATAAGGTTTACGTATAAAGCAGACAATACAAAATGTGTTAATGAAATGATGTAACAAAGTCAATAAAAAATGTGTCATGTACAAAACATACAATAAAATGTATGTGAGATAAGAAATGATAGTGATGAAGAAACGGTTATTTATGAAACAAAATGAAAAATAGGGAACAAAATGTGTATTGATGAATGTGTTTTGTATATATAAAAACCGGATATGTATAGTACATTTGATAATATTCAGAAACGGTTTGAAACACTCACAAGGTGTTATCTTAACCCAAGAAAACGTGTTTTGATATATACAAAACACGTTAAAACATGTTATGTATGCAACATAGCTTAATATTCAAAATCTGTTAGTAACGAAAAAAGTCAAAAAATATCTTAATAGAGCAATGTGTGTTTTGTATAATACAAAACACGTTATGTGTAATAAATATGTTATTATTTTGAATCTGTTATTACCTAGTAAATCTGAAATAATATCTTAACAAAGATATTTGGGGTAAGATGATGAAGTTGGGGTAAGATGGTGAAGAGGTTCTGAACATGACGACGAAAATGTTTTTATTTAATGAAAGATTTTAAACTAAAAAAGTTAAGGTTTATGTTAGAAGATGATGAAAACTGATAATAGGGAGAGAAAGTATAATAACTAGTATAATGAAAAGGGATAATAAACAGGGCAAAATGATTCTAAAAACTTACCTGACGGTGTTTGGAAGATGATGAAACGATGATGTGAAAACTCAGAATAACAGAGAGAGAGAAAGTATGAAAACGTGGATAATAGAGAGAGAAAGTATGAGAACAGTTATTTGATGAAGATGATTTTGGAAGAAGATGAAGATGCTTACTCGTTGTAATCGGAGATTCGGTTTAATGGAGCTATATCAAAGAGGGGTTTTAGTTTTAGAGAAAAAGAGTAAGAGGGTTCGGTTATCGAAGAGAAGAATGTAGAGAGAAAAGCATAGAAAAAAAAAATAGAGAATTTTTTAGATTGATTTTCAAAAGTAAGTTTTATCTTATACATAAAATTATAAAGGGTATTATGATAAAATAGAAATCATAGAGATTTGTGGTTTCCATCGAGATGAGAACATTTGGGCTAGATTTCTTTTATAATTATAATTTTGGCTTAAAACCCTGTATTAATATTTATGGTGGACAGGGGCGGAGCCAAGAATTTGTTCTAGGCAGGGCTGACTTAAATAAAATTTGCGTACTAATTTGTATGTTGAAGGTATCGGTGGTTGTAAAAGATAAATATACATTTGTTTATTCAATTACAATTGTTTTATACGCTTAAACATTCTAAGCTAGTTGTCTGCAAAGAAGAAATGTACCGGCAAAGAAGAAATGTATCGTCAAACGAGTCTCTCCTTTTCGCTACAACGACTGAGAGAAAAGAGAAAAGTGAAAAAAGACTAAGAGGAAGAGGGAAACATGAAACGAGGGAAGTGGGGAAGAGGTAGATGAAGAAAGATAGATGAAGTATATGATGGAGAAAAAAAATGTAAGAATAACAAAACAATTAAAATACAACCAAAATGGGCGAAAAAAATTAATGGGGGTCAAAAAAGAAGTCTGGACGACATTGAGTACCAAAACGGTAGTTAGTAACAAATTAGGACTAAAATCATGACCTCCTTATAAATTGGGGACCAAATAACAATTATCGTTTCAAAAGCCAGTTAATAAAAGAGGAAAAAAATGCACTTTGGGAGATTCGAACCCGTGCACTAAGGGCGGGCGGGGGGAGGGGGGCGGGGGGGCTTAAATGATATTATTTAGCTGTGGTTTTATTTAGATTTAACCCAGGCTATAGCCTGGGTTAGTCTAAACATAGATCCGCCCCTGATGGTAGACTAAATATGGGTTTAGGTGTTGTTTTTTGGGACTATAAGCTCAAAAATTATTAATATTATCTAGTTACTAATGAGAGACAATTAATTTGCAATTAAAAGTTATAATATTGTACGATAGAGTTTGTGGCCGACGAATTACAAAAAGTTACTTAACGTATATGTTGAAATATCTTTCTATATTTTAAGATATCCCATATAATTCCTTAACAAAAAAAAACGATATCCCATATAATAAACTAGTAAGAGATTGGAAACTAGTAAAAATATTATTAGCTAGTAAATATATTGCAAAATTAGAAACTATTAGTATTCCAACTCTATAAATAGAGTCTTGTATTTCTTTTGTAAACCATCAAGGAATAAGACAACTTCTTTGATCAATTTCAGCTTAGGTCATCGAAACATCTAGTTAATAAGTAAACTCTTTCTTTTTGATACAGATGTAGATTGAGATAATCGAGATTATTATCTTGATAAATGCAACTACTAATTTTTAGATAATTTAGAGTACTACAAGATTTGCTCTAAGATGTCTAGTTTTGGCCAAATTCTCGTTTAGTATTCACACAATTTTGTAGTTCGATAAGAATCCTATATCTTAAAATCTTCAAAACAAATAAAATTTGTAATATGTGTCAGCAACTCATTGACTGTCACAAATAATATAAACCACGCACGAATATAGTCTTCTTAAACTAAAAGTAATTTAGACCACTCAACTAATTAAACTTATAAATCATTCTAATTCTGGGTCCACTGATAAAGTGATGTCACCGTAAGCTTCCTCTTGTTTCACGTCGATCATATTATGATTCTTCAAAACCTGCAATACAACAAAAAATTCTTAGGAACAAAAGAGTTGTAGTACAAAAAAAATGACACATTTTCTCTAGGAGTATATGCCAAAAATATGCATTTCAAAGAGTACAAAGAAACTTCGGAAGAATACACGTAGACAGAAAACCTACTAGTGTTTCATAGAACATATTAGCGCTCTGCTCTCTAGTTTTCCCTTGTAGAATCTCGTTCAGCGAAAGATTACCCATTGGACGATCTAAGGTTGTGCTCTGCCGAACCTTATCCTTCAAATATTGAGCAAAATCCCTATATTGTAAACAAATTATGAATAATATTCATATTTTGGTTAATACTAAAAACGTAGTTAGAACCCGAAATCTTTTAAGATGTAAATTTGCATTACCTAGTCTTAGCAGTACAATGGTTGACTTGTTCAATTTCTTCTTCGTAATCGTGTTCATCCCCTACCATTATTATAAGTATATATCAATCAAACTTCTATATTTACACACAAACACACACACACACACATATATATATATAATCTACGTTTAGTTGGAGCAATAAACATTTCATTGTTTGCTTACCCGTTTGTACGATATCAGCATCTAGAAAAGATAAGTCCTGGAAGTTGAAAAGGTTTAGGATCATAAACTAGTTGAACTAAGAAAAGATAATGAAATGTTAACTAATTAACTTGTGCATATATATAACTCACCAGCTGGGTATCAGTAGCCGAAGGTTCGCCTAAAGATGTCGTTTCATGCACAGAAAGACGTTTTGAAATCGAGGACCCTCCTCTTGGACTATATTGTTCTCCGAAATTGGGGTTGAATTAATTGGGTTAGTAGGCTCTTGAGGAATGCCTTCTCTTAATGAAATAGTAGAAGCTCTGGACACAACATAATCTTTGTTGAATATATTTTGAAGATTCGCGGATAGACCTGGAAACGAATATCATTTTTCACTTCAAGTCAACATTCCATTAGTTTTTACTAAAAATTCACCGAACAACTTTTTCATACGATAAACTGTTATTTTTCTGGAAAATGTTACTTGGCCCGACCATGACCTGAAAAGGCCAAACTTCAATTTGAGCGCTGATATGAAATTGAAGTTCGGTCTTTTCGGGCCCTTAGTTGGGCCAAGTAGCATTGCAGTATTTTTTTCAGAAAGTAAGTTTTCATAAAGAAAAAACAATATCAATCCCAATACTCTTACGACATTTAAGAGTTTTATGATGAAGGACAAACAAACCATGGAGCAATGAGGATCCACTTGTGACGTTGGACTTTCTTGTTCTGCTACCAACAGAACGAACTCCTACATCTGAAATACGGAGTGTTCTCTTGCACATCCGATTGCTAGAGACATTGGGGCGTTTCTTCTCTTTTGAACTGCAAAAGAACACATAAAGATAAATAGTCTTTAAAGAATTCCTAAAAATGCATTACGAAATTAATTTACCTTCTAACCCGTGGCGTTTGTTGATACTCTGAGACAGGTGTTTCGTTCCCTACATCAGGTTCTCCTCCAGAAGCTAACACATATTGAAGTGATAGAGGTGTGGGTGTGGGACTAACACCAATATCAGGTTCTCCTTCAAAAGCTAATGTGTTTCCAGTAGATGGTCCATCCTCATCGTCATCGCCAATTTCAAATAGTCGATTATTTGTGCTAGTGCTTCTAGTAATACTTAAGGAGAAATTAATCCCAACTTCGAACTGCATATTGTTATTAGTATCACGCATTACTTCAATTTCACTAAGTTGTTCTACTTGAGGTCTTGACTCATGATCCGAAACGTTATTGTCGTCGTTTTTTAGCTCCATAATGATACTATTAGAAAAAAAAATATGTTAATAAATGTTCACTCAAGTTTTTTCATATCCAAAATAAGTTATATTAATAAAACATTTGAATACAAAAAAAAAAATCATACTCGTCTTCTTCCATGGGAGCAAATACATCCATCCCCATACCCTGACCGTCGTAATAATTTATGTCATTTAATAATTTACTATATGTAAAGAGAAAAAACCGAAAAACAAAAAAATATATTACCATATTATTGAAGAAAGAAACAAATGGGTCTTGTGGAGTTTGATAGTCTGTAGAAGGATCAAATTGAAAACCATTTTACTTTTAAACAAGTTAAAGTGAAGAAATGGTAGGAATGAAAAAATAAATAGCATGATAGTTGATACCTGGCAATGTGATTCTTTCATTAGGCACGACATGATCAAGATTTGTTCTGCGAACGAAAATAGGTTTTGAGTTGTTTCAACTTTTTGTATAGAAGTGTCACACGCTATTCACGCATGAAAGCATTGTGTAACGAACACCTAATGCTCGTACATAAATGAAAAAGAATATATTGATTACCCGAAAGATAAGTTGTCACTAATGCTCTGAGCATCGAGTTGAAATCTGTCGGGAATGATGAGTCTACCAGACAATGAGGCTGAGGTTCTTGCTTTTCGGAAGGAAGCAAGTAACACTTTGAGAGACTCCGAAAAGTCATTACGATCAAGGAAAAGTTGGTCAGTTTTGTTTGAGTATATGCGAACAATACCCAACAAAAGCGACGATGATACTTGAAGTGCCATAGGCTCGTCGTTAATGGCACGCACAATGGAATCTGAAATGAACGGGAGAAGTTTAAGTTAGTAGGAAATTGAACAAGAAACTTGAAGGGTTTTAGGTTGCAAGATAAGTTTTTGACATAGTTCATAAGAACATCCTAATGGGGCTAATATAAAATAACATTTTTCAAAAGAATGACTTATTTCACAATCTGGATTACATAAAGTAACCTTCGATCAACAACTAAATCAGATATATATTTGCAGTTGAATCACATATTTATAAAAAAAAAATATGACAATTTGAAGAAAACTAACTAGAAGAAATATCATAAAACTTTTATGCCTTCGAGTACTCTTCAACAAAAAATTAAAATAACAACCATGGATTTGATAAGTTTAACTTTTGAATAATTTCAAATAGAGGGAAAGAAACGACGAAACAATAACTTTGGATATAATAGTCTGAGCAACATCTGATCTAGTCAGTTTTCTAATGGTTGCTTGCCACACTACATGTAGAGGTCCATTTCGAGCTATCAATCTGTTACGGTTAGGCGTCTCCATTGCTTCTTTTCGAGAGGTTGATCTACAACTTGAGAGGTAGAAGAAATGTATATTTTGATTGACATATGAAACAAGCATGTATATTTATATAGTTTAAAACTTAAAATTATGACAGGATCTCTAATATTTGGCTTTTGTGAGTGAAAAGATATTGTATTCAATTATGTTGTCAAAATATAAATGTAACTTCACAATTTATTTCCACGTTCAACGAGTACAGATTCAACTCTTTACATATAATCTTGTTCTAGTATTTCTCTTTCAAAAGTAAAAAAGAATTAATGTTTTGATATATGTTTTTGTGTCACATGTTAGTATCTTCAATTCTTTATTATCGATAATTCCCCATATAATTTTGTCACGATTACTCTATATTATGTATTGGGAAATGATAGAGTGACATAGAAATTGGTATTTAGAGGATGACATGTTTCCTCATTTGGAAACAAAAGCGGTCCCCACCGTAGTGAAACTTTCAAAAAACCTTGTCTTTTAGTGAATTCCACTAGTCATTATGTCATCCTCTAAGTAACTCTAGCATATCCCGTATGTATTTTGATTTATGAAACAAACATGTATAATTATATAGTTTAAGATTTAAAATCATTACAGGATCTCTAATATTTGGCTTTCGTGAGTGAAAAAATATTGGATTCGATTATGTGTCAAAATATAAATGTAATCTCACAGTTTATTTCCATCTTCGACGAGCACATATTTAACTCTCCTTACAGATAATCGTGTTCTAGTATTTCCAATATAATTTTCTCATGATCTCTAGTATTTGGCTTTTGTGAGTGAAAAGGTATTGTATTCAATTATGTGTCAAAATATAAATGTAACCTCACAATTTATTTCCACCTTCAACGAGTACAGATTTAACTCTCTTTACATATAATCTTGTTCTTAGTATTTCTCTTTCAAAAGCAAAAAAAAAAAAATGTTTTTATATATGTTTTTGTGTTAGTAAAACTCTTCAATTTTTTTTATTATCTATAATTTCAATATAAATTTGTCATGATTACTCTATTTGAACAAAATCTCCACATCTTCTACCTTAATTAGTCCTAATCATCGGGTTTAGTATTTAAGCTTCAAAGCCAAAGCATATCTCGCTAAGACTAAAAAATAGTTGATTACTTCTCATCTACTAATTGATTCTAGTAAATTCAATTCTTTTTTTATGAAAATTGATTCTTAGCAATTAGGCCTACTTGGTTACTATTGTTCGTGACAAAATTCTAATAACCAAAACTCAGTCCAACTCCGTCAAATTTCTTGGGTTTCTCAGATATCGCATTCAGGTATCAGGTTTTATCAATTTTCACTATTCACGAAAAGAGCACTTGAGACACCAATATCTATCTATCTATATATATATATATATATATATATATATATATATATATATATATATATAGTTATTTAAAATATTCATAAAATATTAAATTACATTTAATATAAAGAATTTATTAATCTTTTTGTACATAATTTCACCAGCACTTTAGTCACCACCTCCATACGACTATCAAAACCACAGTCCACCACACTTATACGTAGTTAAGTATATTATTATGTATTTTCAACAAAAAAAAAAAAAAAAAAAATTATATTATTATGTATTATATATATTGAGTATTGTGGTAGAATTTCTCTCTGTTGGATTCTTGGTTTTTTTTTTATGGAAAGATTCTTGGTTATTTTTAACTTCAATTGGCTTTGAAATTTCATGCTTCAGTAGGAGAATGTGTTAAGTTATTCCAGTTGCACATAACGTTATTTAGTAGGTGTAGTTTTATTCTCTGAATCTGACGCATTTGAGTCGAATTTATCTGAATTTTAATCATCCACAAGGAACTTATTCTGGTCATAGTTAGAATAGTCATTTCAGATGAATGAGTTCCTAATTCAGACATATTTATGTCTGGTTCGAATAGAACCAAAATTATTCTGAATTAACCATTCAAATGAATCTGACACATGAGTCAAATACAAAATCAAACAACCTTGTCGATCGATTCAGATATCGAATTAGATTTCTGATCTAATTTTGAAGAAAACAAACAAACGCTACCTATATCTTGACAATCAAGAAAAGAAATAAACAGCGTAACTCTCCTAAAAAATTCAAAATATACTGAGTGATTTAATTACCATGTTAAGGGGTAAAGAGGGGGTTCTTCCCACCAATTCATCACTTCACGGAGGTAGTTCCTCGCTTTCCCGTACCACACGATCCTAGATTGCGTTGTTTCACTTCACCAACATCACTATGGGCATAACATTTAACTTCTATACAAAAATGTGAAAGAAATTTTAAAAGAAACTTAGATCCAAATACAACTCTGAGGATAAATTTATTCAAAGTAAAATAAATTGAACATAATCAAAATCAGATACATTACCGTCATTTTCGAACCCTTTGTCCTCCTCTTTGTGTATCTCAAACGCCATATCTGCATTTCAAATAGAAATTTCCTTATGATGGTAGAGAAAGTGTCGATGGTGTATATTTTTATATAGAGCTAAAGCCCGCAGCTATTTCTCTAAACTGCGGTGATGAGTCCCTAGTTTTGAAAAACCATGGTTTTCAAGAAATACTTATTCCGTCTGACGTGGATCCAAAGGGTAGTTTCTAGAAATACCTTTCTTACTCAATGTGTCTCTATTTCTTTTCATGTCACGTTGCGAGTCTCTACTTTTACAAATACAGCTTTTATCTCACATGACTCTAGGGTCGTAATTTTAAAACGGGTTATTTCCCAAATGGCCCCCAACTTTGTGACCAGCTTCCTGCTTGGCCCCCTACTTTAGCAAATATTCCCGTATGGCCCCCTTTCTCCGTTATCTTTAACTGTCCGTTACTCTGTCTCCTCCATCTCATTTTCTCTCTCTGCCAAGTCACCTATCACGCCACATCATCATCTTCTCCGGCAGGGGTTCCCTTCGTCGGAGTTTTAGAGAGAGAGAGAGAGGGGTGAGGAAAAAAAATAAATTTTTTTTTTCTAGAGAGTTGAACAGACCTTGCAAGCTCTGTTCAATGAACAGACCTAGCTCCGGTGAAGGGAAACCCCTTCGCCGGAGTTTTAGAGAGAGAGAGGGTGAGGAAAAAAAATTAAAAAAAATTTCTAAAGAGAGAGAGAGAGGAGAGAGAAAATAAATTTTTGTTTTTTTTTAATATTTGAAGGTCGCGGATCGAAAATTTGGCCGGCCGAGGACCCCTGCGGAGAAGATGATGATGTGGCGTGATAGGTGACTTAGCAGAGAGAGAAAATGAGATGGAGGAGAGAGAGTAACGGACAGTTAAAGATAACGGAAAAAGTGAGCCATACGGGAATATTTGCTAAAGTAGGGGGCCAGGTAGGAAGCTGGTCATAAAGTTGGGGGCCATTTGGGAAATAACCCTTTTAAAAATAATTCTCCATTCCTTGTTGTTCGAGAATCTTACTTAATGGAAAACTCTTAAATTCATTTCCTTTTGTTAAAATGTAAAATTTTCATATCATTTAAAAAAAAACCCAGAAAAAGAAGTTAATCAGATGCTTATAAACTAAGATTTTTACTTTCTTCGTGAAGGGTGTGGATAATTTCTCCTTTTTGTGAAAGAGGCGTAACCTTTTGATTAAGTAGGAATATGGTCAGAAATTTTGACTACCCATTAACTTCAATCATAAGTGTGAGTGAATTTGTTAAATATATATTAACTGTCAATTAGTGTTTAATTTGTCAATGTTAATCTGAGTGTCTCCCATAAATCTATTATAATGAAACAGGTCAGACGGTTATGGGAGAGATAAGCCAGGTTGTCTATTTTTGTTGGTAGTTTTATAAAGATCACATCTAGCAGTTAATATAAAATCCTCATGTAAATCTACTCATAATAGATTAGTTGTTGTGAAAAATGAAGGAGGGAAGAAGAAAGAAAATGAAAATATGAGGCAAGAAATAAAAACAAGAAGAAATAGATTGTATGCTTATGTTTGTAGAGAATTCTCTTCTTTGGTACTATAGTACATTGATACATTGGTACACTGGTCCATTTCATTCACTAACATGGAAACTCATTATATAGGCCTCTTGATGAGTTACATAACCAATGGAGAGTCACACAATGATGGTGCTTGAATACAAAGTAATGGTGGAGAATTAATGATGGTGAGAGTTAAAAAGTGTGGTGGTAATCCGCCATAAATCAAATATTTATAGCACTCCCCCTGGATGTCCACCACATCAGAAATTTGTTCATTAAAACCTTACTAGGAAAACCCAATGGGACAAAACCATAGTGAAGGAAAAAGAGTACAAATTCTATCTATCTGTCCATCTTTGATGACCACATAATCCGCCTCATTAAAACCTTGTTAGGAAAAATCTTAACGAAGGAAAAAGAGTACAGTATGAAAATGTAGTATACAGTGTCTTCATAAACTTGCTTCCCATCATGAAGGTTGAGGACATTGTTCAACTTGTTATGGTCAGCTTTCTTTTAGTATATAAACACATAAATATAATAAGTAGCATTTGACATTTCAAGTTACATTCATATAATATGTTGTGCCAATCGGGGTTAATGTGAACAATACGAGTAATCCAAGACAAGCAATCGAAATAGTAAAGAACAATCAAGAACAGAACACCGATATTTACGTGGTTCGGTTGGTGAGACTTACTCCACGGCGACAACGGCGCGATGATTTCCACTATGA
This sequence comes from Eschscholzia californica subsp. californica, assembly GCA_002897215.1. NCBI lineage: Eukaryota > Viridiplantae > Streptophyta > Magnoliopsida > Ranunculales > Papaveraceae > Eschscholzia > Eschscholzia californica. The sequence continues at coordinate 174,868 of BEHA01050135.1, forward strand.
TAAGCAAACAAGTTTACACAAGAGATTCGTGAGATTGTGTCTTACTGATATCTCCATAGGCTTTAGTTTATATAGCCACTAAACCCTAATCCCACCGCCTCACCGACTCTCTCTCTACAACCGACATTATACACGAATAAACATTAATCACCGACTTAAGCCTAGCTTCGCATTCCAGCTCTGTCTCGGAGTCCAGCTTTGCCTCAGAGCACTGCTTCGCATACCAGCTCTGTCTCAGTAATCAGCTCCCCTAATGGGCCCAAGCTTCGGTGGGTTTAACCGGGTTCGATACCAATCCATATTCGAGTCACTTCTAGCAATTCTCCGCCTTGACTTGAATATGCTCCTCTTGACTTAGATCTGCCACCATCATAGCTCAACGCCTCTGAGCCATCGTCGCTCCAGCCCTGCTAGGGCTAACATCTGGAAAACCCAATCAAGTCTAAGCAATGCTTAAACTTGAAAGTTGTAACTGCCTTGGTCAGCATATTCGCTGGATTCTCTGCCGTAGAAGCCTTCTTCATCGTGATCTTCCCTTGTTCAATCACGTCCTTGATAAAGTTATATCTGACGTCAATGTGTTTAGTTCTCTCGTGGTACATTTGATTTTTGGTCAAATGAATAGCACTCTGGTTGTCGCATTAGACCTCTGTCACCTCCTGCTTCAGGCCCAAATCCCGAACTAAACCACTCAGCCATATTGCCTCCTTCACCGCCTCTGTTGCTGCCATGTACTCAGCTTCTGTTGTAGACAACGCTACCACCCGACTGCAGCACTGCTCTCCAACTAATGGGCAGAGTGTGAACGTATAGCCTGTCAGCGACCTCTTCCTATCAAGATCCCCCGAAAAAGCCGAATCTACAATCCAACTACCGAACCAGAAGTGTCAGCCCTTCTGTCGTAAACTAGACCAAGCTCCGCAGTTCCTCCCAGATACCGTAGTATCCATTTACAGCCTGCCAATGACCTTTCCTAGGTTTGCCCATGTATCTGCTTACTACACTAACAACATGTAAAATATCAGGCCTTGTGCACACCATAGCATACATAATGCTACCTACTGCATTTGCATAAGGCACCCGAGACATGTACTTCGTCTCGTCATCAATTGTCGGTGACAGTTCCCCCAGAAGCTTGAAGTGTGCTGCCAATGGAGTACTGACAGGTTTTGCCTCAGTCATACCAAAATGTTCCAACACCTTCTCGATGTACGTTTTTTGAGACAAGAACAGTTTCTCAGCAGATCTGTCTCTCCGTATCTCCATACCCAATATCTTCCTTGAGGCACCCAAGTCTTTCATCTCAAACTCACCCTTTAACTGACCCTTTAACATGTGGATTTCCGTGATATCCTTGCAAGCTATCAGCATGTCATCCACATACAGGAGTAGATACACATAAGAACCATCCGATAGTTTCCTGTGGTACACACAACTATCATACCTACTTCTGTCATAGCCGTTTTTAACCATAAACGTGTCCAAACGCTTATACCACTGCCTAGGAGACTGTTTCAGTCCATACAAAGACTTCTTCAGCAAACATACCTGGTCTTCTTTCCCGAGAATCTCAAACCCCTCTGGCTGACGCATATAGATTTGTTCCTCCAGCTCTCCATGTAAGAATGCAGTCTTAACATTAAGCTGCTCCAACTCCATATCATACAAAGCAACCATAGCAAGTATCACTCTAATAGAGCTATGTTTAACAACAGGAGAAAATACCTCATTGAGTCTATCCCTTCTCGCTATGTAAACCCCTTAGCTACTAACCGTTCTTTGTAACGTGCATCTTCCACCCCTGGGATTCCTTCCTTCTTCTTGAAAACCCATTTGTTACCAACAATCTTCTGACCCTTAGGCCGCTCGGCTATTTCCCAGACCTGGTTCTTTCGAAGAGACCCAATCTCTTCATTCATAACAAGAGACCACTGCCGTGAATCATCGCTCCTCATAGCTTCTTCATAGGTGCATGGCTCACCTCCATCTATGCTTTCTCCCGCACTAAGTGCAAATGCAACCATATCTGTCATCCCATACCTTTCCGGTGCCAGGATGTCTCTCCTTCCCCTGTTCCTCGCAACACTGTAATGAGCCAGCTCTGGCTCATCTTCCTCAGCTTGCTCATCTACCTGAGGCCGAACCTCCACCGGAGTGTCTATCTCAAACTCTACCTGTTCTCCATGATGTTCCTGCTCCACCTGTTTACCAACACCCTCCCGAGTATCTACAGTCGTTACCTTCTGAGTTACCATGGCTAACTAATCAAAAGTAACATCTCTACTGATGAGAAACTTCTCCGATTTGCCATCCGGATTCCACAACTGATAACCCGTAATTCCAGGCTCATACCCAAGAAATACACATTCCTTAGCCCTCAGATTAAGTTTACCTTCCTTAACATATGCATAAGCCGAACAACCAAAGATCCTCAAGTTCTCATAATTACCAGGATAACCAGACCATACCTCATTAGGAGTTTTACACTCTATAGATGTACAGGGTGAAATGTTTAATAGATACGCTGCCGTGTTTACTGCTTCAGCCCAGAACACCTCCGGCAGCCCTGTATTTGAAAGCATACAACGAGCTCGTTCCAATAGAGTTTTGTTCATACGTTCCGCCACTCCATTCTGCTGTGGAGTCTTTCTAACCGTATGGTGTCTCACTATCCCTTCGTCTACACGGAACCTATTAAACTCTTTTTCGCAAAATTCCATGCCATTGTCAGTCCTGAAGCGTTTGATCGATTTTCCAGTCTGCTTCTCGATCAAGGTCTTCCACTGCTTGGACTTGACGAATGCCTCATCTTTGCGTTTCAATATGTAGACCCATACTTTCCTGGAAAAATCATCTATCAAGGTTAACATGTATCTACCCCCACTATGTGAGCTAACCCAAGAGGGACCCCAAAGATCTAAATGAATGTAGTCCAGAGTTCCTTTGGTATTATGAACTGTTGTACTGAACTTTACCCGACATTGCTTCCCGAAGACGCAATGTTCACAGAATTCCAGTTTTTCAACCTTCTGCCCACAAAGTAAACCCTACTTGCTCAGTATAGCCATCCATTTTCGCTCATATGCCCTAACCGCATATGCCATAACTTGGTAGTCTCAACTCCCTTGTCTGATTATGATACCGCTACAGCTCCGGTAACCTTGTTACCCTGTAGGACATATAGACCATTCCTTTTCAACCCCTTCATAACTGTAAGACTCCCCTTAGAAATCCGAAGAACACCACCTTCACCAACATATTTGCAACCATTATCATCCAGAGTTCCCAAAAAGATTAGATTCCTCTTTAAATCTGGAACATGTCTGATGTCTGTTATAGTCCTCACAACACCATCGTGCATCTTGATCTGAATAGTACCAATTCCAACCACCTTACAAGGAGCGTCGTTTCCCATTAACACTTTACCACCATTAATGACTGTGTAATTGGAAAACCATTCCTAATGAGGACATACATGGAATGTACAACTAGTATCCAAAATCCACCTATCTTCAGTGAAGCAGGCATTGATCGCCAGAACCATAGCTTCATCACATTCTTCAATGATTGCCAAGACACTACCATCATCTTCTTCGATGACTGCTGCCTCTGCTGGCTTCTTCCTAAGCTCAGGACAATTCCTTTTGAAATGCCCCTCCTTCTTAGAATTAAAGCATCTGTACTTCTCTGGTTTCGATTTAGACCGAGAACGGCCCTTCCCATCGATCACATTTTGCGTGCTTCCCCTTACCACCAAACCATCACCTGAATTGCTTTCTTCCATTGACCTCCGTCTCAACTCCTTCGAGTTCAATGCTGCTTTAACATCCTCAAAGGTTGTAGTTGTTTTTCCAGACATAAAAAAATCAACAAAGCTTTCATATGATGGTGGCAGGGATGCAAGCAATAGTACTGCCTTATCTTCTTCTTCGAATTTGACATCTATGTTTGCCAAATCTTAGAATACTCGGTTGAGTTCATCCATATGGTCTTTCAACGATTCCCCTTCTAACATCTGTAACCTAAATAATTTCTTCTTTAGATACAAACGATTAGTTAAAGATTTCGTCATATACCTTGACTCCAGCTTACTCCATAGCCCATCTGCTGTAGTTTCAGTCGCTACTTCCAGAAAGACCTCATTGCTCAAACAAAGTGGAATCTGACCATGAGCTCTCTCCATGAGATCTTCCTTCTCTGCTTCTGAACGTGATTCAACGAGTGTAGCCTTCCCATTCAACGTCTTCAGCAGACCCTGTTGAACTAATACTGCTCGCATCTCAATTTTCCAAAGATTAAAATCATTACTTCCATCGAACTTCTCTATCTCGTATTTCGCCATCATAGAAACCTCAAAAACAGAGCTCTGATACTAGTTTGTTATGCCCAATCGGGGTTTAATGTGAACAATACGAGTAATCCAAGACAAGCAATCGAAATAGTAAAGAACAATCAAGAACAGAACACAGAGATTTACGTGGTTCGGTTGGTGAGACCTACTCCACGACGACAACGACGCGATGATTTCCACTATGATAAGCAAATAAGTTTACACAAGAGATTCGTGAGATTCGTTTAGTTTATGTAGCCACTAAACCCTAATCCCACCGCCTCACCGACTCTCTCTTTACAACCGACATTATACACGAATAAACACTAATCACCGACTTAAGCCTAGCTTCGCATTCCAGCTCTGTCTCGGAGTCCAGCTTTGCCTCAGAGCACTGCTCCGCATACCAACTCTATCTCATTAATCAGCTCCGCTAATGGGTTCAAGCTTCGGTGGGTTTAACAGGTTCGATACCAATCCATATTCGAGTCACTTCTAACATAATGCTTTAAAGTTTATGCATACTTTAGATTGAAGCTTGTTAAATCCTTCAGGGATTTCAGTTGAACTCACTTTCTAGTGATTCATATTTGTCATATACATTGATAAGATAATTATAATATTTTGTGAACTCAATATACTAATCACATTTCAATGTGCATTATAAATTTCATGCACAATCCACCTTACACACATAATAGGCGTTAAACTCATCATTCGATGACTAGTTGTGTCGCCAAAATCTTGTTAGGAAAATCCAATGAGACAAAACCTGAACGAAGGAAAAAGACTACAACTTTTAAACAAATTAAAATAATTTTCAATACGCACTGTTGCCTCATTAAAACCTTGACAAGGAAAACCCAATGGCACAAAACCTTGTCGAATGAAAAAAAGTACAATGCGATTGACATTTTATATATGAATGATGGTTGTTTTCTAAAACCACATTACAACATACGTAATGTATTGTCTGTACCACATTAGGTATTTCTGGACCTTAACTTTTGTTGATAGATTATAACTCGAGACAATATGAGTTGCTTTGAAGCTTGGAGCCTTTTAGTACTTCAGAATATATTTATCTTCAAAATTTTCTTTACTCGAATAATCTTTTTCAATACTCTACTCTGAAGCTTTGATAAACTCATCAAGAGTCACAATAATATTTATCAGTACTTCATAATTCAACTCGAGAACTTTTTTAATCATATAGAAAACTTATAAATGGAGGTCAAACCCTTTATAGACCAAATGACTTTCTATTTCTTACATATGTTTACTTTACTACCTTCAAGGTAATTCTGGGTTAGTGCTTCGACTTTATGTCTGAAGACTTAATTGTTTTTTAAGAAAAATCCATAAGTAATGAATTATTTTGTCAAAATTTAACCAATTACTTTGAGTAATGTAGGATCAATACGATCATAGTAGCTATTATTTTCAAAAAATGCATCGTTTCTAACGATTTAATTTGATTTCACAAACTTCCACAAAGTGCAAATGTTTCAATGAGTTTTCTCGTTTGGGTACTCGTGCCTCGTTTAGGGTCATTGTCTCTTTTCAGACATATCCTCTTCAGGGGATTTTATTTAGGATCATGAATCATATTGGTTTATCATTTGATAGCCTCTTTAGGAGGATTATATACAAACTTGTTTCTTCAGTATCTAAGATTACATGCCACTTTGATCAGCTTAGCATTTTTCATTTCCCTAACCTTTATACGTACATGCGCATATTAAACTCTGAAAAATATCAATATTTGGAGGTGGTGAATTCTTCGTTTATCAATTATATATGAGAGAAACTTGATAATTTTCAAGTATTTATGACATTGAATCTTGGTCTTTCTCCCCTACTGTCGATAGATTTGTCTCATTTGATAATAAAAATCATTGGTCATACGCACACATACTTCAAGGTTGGGACAAAGACGAAAAGAAAAATCAATTGCTTCAGGCAAATTGAGATTTTTGTTTTCATATCATATGATCTGTGGGGCTAAAATTGTTGTCTAATCACAACTTCAGGTGTGAGCAATGTGTTGTAATATCACATCTTTAGGTGTGATTGATACATATGAGACGTATCATCTTCATGTGATTTTTATAATTCTATTAAAATTCATCATCACTTTCTCTTTGGATATTACAACTTCAGGTGTAACATGAAAGGGGATATTCAACAAATTCTATTTTTCAAGAATTTAAAACTCATCACCGTCCATAGGCACGAACGAACATATTATCACCACTTGAATAAATATTTTGAACTCGGTATATTATTTTTCTTACCACAAAGTTCAGTTGTAATCTCTTTAGAATCAATAAAAAATAATTCCAGTATTGAAATATCAATATTTCTCACCCTAGGAATGAGTAAACAAAATTTGTTTTGCGGGACTTTTTTATTTTGGTGATAATTAACCAACTAATAACGGTTATATATTTTCATCATTTAGAGATTTGATTTATTATCATCTCATAGAAAATTTATACTTCAAAGTCTTTTAGTAATTTTGAGATTTGAAGACTTACTTCACATACACCAAACTTCAGGTTTGGTAATCTCATTTACAAATGGATGATTCAATTTGATCTTAATCAAATTCTAATTGTTAATTTCCTCTTTAAAAAAAACCTATAAATATTTTTTTTATGTTTGAAGGTCGCTGGCCGGAAAATTTTCTGACAGGCGACCTTAGTCAGAGGAGAGAGAGGTTTTTTTATTTGAATTTGTCAACGGGTTTAAAGGGCCCGACCCGAACAAAAATAACTAAGAACATGAAAGTAACAAAAGAATCATAAGGAAAGCATCACTAACACACAATCCCTAAGTATACCGAATTCTAATTACACCCCTTTGATCATCTCTCACTATTTGCTGCAACTCGGAAGGAAGATCACGGTCGTATATTCTGACACTCCCTCCTGTGTCCTCAGTTTTGACAGATAGTCGGCCGCCTGGTTTATTTCCCGAAACACATGTTTGAGAGAAAGAGAGAGAGAGAGATGAGTTGCAGAGAGAGAGAGAGAGAAAGATAGAGATGAGTTGCAGAGAGAGAGAGAGAGAGAGAGAGAGAGGTGAGTTGGAGAGAGATAGAGAGAGAGAGGTCAGGTGGAAGTGGGGTGGAATTCATATTCTCTATTTAATTTTATTTTGAAAACATATTTACAGGAAGGGTAGTTATGACATTTACATTAAAAAAGGGGTCATATTTGAATTTATGAAAAATAGGGGGGCCAAGAAGGAAGTTGGCCACAAAGTAGGGGGCCAAAAAGAAAATAACTTCATATTATATACATATACTAGGTGTCCACCGTGTCCTCATGGTAGATCCTTTTCGGCTAACACCATTGCATTAGATTAAATCTCAGTCTTACACACAAGTTACATTTCATCAATTTCTGAGTGTGTGGGCACCATGGTGACTTACTCACTTCATCTAACGTCACGTTGGGTCGAGCTTATATATACGCATGAACCATGGTGCTCGTTTTCACATCGTGTGGAGTAACTGGAGTACATGCCATCTAAAATCATGTATTGATTTCGAATGAAATTACGTACTGATTTCAAGTGACAGGTAAAGACATGTCGTCAAAAGGTGAAATGAAAGAGAAGTACCAATCAACAATACCTACTTCGTTGTCTCAATAGACTATTTAATTCACTCATTTTAAAGCCCTGCGCATTAAAGAAAAAAGTAAAAACCAAACAAAAAGCAAAAAAGAAAAGAAGATTATTGTGGGAAGGGATGTGTGATACTAAAAAAGTAGGGAATTGCCTATGCGCATCGACGAGCTAGGTGCCAAGACACCCTAGTGCCAAGTTAGTCTGTTTAATTTCTTTTCATGAATTTAATGATGGTGGAGGTGCTCTAATTTGGTATTTGATCAATAACTTGAATCAAATTTCAGACGGTTCATTTTTTATCTGATTTGTATGTCAGATTTGTTTCAAACTGATTTTTATTCTATTTGAGTGAAATATAAAATAAATCTGGATTAAAATTTTATTATCTGCAACAACCTATATTGTTATCTTAACTGAAACAAGTATATTCTAAACAATCTTAACAAGAAAAACAGTATGTTCTAAAGAAGCAAGATTTAGACAAGTCAGACTTGAGCAGTTAGATTCTGAGAATAAAACACAAAAGCACTACTTTAGTGACGATGTTATAACTTCATATCGGAATATGATTTGAGATTAGAACCCTACAACAAACCTAAACAGAAAAACATGGGTTGTTATTTGTATATGTCCAATTTTTTTCTACTCCCCTATCTTTCACAGAATGTCTAGATGGACCCTTTCTTCTAAACTCTGTCAAATTTTCCAGTTGTGACCTTGTCACTAATTATTTTTTTCATTTTTATCCTCACAAAGATGTTAATCTTATTAATCATCTTCATGAACAAGTATAGTATTATTCTCATGCATCTTCATGTTCTCTCCCATTGGTGATATCTTTTTGACATGTAGTGTACAACATCGATAGTCTTCTTATCGAGGGAATCCTTTTCAAAATTGTAAATAAATGATGTTCTCAGTTATTGGTTTGTATGACAATTATGAGGCCATATGTTATGTAGCTGTGGCGTTTTATTAACTCGTAAAGTACAATATTTGTTCATTTCTTACCGTTATCATCCGTCATTAGGACTATATATCGAGTCCATGCCTTACCCATCGGTTGTATCTTACTGACATGTAAAGTACACGATCGACAGTCTCTTATCGATGACAAATTTTTCAAAATTGTAAACAAATGTTGTCCTCTAATATCTGATCGTACTTTTGTTACCGATATCGTATGCTACAAATTGGTTTGTACCTTTCCTACCAATCTTATTGACAAAAAATTATCAAAATTCTAAGCAGATGTTTCTCTCTGTCATTCATCGGTATGACTATCATCGAGGCAAGACGTTACACGTCGGTGGTTTGTTTAGGTTTGACGGAGTCAAGAATATATTACATAGCCAGTCAAGAAATATCTATATAACAAATCAGGTTGGTTATGACTAGGACAAGCTGACTAGGACAAAAAAAAAGAATAAAAATTGCCACCTAGGTCAAAATACATTCATGATACATCCAATTTCTTCAACTACAAATGACCGTTCAAATCCCAATCTTCAAGTAGGAGGGCGTTACAAAACCATTTCTCTTCCTCTCTTTAACATTCCCTCTCATCACTTCTTCCAGAAAGATGGTCCAATTCTCTGAAAGGGGTATTTTTTTTTATTCAAACGTCCCTTTCTATTCATCTTCTTCTTCTTTCATCAAAATATTTCTTTCTCTTCATTTTCTTTGTTGAGGTAAGTTCATTCAAGGAAAGCCCTAACCCTATTTTCTTGTACAGTAGTTGTATTTTAATCTGTAAGATTTTTGTGATTCTCTGATCGTGTTTATTTTCTGAGTTAAGTTTGTTACAATTAAAGAGAGTATGTGAAAATTTAATCATTATATTTCTTGTTTTCTCATCATTTTTAGGTTTGGTCATCCTGTAAACAGAAGCCTATACTTCTATTTCATTTAAAGCAAGTTATTTCAGTTCTCTAAAATACTCATTGAATGTAATCACTTTTGATTGGATTATATAAGAAATTCTCTTTACTAGAGGGCTGTCCTTTTTGCATATGAGAACCTCTTCGCACCTAATGTGATTATGGTTAATGAAATTGCATTGGTGTTACTGCCTTAGTGGTGTTCAGGTTCCACATTTGGCCCCAATTAGTACCAACAAAGAGGGTGACTAATACATGTATAATTCATCTTCATTAATTTTTTTTATTCCAACTGATAATCGCAAATATCAAAGTTTTGCGGTTTCTTCACTTATTTGGATTTTGTCAGTAACTCATTTCTCTGGATTTCATTTGAAAATATCTACTCTGGATTTCAACTCACAAACGCGGGAAACCTAGATAGTATTTGTTTCTCTTCCTTTTATCTTTTTCTTCTTCTTTCCCATGTGTTCGTTCACCATTAATTGTTTTCTCTCTCAAAGTTAATTTTGGTCTGAGATTGTATGGCATTGGTAAACGAAGTAGAGGATGATAATATATAATGGAGAAATTTGGTGTAAATTGCTCATACCATTGTCTTCTTTTCTGCAGTTGTTGAAAATAAGCTAATTTCACTGTTTCTCTTCCCAAAAGTGTGTTTGAGGTAATCCGACATTAAGCAAGTGAGAGCTCTGATTTAGATGACTTCCATAAAGAGGAAGAAGTGAGTATTTATGTTTCTTTCATCGTCAATTTATTTATTCAAATGTTGAAATAAATGTTTGTCTTTCAGTTGTATGTACTGCTTGTACAAAAGTAGCCTTTGAATTTCACAACATTGAGATTGTAGGAATTAAGTTCGTCCATATCTTTGTTAAGTATATTTTGAGTTCACAATTAGTTTAGAATTTAGATTAGGTTTACATGATTTTATATTGCATTACTTATCTAATATCACACTTTTTTTTTATGCTGGATACTAACTTTTGCCAAACCTTTTATACCCTGAAAACATGATCCTATAGACGGACATAATTCCTACATTCTCAAAGCTATAAAAATTCTTATGAAAATTGTTTTCTTGTTTTCATTTGAAAGGATCCTTGACCACCTTGTAATCTAACTAACATCAGTTTCAGACCATGGAACAGCGTTGCGAAAATTCGATGATCAATCGAATCCAAGGAGAAATCTTTTGAAACTCTACAACCCACTCTTTTGAAGAAAGAACATGTCTGACTACTTAGACCTTTACTAAATGTTACTACTTCCATATTACATAAGGTGTTTCCGCTGCATATATGTGAAGATCACTTTTATTTGAGCAATCATGCGTTTTTTCTGTTGCCTAAGAAAAATTCTGACTCTACTTTTTTCCATAGCATCCAGTAGTTGAGTAATTTACCTATTTCAATATTTTTGTCAGATGTTAGAAGAAATATGAACGTCGATACAACCTGCCGAGGTGAAAAAGAGAGCTTCACAAACAGAGATCTCAGCTAAACACCAAAACAGAAAGTACTTGCACCAAGAATCGCCACCCCTTCCTTGGTATTTCTTTTTCCTGGTCCATCTACCTTGACTAGGTCTCCAAGGTACTGTTGTTCATCTACTTATTTTATTGATTACAACATTTACAAAGCGTGAAGTAACAACTTGTCGATGCACTAGATGAAAGCAGCTGAAACAGTATCTTCTTTACAGGTATACTGTTAGTGATGGTGTCCAGTTGGTGTGCTAAGGCATTAAGATGTTGATATATTTCCACTAAGAAGAGTGAATCAAATAACAATACCTCTTCACTACTAGAGCAAGAAAGGACCCTTCTAGAAATGAGAAGATTATTGTTGAATGCCATGGTGATAAGGTTATGAATGCAACAAAGGGTTCTTCTAATAGGTAAATGATCATTAACTTCAAATTTCATGGATTGAAGACGAGTTGCAGTTAAGATTTCGAGGTGATTTTATGCATTTATAGTTCTTGTATTTTGCATTTTCTGTATCTTGTGTTCCTTAAAACAGTTTGTTGCGGTGAATGCTCCTCAATTGGCGCGATTGTTTAAGGTTTAGTGACAATGTCATGGGAGTGGTTTTGAAAAATTTTTTATCCATAAGACGATTTTTGTTGTTCTTTTTCTTTGCTCACTCTTGCCTGATATCAGATTCCTCACATATATACATGTATATATTTATATATTTATATATTATACATATAATATTATATATATCCAGTCATACAATTGGTACGTAGTTAGTGGACGCTTATATGTTGACAGTGATTTACTTCGATTTATTTATATTAAGATCGATTGTTATATCTTCAAGTACTAAGAAGTCTTAGCCCCAGTTCTCTTTTTTCTTTTTTTAAGTATTGAAGTATCTGTGTTATAAAATAAAATCCATATGTCTAATTCGTCTCTTGTCGAGTAATCTATTTTGTTTCACTGTCATTTTTGCAGGAGAATGTGGTGGTTAAAGCATTTGTATTAGCTTTACCCGCAATCGAAGCATCTTTATTACTCTCTATAGGTTTAGATTTTGGAGTCCGACAACCTAACGACCCTTTAGATTAGCAGATCAACTACAATGAATTACTACCTTTTTTCATTCTTTCACTCATTGTTATGTTACCGTGTTTCTTATTTAATAATTTGGTGGATTTTATGAAGAGGCTGTTGGAGGATGATAGATATTTAGAACCAAGAGACAAGAATAGGGAAGACAATTATATTGTTCAGGAGACATCATATGAAGTTTTCTTCTGTAGCCAACCAAGAACGAGCTTTGTTTATTTTGAACGCTTTCAACCTCAACTCTTTGTGAGTTCAGTGTTAGTTTTTGTCCTAGGGTAACATGAAAAAACACTTATATAGAGATGATAAAACAAAGAAAAAAAAATGAATGTATACAAATTCATGGGAATTAAGAAATGTAGAAGTTTGTTTTTTTTCCTAAGGTAATGGAGAACCTATATTTGTGTATATATTAGTTAAATTCGAATTTGCAAGGCAGTAATTTCGCAATTGTACAACTCTTCTAGGATTTCTTATAATATGGATATGTTGTTTTTGGGTCAATAAGAATAGGGCTACATGGTTACCACTTACCGTTCATTCACATTGCCAACTCAACGAAGAAGCCACCTAGAACATAATGCTAACAAATTATGCTTACATTTTTATGGCTCCTTCTTTCGCCCCCCAACAAAAAAATCAACTTAATCATATCCTTTTTTTTTATCAACTTTATGTTCTTCAAATATACTATAACTTCTTTGCCGATTACAATCAACAAATATTAAACGAAGTTGAAGAGAGAAAGTCGGAGAAGCTGATGAAGAGTATCTAACCATGATTTGTTACACGTTGTGTAGAACTTTTTATTTTTTGAAATCTATAATTACCGTAACTATTTCTAATTTTTGAGAAAAATTAATTTGTTTGTTTTTTATAATTTGTTTTTGAAGATCTTCTCCTATTTTTTTTGCTTTGATTTATGTCAGTAAGAGAAGATGCAATAATTGTGATAACAGAAAGATCACCGATGCAAATTAAATATCACTCATTTTGATGAAGGAAGGTCCACCACTTTATAACAAGTAAAGTGTTCAACAGAAGCGTCCGTGCCGGAGGCACGGGTAATGCCTAGTCACATACATAGCCAGTCAAGAATACATTACATATAGTTTTAGGTTACGACTTTATGGCATCCAAAATAATTTCTGTAACCAAGATTTTGGATGGAAAATCTTGGATTTCCCCAGCTCCTTCTACTACTTTTCACGCCCGTCGTCCGCGAAGGGTCACTGACAGACTGTCATTGCTTACAGTCTTAGTCAATCACGATTGACTTAAGGGACGCATTTATTTTTGGGTTCAAAAATTGGATTCTTTGTATTATGCCCCCTAATCTTTGCATATCATTTATGTTATATTTAATGTCCATTAGATGCTTACACTCTTTCAATTTCTCATTCATCAATAACGAATGGCGAATCTGACTTAAAATTGAAAATGATATCAACTATAGAAAATGCATTTGATATGTGATACCCAAATGATATGCAAGTAACAAGTTATGCTCTTATAACGTAAGTTCAAGACATCCAAAACTAATAATACACCTTTTTTTTTTTTTGTTAATATATTAATAACACACCTTCTAGGTAAGGAGAACTTGGTAAGTAAATAGGTGGCCAATAAGTGGACAACCAGTTTTCTTACAACCATTTTCGAGTCCGATACATGTTAATTATATTTGACTCTGTTGACTTTGATTTGATAAGGGGACGACTTCATAAGACCTTAAATATTAATAGTTATTATTTGTGGATCATTAAAAAAAACAATAATTAAAAATAAAAACCTAATTTCTTCTCCCTTATATTCAGTTCATGTTATTATATAAACCCTAGTTTATTTTTTATTCTTCTATAAAAAACCATTAGCCATCTATCTATCTACCTCTCTCTAAACTACCATCTATCTCTCTCTTTCTAAAACAACATGACTAACTTAATAATCCATGAACAACCATTACCCAGCTATCTCTCACAACTCTCAGTTGAAGAATTTGGGTATCCATATAAAAACGTGCATTGAGAATGATTGTGCCCAAAAACTAACCTAACCAATGATAGTAAAGGAATACTAGAATGATTGCTTGATTTGAAGGAAATCCCCTCAAACAGTAGGATATCACTGCTGCTGTTTTGTGGGAAACTCACGACTATTAGTGGGTGAATACAATATGAACACAAGCAGTTTCTACCCATCTTTCATAGGTTTTTCACAAAATACGCATATTTGCTTGTTGTTTGATCCAAATATAGAGTCTTTTAGACTTTTTATTTCGAAGAGTTCAAGGGTTCATGAAAAAACAAATTTAGAAGAAAAGATATGTAGATTTTGATTCAAAAATACAATCTCTCTCCAAATTTGTGGTGATGAAGAAGAAGAAGTAAATAAAATCTAGGATTTATGGAAGAAAAGAAAAAGGACTTAAAATAAAATCTTTAATTTTAGAGGACAAGAGTAAAAAATAATAGAGTGATGTCCACTTAAAAATTGTTATCCATATAAAAAGTTTAATTTTTTTGATTGTCTATATAAAATAGTTGTCCATATAAAAAAGTAGTTGTCCGTATATTAGTCACCAGTAACTATCAGCTGGCTAGCCTAAGATGATAGTAGTTGTTAAAGTTGTAAAATTGGTTATTGGAGAGTCCACAAACCTTGTAATGTGTTATAAGAACTATTATCATTTCACCTAGACAATTTGGAAAAAGGATAATTTAGGGCTCTTTGATACCACAATTAGTGCTACCTAGTTATTAATTAGAGACAATTTGCATTTAAAAGTTATAAAATTTTAGGGTAGAGTTTGTGGCCGACGAATTACCAAAAGATAGGTAACGTGTAGAGGTCATTGGTACATCTAGTTTATACGTAAACTTTTTATTAATTATTACGTAACTAGTTTTAGATGATCAAGATTATTATCTTGATAAATGCAACTACTAATTTCTAGATAATTTAGAGTATTACAAGAGTTACTCTAAGATGTTTAATATTTACAAAATTTTAAAGTTTGGTAAACAAATCCCATGTCTTAAAATCTTTGAAACAAAAACATGAGTTAGCAACGCATTCATGGCTGTCACAAATAATATAAACCATACGAAAATAGTCTTCTTAAACTAAAAGTAATTTAGACCACTCAACTAATTAAACTTATGAAATCATTCTAATTTTGGGTCCACTGATAAAGTGATGTCACCGTAAGCTTCCTCTTGTTTCACGCCGAACATATTACGATTCTTCAAAACTTGTAATACAACACAAAAGTCTTTAAAAAAATAGTTGTAGGACAAAGAATGACACATTTTCTCTAGGAGTATATGCCAAAAATGTGCATTTGAAAGAAAACGAAGAAACCTCAAAGAATACACGTAGATAGAAAACCTACTGGTGTTTCATAAAACACACGAGCGCTTTGCTCTTTGATTTTCCCTGGTAGAATCTCGTTCAACGAAAGATTACCCATTTGACGATCTAAGGTTGTCTTGCCAAACCTTATTCTTCAAATATTGACCAAAATCGGGATAAGTAAACAAATTATGAATAATATTCATATTTCGGTTAATACTAAAAACATACTTAAAACTGAAAGAAATTTGAGATATAAAGTTGCTTTACCTAGTCTTAGCATAAAATCGCTGACTTGTTCAATTTGTTCTTCGTAATCGTGCTCATCCCCTACCAGTATCACAAGTATATATATATAACTAATTTTAGCTGGAGTAATAAACACTTCATTTTTCGCTTCCCCGTTGGTACAGTATCAACATATAGAAGCGATAAGTCTTGGAAGTTGAATAACCTTAAGGATTAAGAAAAGATAATGAAATGTTAACTAACTTGTGCATATATAACATGTCACACATTAAAGCATTGTGTAACGAAAACCTAATGCTCGTAGATAAATGAAAAAGAATATCTTAATTACCCGAAAGATAAGTTGTCATTAATGCTTTAAGTGTCGAGTTCAAATGTGTCTGGAATGGTGAGTCCACCAGACAATGAGGTAGAGGTTGTTGCTTTTCGGAAGCAAGTAAGGCTTTCAGAGACACCGAAAAGTCATTACAATCAAGGAAAAGTTGGTCAGTTTTGTTTGAGTATATGCGAACGATACCCGACAAAAGCGACATGATACTTGAAGTGTCATAGGCTTGTCGTTAATGGCATGCACAATGGAATAAAAAACAAACAAAAAGAAACAACAAATGAGAGGGAAGATTTTAAGTTAGTAGGAAATTTAACAAGTTTTTACAAGTCAATAAAACTCATGGGGTTTTAGGTTGCAAGATAAGTTAGCATGTGAAGATGACAACTTCTGCAGATTTTGTCAACAACCCTTCGTCGAATACAACTTCTGCACATTTTTAGTTTTTCATAGAGAACTTATGGGTCGTGACTCGTGAGTTTGGTTTGCCTTTTAAGTCCATAGGCTATTCATGATCTAAGAAGGTCTAATTCATTCTTTTCCACAAAACCCATGTCTTCTTAGTGAGTTTATAGTCCACCGAGCTAAAGGTTATGTCTTCGATTAATTTAATACTCCTATAACAAATCGTGCTACCTCCATATATGATATATGCGGGTGGGTTGTCCATGGTATGAGAATAGAAACCAATACCGAGGAAGTGAATTGTAGGTTAACCTAATAATCATTTTAAGCACATGATCAGCCTTAATAAACCTCAATCACATGCACTATCTTTTATGGAGGAAGTGAATACAAGGTTAACCAAATAATCAAGTTTCTATTTGTTAACATTTCCTGGTAGTATAGTCATTGACATAGTTCTCCAAATCAGATACTTCGTCAAATAAGTAATGACTTCTTTCACTATATGACATGACTTATAAGTCAAACATTTGCAACGTAATCGGATATTTGCAGATGAACCACATATTTCGAGAAAATATAACACTTTGAAGAGAACTAACTAGAAAAAAAACTCTCCATCCACTACAAAAACGGAGCTTGTTTATGACAGTCCAAATTCGTTGAAAATAGAGGAACATCCGTTGGAAAAGGGTTTCTGTGGCAAGAACAAGTCTTCGTAAATAACGGCGAAGTAAGTACCTTTCCCGATACGGCTGGTTCGTCGGAAACGATACAGTTTCGATGGCTCCCTTGGAACAGGCCGTCACAAAAAAGCCTATTCAAAAGAACCAAGGTCTACTATTTCCGACGGTTTCTTTCACTAAACCCGTCGAAAATAGTGGTCAAAGTATCTTCGATAGCTTTTATTCCGTCGAGAAAAGTTTGTTTTTTTTAATTGTTTTTCCTGTATTCCGCTTCAATTGCAGCAACAACATTACCAATTCCACAATTAACACTATAGACCTGCTGACAAAATAATATAAACCTGCTGACAAAATAAAATTAAACATTCTAACTAGACATTCACAAGAATAACAAATTAAAACTAGTGAATATTTCATTAACGAAGTCACATACATGCAAAATAACGAAGTCAAAAGCCAATAATGCAAACAACACCATTGGTTCCATACAAGTATATCGTAAAATAACAAAGTCCGAGTTAAAACAGAAGCTAAGATTCAAAAGACCAATTGATATTCCATTCAACACGTCAAACGAATGATACGAGATATCATGGTAAACTGCATTCACATACATACAAAATAAAGTTAGTGTCTTATGGTAAACTAAGGGATAAGTAATCAACTGGTCGCCAATAGTGAATTCATCAAAAGTCATGTAATACAACAAAGTAGTGATGGAGGTGAGATAGTGTTGTAGTGATGATAGTCATAACAAGTGAGAGTAAGATTTTTGTTTTTATTTTTGTTAACATAATAGAAGTTGTAAACACTTTCATCCACAATTGCACAAATTTTATGTGGTCATAATTATGGGTTAGTTGTGACCCTTTCTACTAAAATTAATAATATTTAACCCTTAGGCCTCTTCTAGAACATATTTTTACCCAAATACATGATATCTAAAACAAAAAGTTTTTGTCGACATCGACCTTTGCATGCTTGTAGTTATGTATTGGCTCGTGCGTCTTAGCACATCTAATGCAACAACCATGGGTGGAGAAAACATCCTAGAGCTACTTAACCAATCTCACCACACACTTAGGTCTTGTAGCATGATTTCATTGATTAACTCAAGCAAGACCAAAAATAAAAATAAACCCTCAAAAGCTATTCAGGGGAGCAAATCATTTATAAAAGATACATTTTGAAACTCAAAAAGACGACATTGAGATCTTCTATTGTGTCCTCGGATTTAAATTCTAAGTGTTGTATATAGACGAATATGAATCGATGTCGTTATCTTAAAAAAAGTAGCTAGGTTTAAGTCACCTTAACGTAAAAAAATATAAGTTAGTTATACCTGCGATGATGAACTTGCAGTATGTGACAGCATGAATGTCTTAAACACTCCCATCTCCTCTTTCATAGCCTCAAATTCACTCATCTCCACTTTCATAGCCTCAACTTCTGCCGTTAATATTTTTTTCCTCTGTTAAATCCTTAATGACGCTTGAAGATAATTGTCGACCCCATAAATCTTTTGGTTTTACCATTGGCAGGCACCGAACACGACCACATCGCTCACGTCTCAAGACGGTGCCAAATACGTCATTCGGATTTGGCGAGCCGTCAAAATTTTCTGGAGTATTCTGGGCAATTCTATCTGCCTCTAATTCATCCATTTGTCTCTGCTAAACAATATAAAGTTGATTAGTGTCCACATATGTCATATACATAATAAGATATTAAGCATATCAAATGTTAATATGAAAAAAAACTTACTCTTTTTTGCAGAGTCCTCATTTACAATCTCTTTGCCACCTTTAGAAATTCGAGTGACTTTAAAATGTTTTGATCAACTTACTTATGTACTGTCAATCAACATAATCACTGACGAGTACATAATTCATGTCTTGCCTATATGTGTGAATGTGGGAAATCCTTATACTTCTTACATTGTTGAATTGTATGGGAGTTTGACTGTGTGTATGGTGAACAAAGTTGAGACGCAAGTTTGGGCACTTCAGATACTCAACAACAACTTCACCTGGGTAAGAAAATATAAGTTTGAACTGACCACCTGGGTAAAAAAAAGGTCTCAGTTCCAATGATGATACATTCTACTAGTGTAGGGGATAATGAAATTTTACTATCAAGAGGTGGAAACAAATTTGTGTTCTTTAACTTGGAAACACAAGCTTCAAACCCTATTCCAACCTCTAAGATAGAAAACTGCACGAACATACGTCTGATAGATCATTTCAATATGCGTGTTCCATGTGAGTACAAATTTATTGCTCCTTACATAATATACAAGTTATTCAGATTTATATTATTGATCGTTACAATTAACTATATATATATATATATAATTAGTCATCTAGGGCACAATTTAGGGAAAAATCAGACAAAGTTCACTAATTATAACATATAATTAGGACAATTTCTCCCAAATTCATCACATTAGACACGTAGGACACAATTTAGGACAAAATCATATTAACCTATGTAATAAAACAGGTGGATGGGTGTTGACTGGGACAAACCCCTGGATAAATCCAGTTGTCCATCCCACATCACCACTAATCTCAATTGTTGGATTCAACCACTGATATCACCAGGGTGCCTATAGCTTCACCCCGGCAAGGTTAGTGTTTTATTCCTCCCAATCGAAATCTCTATACTTTCCGTATTTTGATCTGTATTTTGTTTGGTTTGTTTTGTAGAGTTGCAAAATCTAATTTGAGTTTTTGTTGATTTTAGTGTTCTTAGTCGAAGTAGAGTACTCTGAATTTTGGTTTGTGTTTCTTTCATCTTTTTTAATTTGAGTTTTGTGGAGTTCCAAAAACTAATTTGAGTTTCGATTGATTTTGATGGTTTGGGTCAAAGTTGAGTTTTGCTGATAAAGTGCTTGGTGAAATGTTTCATAGACAAATTATTGTATCTTTTATTCATTTTGACGTGTTCCAAAATCCACTTTTGATATCATGCCCCAAAAAAGAAGAGTGAATAAGAAACCATAATGTGGTAGCTTGTCATTTGAATTTTTGATTGAAACCCATAATGTAGTAACATGTTTTGATTGAAATCTATACTTCACATACTTTTAAAGATTTCAAAGAACCATAATTTTTGGAATCATGTCATATATATATATATATATATATATATATATATATATATATTTTGATATCATGTTACTACAGTATGTGAATAAGAAGAGTGAATAAGAAACCATAATGTAGTACCATGTCTCATAGACGAATTAAACTTGTGCAAGCTAATTTGAATCAGAAAAATCTCCAATTCATTATCTCTTTGAAATAATTTTGCAGCAAAATGAAAGGTAGAGAAGATTAGATTGTATATTCTATTACAACAACCATATTGAATTGGTATTTTTTCGTATTTGGTGGTTTTTGGAAGTTTTTCATGAACACGTTTGAAGAAGAAATTATCGAACACTCAAAGTCGCCCCTTTTGTGCAATGGCGTTGTTAAGTACATAAATATTTTTCATATTACTTTCTTGAGTGTTATATTTCATATATATATATATATATATATATATATATTATAAAACTTACAGAATAGAACTCAATAAAGGCGATGCTCGTGGGGTGGACATTATCGGTCAGAATCCTCATACGTGAAACCTATGAATATGTCAACCAACAGAAACTTAGAGAAGCAATTAATGAAACCAAGGTACAAATGTCAAGTCTTTGAGGACAGGACGAACCTGGCCACAGAGTGTTTCGAAAAATCGTTGGATCCCTGTCTCATCAATCTGCAAGCAAAGAAAATTAACCAAGATATATATTAAGAATACTAGTTCTATAAATTTTAGAACACTTCTAACATATAATTAGGACAATTTTACCCAAATTCATCACATTAGATCTAGGGCACAATTTAAGGCAAAATCAGATTAATTTCATAAATTTCAAAACACTGAAAAGGATATGGCAAATTAGTTTCAAACCGAATTGTTGTTAGGAGGTGATTTGATGTCAAAACAGAGCTTCAAATCTTCCCAAGTTAGAGCTTCGATTTGTAGAGAGAGATAGTTAGAAATTTGAGAGTTAGAGAGTTAAACCGATCTTCAAATCACAGCAATGAGTTCACCACAAGAGAGATAGAAATAGAAAGAAGAAGATCTTTGAACCTTACCTCGATCTAATGATTCCTAGGTGAAATCAGGGTCTCAAATCTTCAAATCACAGCAATCGAATTCATGTTCTTGCTCGAAATTCGAGTTGATGTCTGCAACGAAAAAATCTGGTCAACCTTTGCTGAAAATTTTGGAGAGTTGGAGAGATGGAATTCGGTGTAAATGGTGAAATAGTTGGAGAGATATAAAGAATTCGCGGAAAATAGATTTTAGGGCAAGTATTTTCCAGGGACAGAAGTCGACGAAAATAGTTTTCACGGAAAATATTTCGCACTAGAAAATCATTTCGTATTCCGACGGAGAAACCTTTTCCACCGTCATAATGAGAACTTTTTTTGAGGGTAGAGAGAGTCGTTGGAACAAAAAAAAATTTCAAATAGCAGCGTATGTATTTACGTCGGTTGTTAAGTAAGCACTCGTCGTTAATACCTACCACTTTAGACGGATACAAAATAATTCGTCAGGAATAGTCATTTTTGTGACGGCTTTTCTTTCCGCCGTAGGAATATCATGAGTATTTACGACCGTTCTCTGAGGTCCAAAAGTCCGTCACAAATAACCCAAACTTTTGTAGCGATCGTAATTCAAACTTTATGCCTTCAAGGACACTTCAACAAAGAATTTTCGTTGAATAGAAGATTAAAATAAAGAACTGTGGATTTGATAAGTTTAACTTCTGAATAATTTCAAATTGAGGGAAAAGAAGACAAACCAATAACTTTAGATATATCAATAAGAGCATCATATCCATTGTTTCTTTTTTGAAGTGTCTAGAGCTAGAGATGTAGAAGAATGTATTTTAGTTGTCATATGAACAAACATGTATAACTATATAGTTTTTAACATTATGCAAAACATTTCAATGACATTGATACATGATCATGAATACAATATGCAAAACATCATGAATTTAGATAAGTACTATAATCGCTAATTAAGACATCTTGAGCCCGAAAGGTCAAATAAAGACTCTTAGGATCACTCTAGGGGACCTTGACAAGTACATGTCCAACTTTCTTTGTAAGTAATCTTGTTCTAGTATTTCTCTTTCACAAGTAGAAAGAATTAATGTTTTAATATATGTTTTTTTGACGTTATTTCTCTTTTACAAGCAGAAAGAATTAATGTTTTAATATATGTTTTTTTGACACATGTTAAGAAAACTCTTTTATTTTATATTATCTCTAATATCCGATATAGTTTTCTCATGATTGCTCCATATTAACAAAATCTCCCATCTCTTTCTGCCTCATTAGTCCTAATCATTAGTTTTTTTTTTTTTTTTGTTGAAATAATCATTAGGTTGAGTATTTTAGCTTGGCAACCGCATACCTCACAAACACTAAAATACTTGATTACTTCACATCTACTAATTCATTCTTTGTAATTAGGCCTACTTGGTTACTATTCATGACCAAAAATTTGATGGTACCACAAGTTCTTGACTAAAGCATGGACCTTTTTCTAATGGGTGTTTGGTTACTAATTAAACCTAGACATTATGGTGCAAACTAATTGAAATCTAGGCTGGTCCTTGAAGCAACACGGACTACATTTCAATGTCTAGCTACGGGGTATTTCGAAATTCTATCTAGCTATAGTTTAGGACCTTTTATCTTCTTTTGCTTACCAGAAATTACATTTTAGATGACTTATATGTAAAATGGTTTGGATTTTTTTTATCTTCTAGTTCGTGACTAGTTTCTGTTGTTTGCCTCTGCTTCTTTTGCCTTCTCCAATGTCTGGGAAGTGGTTGTAGAAGTCTTTTTTGACTTCAAGAAACGAGAGTTGGGAATCGGTCCGGATCAGGCGTCGGGTGGTTAGGTATCAGGTTTTCAGTTTTCACTATTCAAGAAAAGAACACCTCAAACGCCAATATGTATATATATAGTTATTTAAAATATTTATAAAATATTAAACTACATTTAATATTAAGAATTTATTAATCTTTTTTGTACGTCCTTTCACCGGATCATCATCATATTGTCACTTTAGTCACCACCACCATACAGCCACGGTCCACCACGACACCTATATGTAGTTAAGTATGTTATTATATGTATTATATATATGTATGAGTATTGCGGTAGAATCTCTCTACGTTGTATTCTTGGTTATTTTGAACTTCATTTGGTTTTAACAGTTCATGCTTCACTAGGAGACATGAAAATAACTCTACTCTTGTTATCCACAAAAAAGTCCAATCAATCAAAGATCGTGTTTAAGTATTCAAGTTGCAAATAACGTTATATAGTAGTTGTAGTTTTATTCTCTGAATATGACGCGTCTGCGCCAGATTTATCTGAATTTTAATCATCTAGAAGGAACTTATTAGGTCATAGTTAGAAGAGTCATTTCAGATGAATGAGTTCTTAATTCAGACTTATTTATGTCTGGTTCGAATAGAACCAAAATCATTCTGAATTAACAATTCAAATGAATCTGACACATGTGTCAAATAATAAATCAAACAACATCAAATCCACCCGAGTCAATTCAGATATCAAATTAGACTAGTGATCTAATTTTGAAAAAAAACAAAACAAATGCTACCGACATCTTGACAATCAAGTAAAGAAATGGACAGATTAAATCCGTTAAAAAAATTCAGGATATATCGAGTGATTTAATTACCATTTTAAGGGATATGAGGGGTTCCCACCAATCGATCACTTTAGAGAGGCAGTTCCTTGCTTTCCCATGCCACACATTCCTATATTGTTTCACTTCACCAACATCGCTATTGGCATGACATTTTGATTCCATACAAAAATGTGAAAGAAAATTTAGAAGAAACTTAGATCCAGACACAACTCAGAGGATAAAATTTATTCAAAATAAAATAAATTGGACAAAATCAGAACGAGCTAAACTTACCATCATTCTCGATCCCTTTGGCCTCTTCTTTGTGTATCTCAGGGCCGTGCTTGGGCCCGTGCCGGCAGGGCGGCCGCACAGGGCCCCCCACCGACAAGGACCCATTTGCAATAGTATCCATATAGCTATTGTTTATAAAATATAGATACATGCACATACATAAAACATCTCTTAGCCGGACTGCTTGGAAGTGGTTGATTCCATCCGTTAGGCGAGGGTTCGAAACCCACTGCTTGCAAATTTATTTTGCTTTTTAGCTGGTTTTGTAATTAATGTTCATGGTACATTGCTAATTGACTCTTTATTTTTTTACTTTGTTACACTTCTTTTTACCATTTTGTTACGTATTTGGGTTCATTTTTTGAAGTATTTTTAGAAATAGATATCTAAAATTCGTAAAAAAATTTCGAAGGTATGTATGTGAAAATCATGATACAAAAATGCTACATCCAAAAACCCACTTTTAGATTCTAAACTATATCTTGTACAAAGAAAGAATACATTTTAACAAAGAAATTATATTTTGTTCAAATTTTGTTTATAGTTTTATTTTGTTCTAAAAGGCCCAGATTCAAATTTCGCACGGGGCCCTTAAACTCTCAGGCACGGCCCTGGTGTATCTCAAACGCCATATCTATCATTTGAGATAGAAATTTTCTTAAGATGGTAAAGAAAGTGTCTATGGTGTATCTTTTTATACAGAGCTACAGCCCATAGTTGTTTCTCTAAACTGCGGCGACGAGCCCCTAGTTTTGAAAAACCATGGTTTTCAAGAAATACTTCTTCCGTATGATGTGAACCCTAACGTTCTAGTTTCTTTAAATACCATTCTTACTCAATGTGTCTATTTTTCTAAAATATTGTTTTTCATTTCACATTGCGAATCTCTATTTTTACAAATATACCGCTTTTACCTCACGTGAATTCAAGGTCGTAATTTTAAGAATAATTCTCCAATTCCCTGCGGTTCAAGGATCTTACATCATGAAAAACTCTTCAATTCATTTCCTTTGTTAAAGTGTAAAATTTTCATATGATTGAAAAAAAATCCAAAAAAAGGAGTAAATAAGATGCGCTGATAAAGTAAGATTATCATTTTCTTCTGTAAAAGGCGTGGATAACTTCTCCATTTTGTGAAAAAGACGTAACCTTTTGATATTAACTGTGAGAGAATTTAACTGCCGATTAACTTCAATCACAACTGTGAGTGAATTTGTTGAATATTAACCGTTAGTTTGTGTTTAATTTGTCAATGTTAGTATGAGTCTCTCACAAAAATCTATTGTAATAAAATATGTCAATCGGTTATGGGAGAGATAAGTCAGGTTGTCTAGTTTTTTCTTTTTGAAGTTTTATAAAGATCACATTCAACAACTAATATAAAATCATCTTCATGTGAATCTAGTCATAGTAGAAATGTATTTTGTCAATAATTAAAAAAAAGTTAAATATCAAAATCGGTTAAGATGTCTCAGGACCAGGCCAGACCGAAATCGAGCAAAGTTTCGGTTTGGGGGCCACCTATTTTAGGGGCCACCATGTGAAGAACACAAATCAGATTTAGGCAGGTGCCCAGAATCTAATAGGCAAAAGCATGCCTAACTAAACGATATTTTAACCAATAATGCCCATTTTATAAGAGTGACTTTCCTCTTTCTCTCTCTCAAGTCTCAACCAGTAAATCTTAAATGGTAACATAGACAACCTCTTCCTCTACATTTTAAGTTCTCCTTATCCTTTGTTTCTGAAACTCCACTACCCATCTCCCACTCTCTCTTTCTCTCATACATAATCATATTATATACATATACTAGGTGTTCACCTCATCCTACTGGTACTGTAGGTCTTTTTAGGCTAAGAGTATCTCCAATGCAAAAATCAAAGAAAACTCTAATTAGCTTATGTGTCAACTCTTAATTGAGATTCTCTTTCCTATATGGCATATATGATTGTCTTTACTTCAAGTGCTTTTCCAATGCAACACTCTAAAAAACGCTAATAGTTACACATGTCACACACATATTTATCAGGAAAAAGTAGTTGAGAGATAAACACTCTTCATTGCTCCCAAGAGCAAGTCCAATGTAGGGGTTCGGGCTCCCAATTTTGAGAGCCCCTAATTTTTTTCAACTTCAACGTCGAGCTCTCAAACGCAAATTATGTACGTGTGTGATGCACGTGTATGAGATTTTGATTTCTATTCCTAACTATAAATTATTAGTTGCAAATATAAAATATAAAATATAAAATTTGATATTATTCTAGAGAGATAATTTTAAAAACATAAAAAATTAAAAAAAAGAGAAAGTTAAAGAAAAAGATAGTTCAAAACCATTAAACAAAAAAAAAAGTCAATTGAAATTTTTTTAAAGAAAAATAAGTAAAGTGGGGTGGATCCCTTTTTAGTGGGATCCACCCCACTTGTTACCATTGGGAGTTACCCAACGGTAACATTTGGGGTTGGGAGCCTCCCAGCCCCACCGGGAGCCCAATCCCGTGGCTCCCAAATTTGATGACGCGAACACTTAAAACTCTCAAAAGAGATCTCACAAATAGAGTTTCTAATTGAGACATCTTAAATTTAATTGCCTCCACATCATCTTAAGATCTCAATTGAGGTTTGCATTTGAGAGGTTTTTTTCTTAAAAAAAAACTCTAAAACCCTAAGTGTCACTTGAGATTTTAAGATTGAGTCTTGCATTGGAGGTGCTCAAACGGAGATTTAAATCCCAATCTTACACATAACTTACATTTCATCAATCTCTGAGTGTGTATACCGTGATTTCATACTCACTTCGTCTAACGTCATCTTCGGTCGAGCTTATATATACACATACGTGCACGGACCGTGGTGCTCATTTTCACATCGGGTAAAGTCACGCAAGTAACTACCATCTGAAATCATTTACTGATTTTGAATGAAATCACGTATTGATGTCAGATGACAGGTACATGACATGTTACCAATAGACGAAGTGAAAGAGAAGCACCAATCGACAAAACCTACTTCATCGTCTTAATAGACTAATTTCAGACAATCATTTTAAAGCCCTCCACATCAACAAAAAAGTGAAAACAAAACAAAAAGCAATAAGAGAAGGAGATTACTAATGCGAATGGATGGGTGGCATGGGTAAAGTAAGGAATTGCCTATGTGCATTGAGGAGCTAGGTACCAAGACACCCTAAAGTATTCTTTTAGTGTTATACTTCCAAGTTAGTCTATTTAGTTTCTTTTTGTGAATTTGATGACGGTTGAAGTGCTCTAGTTTGATATTTGATCAATTGACTTGAGTCGAATTTCAGACAATTTATTTTGGTCAATGTTTTGGGGAAACAAGAAAAATTCTCGGAGAACAAAATGGGAATTCCTGTGTGTCATTTTGAAGTTCTGATCTCGATCCACGAGATAGGGGTGATCTCGGTCCTCTTGGCACTTTCTTACCTTCAACTTATTTTAATTTTTAGCAATTTCTTCTGTAATAAATTTGAATGGTCACACTCTTCTTGATGTACTTTGGTTGCAATTTTTTATGTAATAGACCTCTTTTATTAATTGGATCTTTCTTTTGTTTCACTGAACTGTTGTGTCCCCTCTGTTCCTGATTGCAGGGTTGCTTTCATACTTGTTTTTCTCGTTTCTGGTGATCCTACAAAGTTAATTAGTTATCATTGTTAACATAAGACCTAGCTTACTAATGCACTTTCCCTAAGCTTACTACGCATGCTCCGAATGATCGCTCCTGCACAAAAGAAAAGTTAG
Organism: Eschscholzia californica subsp. californica; assembly: GCA_002897215.1. Classification (NCBI taxonomy): domain Eukaryota; kingdom Viridiplantae; phylum Streptophyta; class Magnoliopsida; order Ranunculales; family Papaveraceae; genus Eschscholzia; species Eschscholzia californica. The sequence continues at coordinate 203,108 of BEHA01050135.1, forward strand.
ATTTATTCTAGCATGACCTAAATGATTAACTCCCTCTGTAAAATAAAACCCAAGTTAGCGTAGCTTAGAATGATTTTCGGGTCTGGACTTTGCCCCTGATCATGGCCCTTGCTCCCAGGATTGTTATCGTTGGCTTGAGAGCAACTACTTTAGCTAGGACTTCTCCTTGGACCCCTGGTCATTGCTTTCGTTACCAGGGTTGGTTTCGTTGGCTTAAGCGCAACTAGTTTAGCTAGGACTTCTCCTTGGACCCCTGGTCGTGGATTTCGCTACCAGGGCTAGTTTCGTTTGCTTGAGCGCAACTAGTTTTCGTCGGGACTCCTCCCGTACCCCCGGTCGTTGCTTTTGCTACCAGGGTTGTCTTGTCTGCCTAAGCATGACTAGTTTCGCAAGGACTTCTCCTTATACCCCCGGTCACCTTTGGCAGGGTTGTAGGTTAACTAGGACTTCTCCTTAGGATCCTCAGTGGGGACCGCATTTCACTCGAGTAAAGGGAGTTTAACTAGGACTTCTCCTTATAAGGTTTCTGGTCGTTGCCGGAGCTACCAGAGCTGCCTAATTTGCTGGCTTGAGCACGGTCAGTTTAACTAGGACTTCACCTTGGGACCTTGGTGAAGGGTCAGTTTTACTCGAGTAAAGTTTCAGTTTAACTAGGACTGCTCCTTGAGGCTTCTGGTCGTCGCCTTAGGTACCATAACTATCCGTTTTGCGGAAGCAAGGTAAGTTTAACTAGGACTCTTCCTTTGGGCCTCGGGTCGTCGCCATGGCTACCAGAGTTGTCAGTTTTACCGAAGTAAAATGAGTTTAACCAGGATTCCTCCTTGGGATCTCTGATCGTTACCTCAGTTGTCAAGGCTGCCAGCTCTATTAGGGTCGAGTGAGTTTTACTTGTGCATGCTTCTAAGTGCGTTAAAATCTGGTTCGATTTTCTATAGCATTCTTATTTGATATAACATCATACACACGGGTTTATCTATTGTCTCGTGGGCCTAGCTGATTTCACCATGTTCAAGGTACATCAGTATTCTTCTTCTGGAAGGCGAGCTTGAGATGTTCCGCGCTTTAGGGATGTGTGAGGATCTGACCTGATGTGTTCTCCAATCTATATATACCGGGACCCACGACTTTCACTATCTTATAAGGCCTTTCCCATGTGGGGAAGAGTTTGGCTGTCGATGGTTTTTGGTTAAATTTGGAATTCCTCCATACCATATCTCTGACATTAAACTTTCTTATCTTCATGTGAGATCTGTGCTGTTTAGTCATTGTATCTTTGAAGGCGATGTTTCTCAACTCTGCCCAATCTCGGACTTCGTCGATTAGGTCCAGATGTTCTAACGCTAGTCGTTCATTGGTCTCGGAGTCAAAGTGTTTTATCCTTAAACTCGGTTTACCTATTTCTACGAGTAGCACCGCGTCCATGTCGTATACCATCCGAAAGGGCGTTTCTCCTGTGGCTCTTCGCGGTGTAATGCAGTACGTCAGGGAGTTCGTCCAGCCAGTTTTTATTTTCATGGCATTTGGTTTTAATGTACTTAACCAGAGTTTTGTTAGTTACCTCGACTTGTCCGTTTCCGGCAGGATGTGCTGGGCTGACGTACGCTGGTTTGATCCCATATTCTGCAAGAAACTTCTTCATGGCCTCATTGTTGAACTGCGGCCCGTTATCCATGATTAGAATCCTTGGAACCCCGAACCGAGTTATTATGTTTCTTCACAATATGCTGATAATCTCCTTCGTCTGAGTCCTAGTTAATGCTACCGCCCATTTGGTGAAATAGTCTACCATGACCAACAACATCTTTGTCCCCCTTGTTCCTGCTTGGAAGGGTCCCACCGGATCAATTCCCCATTACGCAAAGGGGCAAGGGCTCGTGATCAGCGTTAGCTCGGTGGGGTATAGTTGATAGTGGTTGGCGTACACTTGGCACGGTTCACAATACTTTGTATGCTTTATGCAATCCTCTAGCATTCCTGGCCAGTAATACCCAGCTAGGGTCAACTATCTGTACAATGTTCATGGACCTGCTTGATTTCCACCACC
>BEHA01050136.1:0-10820 GCA_002897215.1 Eschscholzia californica subsp. californica
CTCATGAGGTCTGAGCAGCTCATCTGATTGTACTCCATTATCGTTCATGTACTGATTGTGTTCAATTCTCAATAATCCATTTATAAGTTCATCATCTGATTCTTTTGCTACTACATTATTATTGTTGTTCAAGTCGATAAAGTCCATGGGGATCATCATTTGATAATCAGAAACCATACCTTCCCAAACAGACGGATCTTCATTATATACATTATCAGCTTGTTCTTGTGCTACTACTACATTAGTATTGTCCAAGTAGTCAAAGTCCATGGGGATCATTTCATAACCAGTGTTAGTCACGTCCTCGATTACTATTCCCGCTGCATCTATTAAGTCGACTTGGTTATCTTGAATAGGCTGCTGATATGCACTTATTACTTCTTCTACCGGTGATGTCGTCATGTCCTGGATTACTAATCCTGGTGCATCTGTTAAGCCGACTTTGTTCTTTTGAATAGGCTGCTGATATGCACTTGATACTTCTTCTGCCGGTGATGTCGTTATGTCCTGGATTACTAACCCCGGTGCATCTGTTAAGCCGACTTGGTTATCTTGAATAGGCTGCTGATATGCACTCAATACTACTTCTACCGGTGATATCGTCAACTCTGTTCCTCCTCTTGCAGTGTTGCTGCTACTACTAATACCACCATCGCTAACTTTCTTTCGGATTTTACACAATACATAGCCATTGTTGTTGGGGAGTGTATCAGGCAATGTGTACTCGTGCATAATCCATCTAATATTTGTTCTTCTTCTTTTGGAGTCAGGTTGTGATGAATTTTTATTTGTCTCTTCAAGTGAGAAGCTCTTCTTGATACCGATTTCCATATTGTTATCGTTGAAAATCAATTTACCTTTACTCTGGCCTTTCCATGTACATGTACCGACGGTTCTTGATGATCTGACAGACTTATTGGATATCTTCTTAAGCTTTGTAAAGAAATAGCGAACCTCGCCATAGTTTTCATCAGTATGATTACCCTGACCGTATTTGCTAGTATCTAGATTATAGTTTATGTGGCCATCTTGAGTTAACTTGTCAAATATGTGCCAAGGTTCGGTAACATAAACATCTCTGTCATGTATAAAAATTTCAGTAAAAGGTAATAAATTTTCTCCCAATACCTTCTTCTTTAGATAGTCTTCGATGAGTTCTCCATCAGTTGGGCAAAATCTACACCCTTTAAGTAGTATTCCTTCCACTTCCATTGTTCTTCTTCTTCTTCTTGTTCCTCGAACTTGTTAATGAAATTTTCTTCACTTGATTCTTTCTTTCTCTTGGCGGCTGGCTGACCTTGAAGATTTTGTCTTTCTCTTGGCGGCTGACCTTGAAAACTATTAGCTAGGACAAAGGTCCCTATTATATATAGTGGTCAGGTGGTTAGATTGGTAATCATGAAATCAGGTAGTTAGAGACAATTCCTCAAATAGACAAAATTATAGAAAGTTTCTAATTGTCTTATTAGGTCTTACTCTTAACACTTTTTGTCTTATTAGGTCGTACTACTCTAACACTTTTTGTCTTTTGAAATTATTATTATTATTATTTTAATGCTTGGAAGTCAAGTACTCGGCAGTTATCCTCCCATGAGTTGGATTTGGAAGTCAACAACTTTCTATTTTTAAATAAACTTCTATTTTTTATCATCACTAACCTAATTCACTATTTTCCACGTATATATATTGGGTGGCAGCCAATATTATATAGTTTGTGGCAGCCAGCCAATACAGTACGTCCGAAATTCGTTTGTGTTAAAGGTACATAGCTAGTTCATCGACGCTATCTTTTCTATTTTTACGGCTAACTATTTCTTTATTGAAGTAATCTCTTGGGTTTCTCGATAAGTTGCATTCTTTTTCGTACACGCATTTTATATTGTAGTGCCCTATACTTTTCTACACAGTCAGAATTTCTATTGTTCTTATGATTATAGCAGTTGAGGCATTGACGGAACTAGAGCGTTGGCTTCTCTACTTCTTTTTTCCTCCTTACAGGTCTTGGGGCTCGATTTATTCATTAGAGACGAGGAGGTGTTGCCTTATGCAATTAAGAGAAAAATCCTAATATCTTGGAAGGTTCACTTCTTCTGTCGGAGCCCCAGACAACTGGTAAACTCTTGTCTTTCTCCTTCATATAATCTTGAGGTGTTTGTCAGCTAGTCAGCGGCAGCATCTCCATTAGGCTTGGGCATGACATTACGTCGGAGAAATCTGAGAGTTCGTGAGTCAGATCTAACTTGCTCCTTTTGACATTTATAAATTTATGTTTAAATTACATGAAGATTAGTTTGTTGAGTCCTTAAATTGAATCAAGAGAATAAAAGAAGAAAAAGAGAACCAGATCACTTCACCATTGATAAGAACATGTTAGGGCATGTGGGTTGATTAGTACTAGAGTTGTCATTTATTCTCCAATAATATGATCAATTATGTTTTAGTTTTGAGTTCTTAAGTTGTTTCATGTAGTCATTTATTCCTTATGATGTCTTAATTTGAATCATGATTTTGAAAACTGAGATCAAGATTCTTCCTCTTCTGCATTGTATTCGTATAACTATAGTAATTAATGCCTTTGCATTCATCTTTCTCTCTCAAATTATAGAAAGTTTCTAATTGTCTTATTAGGTCTTACTCTTAACACTTTTTGTCTTATTAGGTCGTACTACTCTAACACTTTTTGTCTTTTGAAATTATTATTATTATTATTATTTTAATGCTTGGAAGTCAAGTACTCGGCAGTTATCCTCCAATGAGTTGGAAGTCAACAACTTTCTATTTTTATAGAAAGTTTCTAATTGTCTTATTAGGTCTTACTCTTCACTATTTTTTATCAACCAACTTTTTAAACATATAAGCAACAACCCAAAGTTTTATAGCAGTACCCAACCAGAGCCAAGTGAACTGACCTAGGTGATTTGTTTGAAATGGAAATGTCTGAAAGAGCGCCATCTTTTTCACGACTGTTATGTAATTCTACCGGGGTATTAGTGGTGAAGCATCTTATTCCACGAAGATGATTAAGAATTCTACGAGATACCCCGTAAAGTTTGATAGTGCATTTTTGGCATTGGATATGCAATGGAACATGTTTGGACCCTATCATATGCAACTTGAAGCATCCTTCATCCTTACTGAAAAATTCATTATAAGAAAGTTATTGCATCCTAATATTCACAAGGACTAGAGAATTCAAATCTAAAATAGGGCAATATTAAGATCTTATGCGGTTCACTATCACAGAAATACAGAATCATATTACATCAAATTGAAGGTTGACCCAATTTTCACCATAAATCAAACCAAGAGTAGAAAAAACCCGATACGAATAGCTACCTTGTGTCAAGAACATAATGAGGATTCTAATGAAACTATGTACTAGGAGATGTATTATTTTCTTCACAAAAACTCAGATTGAAACCAAACAATCCATGAAAATCATAAATCAGCACACACAACTTAAACCCAGTATCAGCATTTCTATAAAACTCAATAAATCAAAGTTGTTTGCTCTTAAACCAGCCAATACAGTACGTCCGAAATTCGTTTGTGTTAAAGGTACATAGCTAGTTCATCGACGCTATCTTTTCTATTTTTACTGCTAACTATTTCTTTATTGAAGTAATCTCTTGGGTTTCTCGATAAGTTGCATTCTTTTTCGTACACGCATTTTATCTCGGACTGAGCAGTTTGAGACCTAAAGCAATGGGTCGGACTGCGTTAGTCCCAGACCTCTCGGATTTGTTTGAATCCGAGTCTTTGTTTGGCTCTCGGATGGGTAGATCCGTGTTTGAATGCCAATAAGTGTTCGGGGCCAAAGACAAAGTTAACTAACGTCGACAGTGTAAAGAAAAAAACTGATTTAAACTTTTAAGTACTAAAACCGATATTGGTTACGAAAAGTGAGGACAATTTAAAAACTCAAAATTTGGGGGATAATAGGAACCATGCCCGATTTGGAATAATATTTGAAAAAAAAAACATTTCGTAAAATTACAACTTTACTCCCGAAATCAACGTGAAAAAACATTTTTGAAATTTTCTGAACAAATCTTAGTGTGCTCTCAACAATTATGTAAATTTCTAAACAAATTCGGTTTTGCTCAAAAATTGTTTTACAAAATGTTTTGTATTTTGTCTTTTGCGTTCGACAAACATAGACCAACACTAACATTTTGGCTAAACGATTCCTCTTGGTTCTAAGGTTCTCTCTCCCCCTCTGCTAGATCAAAATAGTACTACTACTTGATGTCATGAGGAATGGATCCAATTGTGTTAAGACTTGCTGGTTTCATATTCTATTATACAAGTTCAATGGTCATTATACTTGATAAAGGTTTGGGATTTCTCATCTATGGAAATGACATCTTAATTCTTTTAGGTGAGTGGCGAACGGGTCGGAATTGTTGGGCTTGGAGGTATCGGCTCGGAAGTGGCAAAGAGACTTGAGGGATTTGGTTGCATTATCTCATACAACTCAAGGAAGAAGAAACCATCTTCTTCATACCCTTCTCATTCAAATGTCATTGATCTTGCAGAAAACAACTATAGCCTCATAATGTGTTGTGATTTAAACAAAGAAACCTTTCACATTATAAGCAAGGACGTATTATCGGCATTGGGCAAGAAAGGAGTTATAATAAATGTAGGTAGAGGAGCTCTTATCGACGAGAAGGAATTAGTTCGGTGTTTAGTAGAAGGAGATATGGCAGGTGCTGGGCTCGATGTATTCGAGGACGAACCTCATGTTCCGAAAGAGCTATTTGAGTTGGAGAATGTTGTGTTAACTCCGCCAATTTGGATGCTTTCTTCCTAAACAAACCTTTAGTTTGTTTCTTTAGCCAAGAATGATTTATAAGACTCTTATGTTTTAATCTACGATTTATTTGTAGTTGTTGCTCTCTTTTGATTTGTTAATTTTTCTATCGAATCGAAGCTCTAGTTATGAATGATTCCTTATGTTTCACAGAAAAGCTACGCCGAAGTTATTCCATTGGCATACTTCTCCTCAATAAATTGACTACATTTTTGATGTAGCAAGAAGTTTATCAAATGATAATAGAAACCATAGGTAGCCTATACACATTAACATCACTTGGAGTTGGGCCATGACACTGGTAAAATGTTAGGTTCAAACTTTGATGAACCAATTTTGTAAACATCTAGCAGGATTCAATCGCAAAGAGTTGAGGATTTGGCTCGTAAATCGTGTTTCTTGACACTTTCTCATTCTTTAACTAGGATAACTACCAAGTTAGAACACCGCGTTCTAGCTAGACAGTATACAACAGTTTAAGAATTTTAATGCATAAAACCTGGTTGATGGCCTGAATATAAAGAAGTGTAGGCTCCAGCAGCTGTCTGTCTCGAAAATCATTGTTCTTTGATACGGTATTTAGAATAATGCGTGTCCACAACAAGGAACTTTTTCGTCTAAGATCACCTTGTCTGAAATAACTATCACCAAAAACAAAATAGGGTTATTTCTCAAATAGCCCCCAACTTTGTGACCAGTTTCCTGCCTAGCCCCTTACTTTATCAAAAATACCTAGACGACCCCCTTTTTAAGATTCCGTTATAACACCTTTAACTAGTCATCATTTCTCTCTCCTCCATCTCATAACCTCTCTCTGCCACCTCATCTTCTCGCCACCTCATCGTCTTCACCGGCGACCTCCAAACCGAAAAAAAAAACCTCTAACTCTAATTTTTTTTTTCTTTCCTATCTCTCCAGAACAGATCTAGAGAGAGGAGGTTTGTTCATCACGAACAGACCAGATCTGGTATGTTCGTGTTCTGCTCATCACGAACAGACCAAAATCTGGTCTGTTTGTGTTATGTTCATCAGGAACAGACCAAGATTTGGTCTGTTCGTGTTATGTTCGTGAACAGACCTTCTCTCTCTAGATCTGTTCTAGAGAGAGAGAGGAAAGAAAAAATTAAAAAAGATTTAGAGAGAGAGAGGATTTTTTTTTTAGGTTTGAAGGTCGTCGACCGGAAAATTGACCGGCCGACGACTTTCGCCGGTGAAGACGATGAGGTGGCAATAAGACGAGGTGGCAGAGAGAGGTTATGAGATGGAAGAGAGAGAAATGATGACTAGTTAACGGTGTTATAACGGAATCTCAAAAAGGGGACCATCTAGATATTTTTGATAAAGTAGGGGGTTAGGCAGAAAACCGGTCACAAAGTTTGGGGCTATTTGGGAAATAATCCAACGAGATAATACTTTGGAAGAACCAAATAAACAAGGTACTCATTATCCAAGAAAACAAACAAGGTTACAACATGTCGTTTCAATCCTTGGTGAACAACACATCATTTTTTTTAAGCCAATCCTGCCATTTGGAGGATTATTTTTCTGAACAACACATCATTTTTTTTAAGCCAATCCTGCCATTTGGAGGATTATTTTGTTGAACAACGCATCAAATGAAAACGTTGTTAATGATCGATGATTCAGGTGAAAGCAAGAGAAGAAGAACATTAACAAATGGAATTGTGTTGTTTGCAGTGAAAAGCAATCAATCTGTAAGGTTTTCTTTGAAGGGTTTCTTACTAAAGACGTTTCGTAAATTTATTTAGATTTCAACATGTCTAGGAAGTTTGTTGACGAAAACGGTAAAGAAACAATAATTTCATCATTCGGAGAAGATATTGGAGATCGTACTTCTCCAGATGAAAACGGATATCAGAGAAAGGGAAGAAACGATGTTTGATGTTCAAGTAACTACAGGCTGGAAAAGAGAAACAATTTGATTGATTTTAGAGAGAGGGGGAGAGACAGAGTTGTTTAATTGATTTTAGTGAGAGAAACAATTTGGGGAAGATGAAGAAGAGAGAGAAACACTTTGATTCATGTGAAGTAATGAAAATAAGAGTATTTATGGAAATCCAAAAAGAAGTTAACAATAGACGATGATAGCGCATTAGTTTTGGACATAAACCAAAATATGTAAAGCTTGCAGGAGTAAAACTAAAACAATCCTTTTAGCATTTTATTTACATGGAGTCTCATTCATATTTTGCCCAGCTGTTATTATAGTTGGTGCATGACAAATTGACAAGTAAATGAATCATAAGAAAAGTTCAGTTTTTCCCCCAAAATTTGTCAGATAATCTACATTTTTGTTAAATTTAATTGAAATGTTCGATACACACAACTGTGTTTAGTCACAAAGGTTGATGGCATAAGAAAGAAAAGGATTAATGGCATAAAGAAAAGGTTGATGGCATAAAAAAAGTAATCATATTAAATCATGAATGTAAGGCTAATATCATTGTCCTATTTTTAGCACTTGATTAGAATACTATAATCTAATTCTAAAAAAATAAATACATCAAGGTAACAGATTTTGGAACTCCATTTTGAGTAGAGATTCAAAGTATCTAAGTTGATGGAATGTTCACAAGCTTAGCACGGCGAGTATTCTTGTCCACCTCTACTCGAAGCCCTAACCCAGTAAGTTCCGGCACTTCAACAGACCCTTGAACCTCCAACTCCCCTACCTGACGCTGATTCTCTTCATTTCCTTCGAGCAAATTTCTAACTGACCATATTCCCCATTCCCTCAAAAACGGATTATCTTCCTCCGTTACACATTGTTGCATTAACAGAAGAACACCATTCTTCCTTCTAATTTCATCTTGTACATGCTTCCTTTTGAACAAGCAATTCCCAATGACAGCAACAATATCCCTCCTAAATCCTTTGTAAGGACAAACCTTCATTCCTGAAGAACTGTTATCATGTGAAATACATTTCTTGATTATAGCTGGAGGTTCAAGTTCGCGAAGTAAATCTAAGAGAAGATCAAGAAGTCCTGATGATAGTAAAGAATCAACATTAGAAACCGTATTTTCAGCTTCTGAGGTTCTCTTATCCACTTGTGCACAAATGTCCCTCAGAATGGTGATTGAATACCCTAAAACGTCAATTGTTGGAGAACCAGTCGGAAGACCAGATTTACATCTTGATGTAAAATCAACTATTTGGATTACTTTCTTCAGAATTCCAAGGACAGCGAGTCCAAAATTGTCAGAAACAACAATTTCGTAAATTTGTTGGTTCAAACTCTCTGAGAGGATACTCATCAGAAATACAGTCTCCGGTGTGAAAATGTTGTCTCTGTACTTAAAATCATCACCGCCATCTATAACACCAGCGGAGTTCAACTCAGAAAGTAATGAAGAAAAATAAGATTCTTCGAGGCAGATTTTCACAAGAAGCTTCGTCAACCAATATTCTCTAAGACCATCGGCTAGTAAAGGAATGTAAACATATTGAATTAGGAAAAACACAAATTATTTATCCAGGAAAGCATAAGTAACCCGAACAGAGAATATAAAAGATTGGTGAGTTACCTTTTGAAGCAGTTTTTATTATTTGCACAACAATGTGTAAGCCGCTAACACCACAAAGTTGTCTCAGTCTTTCATGACTTTCAGCACAACAAGTGTATAAAACCATCGATAATATGTCATAGATTTCCAATTTCTGGACTCTAGCAATATCAGCAAATACGACAGGAAAGAATTGAGCCCAAATAGCAGTTTGATGTTCTATTCCTGCCAAAGAAACGTTGCCTAGAAGCTGCAATCCAATTCGGGCGACTTCGTAAGAGGAATCCGAACCAAAAATCAGGGAACCGAAAACACTTGAAATGATGTTGACCCCATTTTCCTTTAAGAAGGAATTTTGATTCAAGATCTCTCCTGCACAGAGGTTTCTAAGAAGTTTCAAAGAGGAAAAAAGAAGATTATGGGCTGGAGAGGATATGAGAGATTTTGTGAGCTCAAGGACTACATGGAGAACTTTCTTGGAAGCAAGGTTAGACCGCCCATCCGCCGTTTTAGAAGTTTCGATGAGGATTTCTAGAGATTCTTCTAAGGTGGAGGAATTAGCAAAGGCAAGTAATGTTTTGAAAATATGTTCGGGAACAACTAACATATCGTTCATTTTTACTAGAGAATGTCAAATAACACAAAATGGAGAGTTTAAGGCTATTGGGCCGAGATATCACGCTACTAGTTGAAAGTCACCTACCTGAAACACCAAAAGACTAGAACTCGTTAAAATTTTAAAAAAGATTTATTCATGTACTAAAGGTAAAAATACTAATTCAAGAAGAAGCATCCCATAATGAATCAACAAGTTTCAAAGTGAATCAACTACAGAACCTACGACTTAATATTTCAATTGAACCTAAATAAATCTTGTTCGCTAAACCTAGATTTTAGTAATGGTTTTCAACGGGATAATATGTTGCAAGTTGCAATGAGCAAGAAAAATTTCAGAAAAAAGAAGAAAAACAGATAAAATTTGGCTCCAATATATTTTTTTTAGAAAGGTAATATAGTATCCTTTCTCGAACCTGAGACCTAGAGGGTGGAAACCACCTTGGTAACCACCAGGGGCGGAGCCAGGATTATAACTTGACCAAGGCTAAGCTTTAATTTTATGGTAGCCAAAATGTTTAACTAAAAGTCACTATAAGTAGGTTTATACCTAGGATACATGTAAAAGTGTTATTTAAAGGCAATTTCTAGTGACAACAATAACGAGCACCTCACATTTATGTAAATTTTCTGAAAAAGAAAATTAAATAGTTCACAATAGTTAAAATTTAGTAATACCTGATCGCGAAAATGATCGTTTTTCCCTTCCCGTATCTGCGAAATAACTTGGCCTTCCAATCTGGTACCTGACAAAATATAATGTTTCATGGAAAAGCTTGAGACTAGAAATGAATTGATTCATTAAAATATTCGTATACTAATATAAAACTCTAAGTAACATTTACATTGACCAATGTGTACCTATTTAAAAGATTTGCTATATATCTCATGAAATATGATAAAATACGTACAAAAGAAAGGTGGAAACATAAGACTACCAAAAGATACAAAAAACCACTAAGATGAAATATTATCCGGCCATCAAAAGAACGCCAGTGTTACTTGAGTTGAGCCCTACGATCTTTCAAAGAATAGAATTCAAACTAATGAACTAAAGCTAACTATGAATCAATTAACAATGTCAATGGATGAGTATTTAGACATCAAGTCACCAACTAATGAATTAGTTTCAAACTTCTCTAAGATTTATAACTTATAAAGTAATAGGAATTTCATCAATCCTCCACCTCCAATTGTCCCTAAAACATTGGAATTGCATTGAATAGGAGAATACTAGAATGGGAAACTTGGAAAGCCCTAAAATTGAAACATCTAACAAAATTAGAGACTCTAATTTCATACTGGAATTGCATTGATTTAGACTATGGTATGCCTAATATCTCATATAATATCTAAGTATCTAACTTATATAATAGGAGACTATAGTTTCAAGCAAGAATAGGAGAATACTAAAATGGGAAACTTGGAAACCCCTAAAATTGAAACATCTAACAAAATTAGAGACTCTAACTTCATACTAGAATTGCATTGATTTAGACTATGGTATGTCTAATATCTCATATAATACCTAAGTATCTAACTTATATAATAGGAGACTACAATTTCAAGCCAGAATAGGAGAATACTAGAATGGGAAACTTAGAAAACCCCTAAAATTTAAACATCTAACAAAATTAGAGACTCTAATTTCATGCTAGAATTGAAACATCAAACATGAGTGAAATTGTTATAACTAATAAATTAAAGTACTAACCTAATCCTTGAGAGAGAAAGTGAACATTTGAGATAAAATAAAAAACCTAGTTGGCTAGTTTCTTAGAACTCAGAAACTTGGCTCCTTGATGTCTTCACAAAATATCCTTGAGAGAGAAAGTAAAGATTGGAGATGAAGTGAATCAAGT
>BEHA01050138.1:0-31090 GCA_002897215.1 Eschscholzia californica subsp. californica
GTTGTTTATGAAAATATTCAATTTACTCTTATTGGGTAAATTTTTTGTTGTATAGGGAAATAGTTGGTTATGGGATGTGGGTGGGTTGAAAATTTTGGTTGATCCAATCTTAGTTGGTAACTTAGATTTTGGAATCCCATGGCTTTATGATGCAACCAAGAAGTACTTGAAGAATTTTCAGGTAATTTTTATGCAAATTTGTACATAATGTTATCATTTATGTCGAAAATTTTGAATAATATGTCATCCTTTTTTTCATTTCAATTCTAATTCTAGAACAGCTTAGTGATCTTCCTCAAATTGATTGCTTATTGATTACACAAAGCCTTGATGATCATTGCCATTTAAAGACCTTGAAGCCACTCTCCAAGATCATCCCTAATGTTCCAGTTATAGCAACCCCTAATGCACAAAAACTATTGGATCCCCTATTCAGCAAGGTAAAGTTTCGCGCTTTTTTGCCGTTTCCATACATTGCGGTTTATATTTGGTTGTTCGTGTAGACTTATGTCATCAAACATCTTTTTTCGTCTTCTCCTTTCCTCTCTAAATTGATTATGTGAATAAAATTGTACTTCATAGTTCACAATCCTTTGGATTCACCATTATAACTTGTTCATCTTTTTATTTCTTGAAGTACTCTCATTGTCCTTTTTTTCATCGACCCTCTCTTCATTTCAAGGTACAAGTGATAGAGATATGAGCAAAGGAATTTTTATAGCTAGTTAGGGAAAATTCGGAAAGGGTTATAGCGAAATGCTCTTAATATCGTTGAAATTGGAGATTTAATGCTTTGAACATTGTCTAAGCGCATTTGTTTTTACTTCTTTTCTTCCAAATGGACATTATGGACCATATAGTCCTAGTGGCCCGATGTTCCCACCTCGTTTCTTCTTGATGGGTGTTATATTTAAGCTTACTAAGATTTAGCCTAAAACCCAAGTTTCTGTTTTTATTAGGTCAGGTACTTAGAACCCGGTGAGAGCTTTGAAATTTGTGGTGAAAATGGTTCTACAGTCCGAGTACAAGCTACAGCAGGACCAGTTTTAGGCCCTCCTTGGCAACGACCGGAGAATGGGTAAGCTTGTACGCTTTTCAGACTCAACTTAAATATCATATTCTCATCCTTCAACTTTGTCTTAGAATATCATTCATGTTGTTAAATTTTAGCCAATAATAACAGTTTAACCTTTCTAATGTCCTCTAGGTATATCGTCTCTTCTCAACAAGGACAATTAACTCTTTATTATGAACCTCACTGTGTATACAACCAAGAGTTACTACAAAAAGAACGGGCTGACATTGTCATTACACCAGTTATAAAGCAATTGCTCCCTAGTTTTACTCTTGTATCAGGGCAAGAAGATGCAGTCCGGCTAGCAAAGTTGCTTCAAGCCAAGTAACTATGCTTGATTTTTTATGCGTATGATCATATAATGTACTTCTTATGCATATTTACAAATTATTTGCTTTAACAGATTCATTGTCCCAATGAGAAATGGGGAGCTTGAAAGCAAAGGACTTCTCTCAAGTATAGTTCAAACCGAAGGAACCATCGAATCATTTATGGTCAGCTTTTTCTTATCCTATTGTTGTTGGCGTATACACAAATCAGTATTTACTATTGACTTTTAGTCAAGGCGTAGGCTCATTAGTTGTTCTTTCATGCTTTACTTTTTAAATGGCCAAGTGGATCTATGAAGGATCATAGGCCTCAATGACTAAGACATGAACTTTGCTCTCCCAGTGGAGGAACGCACATGTTTCCACCCAATTAAAACGGGTTTGTGTGTCTCGTTTCCTTTTACGTATTTATTGTGGTTTAACACCATAAAGCTTATGAAACCAATTAACCATACAAGGAGTTGTTAATATTAAGATTCTAAGATGTGTTAATACATAAAAACCATCAAAATAAAAAATCAGATTCTTCCCATTCTAAGATCTAAAGCATGTGTTCCTACTGTTGGTTGTTTCCGCTTGACGCGGTGATCAATAATTGGAATTCAAATGTATTCATTTGATGATTATTAGACTGTTTTCTGTTAAACGACTATTTTAATGTTAATCTGCAGGAGCTTCTGTCGAAAGAACTACCTGATGTGAAGGTCTTAAACCCGACTCCTGGTGTACCATTACAAATATAACTCCTCAGTTAAACGGATAAATTCATAATATAGGTTCTTACATTTTGTCATACAAAATTACTATATGATATTGTTTTGTATATCTATTGTACCTAGTTCAATAAAGATTCTTGTTTTCAGTTGTAAATATCGTATTCTAATGTTTAGTCAAAGAAAAACTGTGAAACCCAAAACTCTGAGTTCATGTCTTGTGTGGTTCTTCGCTATAATGTAGTTAGGCATTAGAACAGGCAACTGTAACTACAGCTCTATCTCGTTCATTAGAAAGAAAAAGGATGTCCTTCAATAGTTTACTTCTAACTCTGCCTTTCAAGACTTGAAAAAACATTTGATTGCCTTACCCTTGTTGATTAGCCCTTCTGAAGATGTCATGATATTATATTTGTCCGCTTCCAAGGAAGTTATATCCTCAATCTTGATTAAATCTGTTAACGTAGTGATCTTCCCAGTGTACCATGCGAGTAAAGTCCTCTCAAGCGCAAACTTGAATCATCCAATAATTAATCGAAGGAAGCTGCGGTTGTACTTCTTGGCGTAACTAGATATAGCTAGAAGATTACTAAATGGACAGTAGAGCTCAATGAATTTGACATCGAATTTGTACGAAGGGGAGGTATTAAATAAATCTAGTAATTATAAGCAAATGGTGCTTCAATTGAAGCCATGAAAGGGTATGAAGCACCATTTGCTTATAATTACTAGACCACTCCTTGAAAACAAAACAATCAAATTAATATAATCCGACAAAAAAGATTCCAAACACTGAAGGAATGTGCAAACTACAATATGATTTCACCATAGATATGTGCGACGAATAACATCAAAATAAGTCAATAATTCACACGCAAAGTAAAAAAAATAAAATAAAGAAGATGAAGATCAAAGTTGATAAGTGGGTGCAGCTAGTTTTGTTTTCGCCGGCAAAGTAACACAGGAAGGAAAAATAATGGACTTAGGTTGGGGTTATCATCTTATCACAGAGAAAATTTAATCTTCATTTTTCAAATTTAATCTTGATCCTTCGTCACATTACTGCTGATGTCAAAAAATGGCTTTTGTCTTATCAGCATGAAACAGGGAGTTGATGCATGACAACCTCCGTTATGTATGAATCCTCCGTTAAGTTGAGGGTTGATTAGCCTAATATCCCTGCTTCATGTTCTGCTTCTCTTTATTCCAGCTCCCGGCTCCTGCTCCTTGCTCCTTACTCTAGTTCTTAACTCCAGCTCCTTGCTCCTTGTTCCCGTTCGTCTGTTCCCGAGGGAAAAAACCTGCAAAGGGTTCGAAAACCGCTCCGACGCTCAAGCCAGTCAGGGTGCTCTTTGTAGTAAAAGAATGAATATTGATTGATCCTTTTGGGGGACGAGTTATGAGAACTCTAAGTTTCTTGTGATCTTTTTCGGGGTAAAGAGATCGTGTCCTGTGAAGGACAGTGTGGGGGGCCTTTTATAGGCGATGTTAGGCCGACTGTGATTAGTGGCGGTGGTGAGGCGGTTGCCGTCAATCCGAAGGGAAAGTTTCCTCCCTTGAGTTTCTATTTCGGGCATTTTAGAAGTCTTCCGATCTTTGATAAGTGGAAGTTCCTAAGTTCAAGGATCTTCCGTAGATATCTTGTCGGTGTGATAAACTCTAGACGAGAAGTTTCCTCCTTTTAGATATGTGGAGTTCAAACTGGCTTAAACATTTCGAGATGTGTGGCCGACTGAGATCTTTCTAGAAGTTTCGGGATTAAGTCGGTAAGTCGCTTGGCGCTGCTGCCTCCCCAGTTCTGGGCGTAAGACACTGGTCGAACCTGTGTCGACCCCCCTCACTCCTTTGAAGACCCCAAGGCTGATCTGTCCATGCCAAGAGCGTCTTGGAGGGCTGGTTGCTTCTGGCCGACCTCCCAGTTAGGGGAATATTTGGTTGACCATCAGGAACTCAGCGGTCTTGCTGCCTTAAGCCGGTTTGACCCGATAGACTTCAAGTATGATCTTGACTCTTCAGACATTAGTCAACGTTTGAACATTTTATGCATCATCAATTACATTTCCGCCAATATGAGTTACAAGAATTCGATTGCAGTGCATGAAAGTTATATTGTTGAAGAATTCGATTGCAGTGCGTTAAAGCTTAATTGGTTCGCGCATCAGCTGGCAAAATCAGCTCTGCAGAGGTTATGTTCGTAGTTGTGGGTTCTTGTTATTTCCCTGTTCACAAAAAAAAAAGTCACAAGAAAGCCCATCTTATAATGCTCAAAATTGATTTGATCCATTTGCATGATTAAATTGTAACAAAAAGTCATGCGAACTTATAATTTCTTTTAGGTCACGGCTTTGGAGCATAAAAGAAAGCATTTGGAGCATAAAGACTTAGTAAATCAAAATTGATTTAGAGACACATTTATTTCTTAACTCAAAAATGAATTTGACTGCATTGTAGTCTTTATCTGCTCTTCTCCACACCTCCACCCATAATTTTCGGTCACCACCACCCTAATTTGTTGGAATCAGAGCCAATTTTATATTGGTTCTACTCGTCAAACTGAAGAGATAGATGCACCATTGTGTTCGTCTAGTCGAAAACTTAAGTTTAGAGTCAATAATCACTTAAATTCGATTCCAGAATAATGAGAATTTCTCCTTTGAAGTTTGAACGAAAATTATGTTAACTTAGGGACTAAGTCGCAAGGAAGAAAAGTTAGTTCAAAGGATGTTATGCAATAAGATAACGTCCAGATCAGATGGATCAAGCTGCACCCAATGAACTAATCCGACGACTCGCGGTTTCAATGTTGGGCGCGTTTTGGGCAACCATCTAATAGTTGCCTGTGATACACACAACTATCATATTTGTTTCTAGCATAACCGTTTCTGACCATAAAGGTATCAAAACACTTATACCACTGCCTAGGACACTGTTTCAATCCATACAAGGATTTCTTCAGCAAACAGACCTAGTCTTCCTTCCCGAGAATCCCAATTCCCTCTGGTTGACGCATATAGAATTGTTCCTCCAACTCACCATGTAAGAACGTAGTCTTAACATCAAGTTGCTCCAATTCCATGTCATACAAAGCAAACCATAACAAGTAATACTCTATTATAGTTATGTTTAACAACGACAGAAAATACCTCATTGAAGTCTATTCCTTCTCGCTGTGTAAACCCCTTGGCTACTAACCGTTCTTTGTGTCGTGCATCCTCCACCCCTGGGATTCCTTCCTTCTTCTTGAAAACCCATTTGCTACCCACGATCTTCTGAACCTTAGGCTTCTCGACTAATTGCCAAATCGGGTTCTTATTAAGAGATTCAATCTCTTCATTCATGGCAAAAGACCATTTCCTTATTCATCACTCCTCATAGCTTCTTCATAGGTGCATGCCTCACCTCGATCAATGCTTTCACCCACTCTAAGTGCGAATGCAACCATATTTGTCATTTCATACTTTTTCGGTGAAACTTCGAGCTAGAACTAATGGATTTTCATTAATAGTAAGTCCCCCGGGGGACTTATTTCCTATGCTTGCTGGCTAAACAGAGTTGCTTCCACACGTGCACTAAAACCAGAGTCTGTTACTCGCCTTAGGCAAAACCCGGAGTCTCTTGCTTGAACCTCATCCTCCTATCTTAAATAAGGCTTGAACGGTGGCATAAAAGCCTTGGAACGGCTGCCGCGCCTGATTCGACTCACCATTATTAGGCCTTCTTTGTCTGCGCATTACCCAACTTCCTTAATCCAAATGGCCATAGGAGAAGCTGAGCTAGCTAACCTAAGTCCGTAGCTAAAGTTCTCAAACAAGAGTGCCATTCTCCTTACTCGTATTCTAGGCAAATCCCGTTACTACTAGTTCTGGTTAGCCCACTTGCCCGACCGAAAAGTCTTTCCTTCCCCTGTTCCTAGCAACACTGTAATGAACTACTTCCTGTTCATCTTCCTCAATGTTGTGACAAATGGGGTTTGTTATACCGAGTTCAAGTAATCCAAGAAATGCGATAGGAAATAAAGATTAATCACACAGAACACAAGAGGTTTACGTGGTTCGGTTGGTGAGACCTACTCCACGGCGACAACGACGTGATGATTTCCACTATGATAAGCAAACAAGTTACACAAGAGATTCGTGAGAATTCGACACAGATATCTCCTAGGATTTTAGTTTATATAGCCACTAAAACCCTAATCCGAGCGCCTTACCGACTCTCTCTTTCTAAATCCTAAATACACATGGATATTCTAACACTAATAGTCGCCATAAGCCTTGTTCCGCATTCCAGCTCTATCTCGGAGTTAAGCTCTGCCTCAGATCCCTGCTTCTCGTACCAGCCCTGTCTCGGTAATCAGCTCCGCTAACAGATCCAAAATCCGCACCGAAATCAAACGGGTGGCGGGTCGAAATCGGGTTAGATATCAAACCCATATTCAAGACACTTTTAACAATTCTCCACCTTGACTTGAATATGCTCCTCTTGCCTTAAATCTGCCACCATCATAACTTAACGCCTCTGAGCCATCGTCGCTCCAGCTCTGCCAGGGCTTGCCCTCCAAAGGGCTCAACATCTGATATCCCAATCAAGTCTAAGCAATGCTTAAACTTGAAAATCGTAACTTCCTTGGTCAACATATGTGCTGGATTATCTGTCGTAGACACCTTCTTCATTGTGATCTTCCCTACTTCCATCACATCCTTGATAAAGTGATACCTGACGTCAATGTGTTTAGTTCTCTTGTGATACATTTGATTTTTGGTCAAATGAATCGCACTCTGGTTGTCGCAGTAGACATCTATCACCTCCTGCTTCAGGCCCAAATCACCAACTAAACCACTCAGCCATATTGCCTCCTTCAATGCCTCTGTTACAGCCATGTGCTCAGTTTCCGTTGTAGACAGGGCTACTACCAACTGTAACACTGCTCTCTAACTTATAGTACTCCCGCAAAGTGTGAACGTATAGCCCGTCAGTGATCTCTTCCTATCAAGATCCCGTGAGAAATTCGAATCCACAAATCCAACTACCGAATCAGAAGTGTTAGCCCTTCTGTCGTAAACCAGACCAACGTCTACAATTTCTCCCAGATACCGCAATATCTATTTCACAACCGGCCAATGATCTGTCCCAGGTCTGCCCATCTATTTGCTGACTACATTAACACCATGTGAAATATCTGACCTTGTGCACACCATAGCATACATAATACATACTGCTCTTGCAAAAGGCACTCGAGACATACACTCTGTCTCTTCATCAGTTGTCGGTGACAGTTCACCCGAAAGCTTGAAGTGTGCTGTCAATGGAGTACTGACAGGTTTTGCCTCAGCCATACCAAAACGTTCCAACACCTTCTCGATGTATGTTTTCTGAGACCGTGACCATGGGCCAGACGCGTCCTAGTCCAAATCAAGTCTGGCCTAGGCCAGGACGTGCCCAGCACGGGTCAAAGCTGTTGGCCTAGGGCTGAGCTATGCTTGGCCCACGCCAAGGCACATCCTTGGCTGGGACAAGCCCATAAGCCTTGACCTTTAGGGTGTTCGGCCTTGACCTTTAGGGTCTTGGGCCTTGACCCGAGTGGAAGTTTTTCCGTCTAAAATTAGATTTTTCTCCCGGTTCCGCCCTAATTTTACCGAATTTATCCCGGGCTACCCAAAGGCTCAAAATGGGTTTTTCTTAAAATTGATTTTTGAAAGCATTAAAAGTCAAACCAAATTTTATCAAAATTAGCCCAAGCCACCCGAAGGCCCAAACGGATTTTTTCTTAAAAATTGATTTTGACAATCAATAAAGATAAAACCGAAACACACCACTAGTCAAATTCTTCGAATATTAGACTAAAGGTCTGTGTGTGACATAAAGATTGTTGGATTTTGGTGTCACCAAGTGTTGTAAGCAGAATCTCAAATACCTAATGTTTGACACTAGCTACCAGGATCACATGCAAGAACTAAAGATGAACTAGAAACGAATACAGGATTACCTTAATCGTTTCCCTCGAACTAGATTCTAATGCCCTTTTTCCCGAAGATGAGAGCTTCAAACGTAGCTACTCTACTTGAGACACTAAAGCAAGTTGACATGATCTCCCTTCTTTAATGTTAGCTAGGACCTTATTGAAGGTTGAGAAGAAGAACCATTCTTCTTTTGACTAGATATATAGGTTGAAAGCTTTTTCTCTAAAACCCATCTCTCTTTACTTAGCTGTCTGAGAGAGAGAGAGAGAGATGATTTTCTTTATGATAAAACTTCACACCTTTTCTGTTCTGAATTGGTCTTTATATAGAGAAACCCTAACAGGAATTCTATTCAGATTAGGATTCCCATCTAGGGTTTCCCTTGCATATGACGGGCCAGATCAACCCCCTTAATGGGCTTGGTCTGTCCGACCCATGTCTGTGGTCGACCATCATATGGCATGCCCATGTCTCTGGTCGGCCATCTCATGGTCGACCCCTTTCTAGCCTTCCCGGGCTTCCTTTTCGAGTGTGGTTCTTTTTATCTTTTTGGGTTTATCAAACTGGATTATATCCATCTATAGGCAAGCTCCCATTAGGGGTGTTCGTTGGTTCGGTATCTGGTAATTTGGAATCATCCGTTACCAAACCGCTCATGGTTTGGTTAGTGATTTTTCAAACCGTTACCAAACCGCTCATAGTTTGGTTCGGTTACTAACCAAACCATCATAAGCGGTTTGGATACTACTGGATGCCGAACCATCCATAAAAACAATTTGTTCTCCATGAAAATTGACGAATCGAGTTACGTTCTTCATACATTGACGTATAAAATCAAGACAACACTCCTTAACAATCTGGAGAAACAATCAAACTAACATAATACGTGCAGAAACATTTGAAACACTAAAGACATGTGCATGCCACCGACCGAAATATTATGTAGTAGCTAGTAACATTATCGATACATGAATTGTTTTAATACAATACTAGCTAGTAACATTATATTGTAGTGGTGTTGTTGTATCTGTATGAAATTATGGAGATATGATAGATATAATTTAGAAATAATACGTAAATATATAATTATATATATATTAATTGAACTTAACTGGTTCGGTTTGGTTTTAATGGTTCTTAAAAATTACATCCACTTACCGAACCAAACCAGTTGGTTTTTGAAAATCTACAACCATACCAAACCACTCGTTGTTTGGTTTGGTTTGAAAACCGACTGGACCGGTTTGGATCGGTTTGGTTTGATTGGTTCAGTCTGTTTTTGCACACCCTAGCTCCCATTAGTCAACACTCTCGGATCAAACCACCACTCTTTGGTGTAACCCGTTGTAGGATCCTATCTATGTTAGCCGCGGATTACCGAAGTGACCAGACGATCGTAAGCGGCTTCTAACGATCCCTAATTCGACCGGACTAGATTATGTTCAGGATAAGATCATCGTTATTCTAACTGAAAAATTGAGCGCATTTCCATCTTGGTCGAAGGACACTCCTTTGGAAGGACATCTCTTTTAGATTGAACGGATATATCCTTCAGTCACCCACTTGTACTTAGAACAAGTGCAATGCTTGATTCCTATGTCAGTTTGTATCTCATCTGATACGTCACACCTTTCAGACTTTCTTGATCTGGAGAACAACTGTTAAAACAAATGATTAACTATTGATCCATTTGAGTGTGGCCGCACATTTTTCAGTTGCTTCTCATTAAGTGGCCCAAAGATACTAATCCTGACCTTGTTAGATGGACATAATCTAGTCTTGTACTCCCACTTAACTTCATGTCTATCATGTCTCACCCAGTGACATCTTTTATAACCTCCTTTTGCGGCGCGACATTTGACGATACCAAAGTTAGACATTCCTTACATAAGATGAGTGGAGCACTCATGTTTAAGGAGTCTCTCCAATCTTGCCTATGAGAGCTCATGACGTTTTCATCACTCGAAGACCACTCATGTTTGGGTTATCCCGTGTATATTCCTCAATGATACACCCATGTAATTGACTTGAATTCCCAATTCCTCTAGCCTATGAAACTTCGCTATCAGTCAATCTCACATGCTAGTCTTCTTAAGTCATTGTTGTCCATGCACTAGGAACTTAATAATGAATCTATTCCAAGTTCACTTAGTAGGGTTTCATTTACCAGATCACGTATCTGATAAGTCTACTTGGAATGCTTCATTATTTTGGACTGTCGATTAAATACTAAACCATGATTTAACGACGAAATAACTAACTTATTTCTGATAATAAGAGTTTGTAAAATTGAGTCTTCCCGTGTAACTCCTTACAACCTCAATTTACTAGTCTAAGCTTTTCAGGAAAAGCTTAATGCATATGACCCTAGTACGACTTCCATACTTAGTCCAAGCTTCTCAAGCTTTAACTACTTTCTTTCATTTGTAAAGTTTGCAACAATCTTTGCCTGGAATCTTTCCGGCTTACTGTTCTTACAAGTCAAGATTGTCATCTTATCCTGGAAGTTTACAACATATGACTTTTTAACCATCTTATTTTTCTTCCGAAAGTATATTACAAGTACTGCCTAAGTACTATGTGCGGTCTAGATCAGCTTATCTGGATTTCATTGGTGACAACCATATATACTCCAAGTATTTTGAGACGTCGAGGTGAATGCTAATCATGTCTCACATGACCGATCTTATGCCTTGAGCATAACCATCTTTTCTCATGCGTGATTGCTCATCAGAATCCTTCAGATGCTGAATCTTGCCAAGCTGTGTGCCATGAGACTTGGGCAGAAATACTCTATTTGAGTCTTTCACATTGGACTTTTGAAGACCTTTTCTTGAACGGGTCTTATCACCTTCTCGATCTATCTCTATAGATCTTTGATGCCCAGAAGCATTTCACCTTTGTGTGTGGTCCTTTTATTGAGTCAGTTCTAAACTGTTTTCAACATCAGAATGTTGTTCTCAATCTCTAATATGTCGTCTACATACCAGACCAAAGAAAACTGGGTTACTCCCACTAACCTTCCTGAACTTTCTAAAATTCAAGATTTCTCTTCATTCTCAAAGAAACCAACTCTTGATTACTTTGCAAAATCGAAGATTCTAACTCCTACTTGCCCGCTTCAATTCCATAAATGGATTTTTGAAGTTTGCGATTTTCACCAACTTTAGAAGAATTAACTTCCTCCGGAATGTGCCATGTGATGATGCATAAAATATCCAGACGTTGAGTAACGTCTGAAAAGTCAAGATCAGACCTCAAGTCCAACGGGTCAACCCGGCTTAAGGCAGCAGGACCGCTGAATCCTTAACGATCCATTAAATCCGCCCCTAACTGGGAGGTCGGCTAGAGGAAACTAGCCATGTTACGCCCTCGCCATGAGCAAATCAGCCCTGGGGTCTTTAAAGGAATGAGGGGGGTCCGCGTAGGTTCGGTCGATGCCTTACGCCCAACAATGGGAGGCAAAAACGCACTAACCTATCGACTTAATCCCGAAATATCTACAAAGATCTTACTCGGTTACAAATCTGGAAGTGTTTAAGCAAGCTTGGGCTTCAAGAATCTTAAAGGAGGAAATATCTCCTTGAAGATCTATCATCTCGGCAAGATATCTACGAAATATCCTTGATTTTAGGATATTTCTATTTATCCTAGATACAAGATAACTACGAAAGAAAACCCTAATTCGACCTATAAAAGGGTCTGGTATCACCTTCTTTAAGGTAAGAAAAACAAGTCTAACAGACTCCACACCCAAAAGGATCGACTAAAACTTATTCTTTTACTGCAAAAAGCAATTTGACTGTCTTGAGCGTCAGATCCGTTTTCTTTCTTTTTGCAGGTTTTCTCCCCCAGGTTTCTAAAAGAAGGAGCGGGAATCGAAGGAATATCGGTCATCTAGACGGAATATTCGATCATAACGCAGGCTGTCATGCATCAACTCCCTTTTCATGCTGATGTAACGGAAAGCCATTAATTCAATCAAACAACTTCAAACACTTAACCAGTATTTTTACAGTTAGATAACACTGATCTTCGACTTCTTGTAACATTTTTTTGTTGCTTATTATATAAAAGCACTGGACCCAGGTAACTTTAGGGCTGCCTACATACCAATGAGGGGTCAGACTAAACGGACTTCAATTGGATCAAGTGCAATGTAGTTCTCCTATATACATTAACTACTTCTACCCAAACACCTATATCAGTCTTTTATTAATCAAACTTTACATAGTTCTTCATATAGCTCATCCCACATATCAGCATCTTCTGCTTCTTCTTCCTCTTTAGCTTCTTCCATAATTTTATCAGTACCCTCACGCACATCATCTATTGTTTCTTTCTCCATTAATGCAGCTTCACCCATCATGTTGCCATTTTTGTTCACCGATGTTGAGGTCGCTGATGAACCTTGGTCGTTAGAATATAATATCTTTTCGAGCTTCTTCCTCATTCATCTTTTGGTTCTTCCTTCTCCTCGTTTATTGTTTTTTTCTCCATTAATCCAGATTTTGTTGTTATAACTTTTTGGTGGTTTATAGGCATTGTTTCGGTCGGGTAAGGTTAAGCTTGTGGAAATGATGATAGCAAGAGAGCATTGTTGTTGATGGCATCTTCCTTTACTTGTATTGAGTTCTTTGATGAACTATGCTTGTTAATGTGAATTCTGCGTACTACCCATTCTGCGAACTACAAAATATATTAAAAATCCAAACTTAATCAATCAAGTTAATAAATTAAGTTATTACAAGTAAACATAAAAATGATCGAAGCAATAACATTATGACGATGTCTTTAGTTTTTTTGAATACGTACCTTAGAGGTGGTAGCAGTAGTAGCACGTATTCATGCATGATGAAATTGGTTTTAGTAGATTTCAAGGAGTTTCCCTCGTAGTAAACCAAAGTGTTCTTCGTCCCGATTTCCTTTTTATATTTTCTACTTCGGATAGACTGGCTTGGTGTTGTTCCACTCCAAAATCTGCCTAGAGTACAATGGTTAGGTTAAATTGCATTTTCAGATCATCGTGCTCTTTTAGTGAATAAGAACCAATTTCCGTTCTCTTCTGAAGCCTTGTAAAAATCTACAAGTATGAACAAACCTTAAGTGATGCAGGGGCACCCGGCGTGGAGGCTTTTTCCATGACTAAACCGGGCCATGGGCCATCCGGCCATGGAGAGTAGCTTTAGGAAGTCCCAATTTTAGTATGATTATTAGAGAATTTAGGTTTAGGAAATTATGTTATTTTAGTATTTCCAATAATTGGAAAGGTCCAGATTTGAGTCTAGTTATTTAGGAAGTTGCAGTATTTTATTTATTAAGGAAAGTCTAATTCAAGTCTATCTAGGAAAGTCCAGAATCCTATAAAAGGATATCTAGTTTGTCCATTATTCCGATGTTGAAGAGAAAACCCAATCAAGTTTAATCGAGTTTACAGTTATTTAGAGTTATTTAATCGTTATTTTATCGTTCTTCGTATTAGTTTATTTTATTCTTAAATTCCGCTGCGTTCTAGATCATATGGTATTCAGAGCCACCAAAGTTTTTGGCTAATGATTCTGGAAATTTTTTTCCAGACCAGTTACATCAGTATCAATCGTATTATATTCAATTAAATTATATTAAATCAAATTATACTCATCAAGAGATAACGAATCAATGCTCATGTTCATCATGTTTATATGCGAATAACGACTCGTACAATTATCATTGGAATCCGGGAGAAATCGAACGAGAAACCCCTCCACAACCGTATTCATCATCACCGTCACCACCCCCACCATTGTCTTATACAACTTCACATCCATATTCTTCTTATACACCACCTCCATACTCTTATTATTCACAACCGTTTTCACCACCTCTACCTTCATACACTTATTATTCACCACAATCACCACCACCACCGCAACTTTCGTACTCTTATTTTACACCGGCACCGTATTCACCACCTCTTATACAACCGTATTCACCTCCACCACCAACACAATCATCTTCTCTTTCCTATTCACCACCACAACAACCACAACCGTCTTTTTTCGAAACAGTTCCATCGCTAATACCCGATTTAGTTAAGGTTCAATCTGTGGTGAACGACATCAAAACAATAATACGTCAACCATATTCATCATCTATTTTATCTTTCAATAAGGAAGAAGAAAGAGAAGAACACAAAGAAGTTGAAGAAAACGCTCACAACGATGTTCAAGTCGAAGAAGAAGAAGAACAAGAAGAAAAAGAAGCGTACGAAGAAGTTGAAGCTATAGGTATTTACGCAATTACTTCATCACAAACTACGAAAGGTGAATTATTTTTGGTTGATTTTAACACTAAGTTGAAAAACAAAAACATCACTACCCGTATCAAAGTGGACACAAATTCTAGGGTCTTCAAAAACATTACTTATAATAATCCGAACCCTAGAACTACTCTTCAAACACTTCTTAAATCTTCTCATGCATTGAAGAGTAGTAATAAAAAGGTGTTCTTCACTAGTGACATTCGGAGATTTGGAATCGTTACTGTTCATGAAAATATCCTCAAATCCGTCGCCACAGTTGGATTAGTCGCAGAAGTTTTCAACAAATCGAAACTCAATGAACTTGCCAGCGATTATGCAACCGGTCATGCCACCACCAGTTCTTCTATGCTAAAAAACGTTCAACCCCTTATTGCTGGTTACCCATTAAGATCTGTTGGAGTTGCCCACAATGGTAATTTAGTCAATTATTCTAAACTCAGAGATATGCTTGAAGAAAATGGTTCAAATTTTTATACTAGTTATAGTACTGAAGTTGTTTCCCTTTTAATAGCCTTTTCAAAAGCTAGACCTTTTCTTCTTAGGATTGTTAGTGCATGTGAACAACTTGAAGGAACTTACTCAATGACTTTTCTTACTGAAGATAAATTCATTACAGTTCGTGATCTTAATGGTTTTCGACCATTAGTAATGGGTGGACGACGTACTGAAGCTTGTGTTTTTGCTGGTGAAACTTGTGCACTTGATCTTATTGAAGCAACATATGAGAGAGAAGTTCACCCAGGTGAGGTTATTGTTATTGATAATGATGGTATTCAAACTCTTTCCATACCCCACTTTCAACCAAAAACTTCCATCGTATTTGATCGATCTATTTATAAATCAAGGAGAGTATTCAGTGAGATTTTAGCAACAAAAACTCCTGTTGATTGTGACGTTGTTATTGTTGTACCTGATTTTGAGGTTCTTGCTGCTCTTGGGCATGCATCAAAAGTTGGAGTTCCATTTGAACAAGGTTTAATTAGGTTACATTATGTTGGTATAACTTTTATAGAACCATCTCAGAGAATTAGGGATTTTGAAGTAAATTTGAAATTAGCCCTAGTTCAAGCTGTTTTGGAAGGGAAGAGAGTTGTGGTTGATGATTCAATTGTGAGAGGAACGATTTCTTCTAAGATTGTTAGGTTATTGAATGAATCAGGTGCAAAAGAAGTTCATATGAGAATTGTTAATCCATCCATGGTTGCTTGTTATTATGGAGTCGATACACCTACTTCGGAAGAGTTGATTTCAATTAAGTTAAGTGTGGAGGATATTAGGCAGTTTATCGGTTCCGATTCATTTGCTTTTGATAGTTGGAAGAGTTTGCTAACAGAAGATTCGTCTAAATTCTGTTATGCTTGCTTTACCCGAAAATATTCTGTTTCACCACCTAGCACAGAGATTAAAGCAAAGAAGGTTGGGGATTTCGTCGTGATGGTTTGGAAGACGACACTCAAGGTTAATTTTCCCATAGAGGGGAATGTGGTGCTTATGATATTTTTCACAGACCTACAGGATGACGGGAGATGTAGAAAATTATTGAACCTATATTCTCTAAGATCGATTTTCCGAGGATCTTTGCAACATTGGATTCGGTATGAAGTTGGTGTTTTGGTCCTTATTCTTCTTCGAAATTCCGGCAAATGTCGAACAAAGTGGGAATTACGGATCGCCATAACAGAGTTCACCGTTTACTGGTGCATCACGTTATTTTGTTCATCAAACGGTTCGGGACGAACCTCTTGGGAGAAGGGGATGCTGATGCAGGGGCACCCGGCGTGGAGGCTTTTTCCATGACTAAACCGGGCCATGGGCCATCCGGCCATGGAGAGTAGCTTTAGGAAGTCCCAATTTTAGTATGATTATTAGAGAATTTAGGTTTAGGAAATTATGTTATTTTAGTATTTCCAATAATTGGAAAGGTTCAGATTTGAGTCTAGTTATTTAGGAAGTTGCAGTATTTTATTTATTTAGGAAAGTCTAATTCAAGTCTATCTAAGAAAGTCCAAAATCCTATAAAAGGATATCTAGTTTGTCCATTATTCCGATGTTGAAGAGAAAACCCAATCAAGTTTAATCGAGTTTACAGTTATTTAGAGTTATTTAATCGTTATTTTATCGTTCTTCGTATTAGTTTATTTTATTCTTAAATTCCGATGCGTTCTACATCATTAAGAAATACAAACAGTAATACAGTAACGAGTAATATATATATATATACATAATTACATATGCACAAATACATATAGTTACATATATCTAAGTACATATATATACATAATTACATATACACAAATACATACATACACATGCACGCATATATAATATATATATATATATATATATATATATATATATATATATATATATATATAAAGAGAATTATTGAAAGATATATATGAAATTTATGAAGAAAGTTTAAATTAAAAAAAAGTCAACGAAGAACTAACCCGAGAGAAGATCTGCATGAATAATCGTATAGATTAATTGTTTGGATATTGCACTAAAAAGGTTGACCACGAGTTTTATTTGTGAGGAGACAAATCAATTCTTTACCGGTTGGTTTGGACTTAAACCCCTGAATCTCATGGAATGGGTTCATTTGACAAAAGTGATAAAGATTTGAAGGGATGTAATACTTAACTAGATGTTAAGAAAGTACAAAGTGAAGTAATGGTAGCGAAATGGATTAGAGTGAGTGAAAGAGAGTATGAGAATTTGATATTAGAGTACGGTTATGAAAGAGATTGAGAGATAATTATGATGAGTATATATATATATATATATATATATATATATATATATATATAGATGAGAGAGATGCATGTGAATATTGAATGAAAGAGATAGTAGAGAGTTATCCGAAAAGAGAAAAATAGAAAGAGAGGGAGAAAACTACGGTAACTAACTATGAGAGAGAGAGGGAAAATTACGGGGATCAAGAGTTTAGATTCTGCACAAACTTTCATGATAAAGAGAGTCAATGGTGTAATGCTCAAAATTAGTTTGACCAAACTCTGGCCTCTATCATTTTTGACAAGTTGTTTTTTTTTTTTGAAAATTTTGGACAAGTTGTTGGATTCTGCCTAGGGGTGGGAATCAGTCTGGGCCGGTCGATAGCGGACTCTAACTTCATCGGATCGGCCGATTCAGACATAAAATGTCGGTGACCACCTATTTATTAAAGCGGTCTCGGAGTCACTTTCAAGAATTGTTTGTCCATTGACCGTCCAAGACCGTTTATTTTATCGGGTCAGTCAGACACCGGACGGTCTCGGCCCGGGCTTTCCAATTAAATTTACATAAACTTATAACTTTTCTTTTTTTAAGAAATGGACTACGATCTATGTTAATCATTACAAGGCATTGATACTCCATGAAGATGTGATAAGCACGATAACCGCCTAAGTTAACTTGTAATGAAAGAGGCCTAAAGCCCGACATACTTATTACATTATTTATACCTTTTATAATCCAAGATCAATAACCATGGATTCTCCCGTGGGAATCGAGCCTAGGACCCCCTGGTTTTTGGAGTTTATGTCAACACTTTGAACCACTTGGGCAACCACGTGTTGACAACTTTATTTTTATTAACAAAAACAAAATTACAATTACAAATTATAGATGAAAATGTTTAACCAAGAAAACACAAGTAATTATAAAAAAGTTGATCATCATTTGGCAATATATAATTAAGACATTCGCTAATGCAATTTACCCTCACATTTCCGATAACATACATTGTCTGACACTACATGGGCCAAAACAAAGTACATCCTTGAACAATATGTTGCTGATTCAAAATTAACTCCCCAACCATCATATGTCTAGAAAATCTAATGGTCTATAACCTCCACAGATAAGGACGCATTATTCGGTCACTTGTACCGGTCGGGTATGTATTTGGACGGTCCATATTGGTCGATCGGTTAGCGGGCGGTCCTCGACACAGAATTTCGACTGTGATCGTCCGCCAATTCTATTGGGCCACACTGACTGTTATGACCATCGGGTGCCCATGGACACATTTTGTCTCGGTCGAACGGATCGGGTAGCGTTCGAACGGTTTTTTTTACCACCACTAGGGTGAGGAGAAGACCAACTCCATTGCCCTTCATAAACAACCCCCCAGAAATTTGGTCTACTAAATAAAACAACATTAGAATAGGAAAAGATACTTTGTCGACAAAATTTAACATTTTTCTCTTGTTTTTTCTAAATATCAAGTGATTCAAAGAAAAGAAACTAAGGAAACTAGTAGTCTAGTAGATTAGAAACAAAAGGAGGAGATCGTAATAATCAACAGAAGGAATTGTATAATAGAAAACGAAGGAGTGCAATAATAAGAGTTTATTTACTGTTATCTACCACATTTACTATTCTCACACCTCATTTACTGTTATCTACCCCATCTACATCCTCATTTACATCTTAGTTACCAGTAAGGACACCTCTCATCAAAGACTAAAAAAGGTTGAGATACGTGTGTAAACACGTGATATAAGAGACAAATCGAGATGAGGAGATCCGACAATCAAGACTATTCCAAGATATTTGAAGATATATGAAGATCAAGAATATTCAGTTTCATATATTTAAAATATTTCTTGTAATATATCTAATAATAATGTTAGATATATTTTATATTGTTTCATAGTTTAGTTAGGATAAACTAGGAACCTTGATCCTAATTTCTCTATAAATAAGAAAGGGTTCTGAGGATTAAATCATTCGATTACTAATCAATCACTGTAACGAATCACCACAATTCTGGTTAATAAAGTATGTAGTCATTCTGGCTTTCTCCGAGGATGTAGGTCGAGAATGTCCAATTGAACCTCGTTAAATATGGTGTCCTTTATATATGTTCATATCTCTCCAATTATCACATTATCGTGAATTTCTACATGGTACCAGAGCTAGGGCGATTGTTATTATCTATGAGAACACTTCCTCTTCTTCATAAAGATTGATCCAGACAAGACTAAACCAAAATTAATTTACCCTAGTTTGAATCTCTTGTTCTAATTTCTTCATTTGAACTTCTCACGTCAAAACCCTAGGTTTGAATTGAGATTCAAAAAAAAAAATACCTCTCTTTCCAACGATTTTCTTTCGTTGTGATTCTACTTTCCAGTCACTTTGTTGATTTGTTCGACTTTTACAAAATTCTCTTGTGCTTATTATTCTCACTTTCAAACCGGGAAATCCGGTAGAAGATGACATTATGTTATCAGTTATGGCTAATGAGATTTCCAAGAAGAGTGTGAAGAAGGTTTTGGATGTGATTATATCACTCTTTTCTTCAAGTCAGTCACTTCAAAAGTTTTGTGTTCCAACTTGCGGGAGGGTATTGAGATACGTGTGTAAACACGTGATATAACAGACGAATCGAGATGAGGAGATCCGACAATCAAGACTATTCCAAGATATTTGAAGATATGTGAAGATCAAGAATATCCAGTTTCATATATTTAGAATATTTTTTGTAATGTATCTAATATTATTATTAGATATATTTTATATTGTTTCTTAGTTTAGTTAGGATAAACTAGGAACCCTGATCCTAATTTCTCCATAAATAAGAAAGGGTAATTTTGAGGAATAAATCATTCGATTACTAATCAATCATTGTAACAAATCACCACAATTGTGATTAATAAAGTATGTAGTCATTCTGGCTTTCTCCGAGGATGTAGGTCGTGAATGTCCGACTGAACCTCGTTAAATATGGTGTCCTTTATTTATGTTCATCTATCTCCAATTATCACATTATCGTGAATTTCTACATGGTATCAGAGCCAGGGCGATTGTTATTATCTTTGAGAAGACTTCCTCTTCTACGTGAAGATTGATCCAGACAAGACTAAACCAAAATCAATTTATCTTGGTTTGAATCTCTTGTTCTGATTTCTTCATTTGAACTTCTCAAGTCAAAACTCTAAGTTTGAATTCAAATTCAAAAAAAAAAAAAATTCCTCTCTTTCCAACGATTTTCTTTCGTTGTGATTCTACTTCCAGTCACTTTGTTGATTTGTTCGACTTTAACAAAATTCTCTTGTGTTTATTGTTCTCACTTCCAAACCGAGAACACTGGGTAGAAGATGACATTATGTTATCAGTTATAGCTAATGAGGTTTTATAAAAGAATGTGAAGAAGGTTTTGGATGTGATTATTTCACTCTTTTCTTCAAGTCGGTCACTTCAAAAGTTTTGTGTTCCGACTTGCAGGAGGGTGTTGAGATATGTGTGTAAACACGTGATATAACAGACGAATCGAGATGAGGAGATCCGACAATCAAGACTATTCCAAGATATTTTAAGATATGTGAAGATCAAGAATATTCAGTTTCATATATTTACAATATTTCTTGTAATATATCTAATATTATTATTTGATATATTTTATATTGTTTCTTAGTTTAGTTAGGATAAACTAGGAACCTTGATCCTAATTTCTCTATAAAAAAGAAAGGGTTCTAAGGATTAAATCATTCGATTACTAATCAATCATTGTAACGAATCACCACAATTGTGGTTAATATAGTATGTAGTCATTCTGGCTTTCTCCGAGGATGTAGGTCGTGAATGTCCGACTGAACCTCGTTAAATATGGTGTCCTTTATTTATGTTCATATATCTCCAATCATCACATTATCGTGAATTTCTACATGGTATCAGAGCCAGGGCGATTGTTATTATCTTTGAGAAGACTTCATCTTCTACGTGAAGATTGATCCAGACAAGACCAAACCAAAATCAATTTATTTTGGTTTGAATCTCGTGTTCTGATTTCTTCATTTGAACTTCTCAAGTAAAAACTATTGGTTTGAATTCAGATTAAAAAAAAAACTTCCTCTCTTTCCAACGATTTTCTTTCGTTGTGATTCTACTTTGCAGTCACTTTGTTGATTTGTTCGACTTTTACAAAATTCTCTTGTGTTTATTATTCTCACTTCCAAACCGAGAACACCGGGTAGAGGATGACATTATGTTATCAGTTATAGCTAATGAGGTTTTAAAAAAGAATGTGAAGAAGGTTATGGATGTGATTATTTCACTCTTTTCTTCAAGTCGGTAGTTCAAAAGTTTTGTGTTCCGACTTGCGGGAGGGAGTTGAGATACGTGTGTAAACACGTGATATAACAGACGAATCGAGATGAGGAGATCCGACAATCAAGACTATTCAAAGATATTTGAAGATATGTGAAGATCAAGAATATTCAGTTTCATATATTTAGAATATTTCTTGTAATATATCTAA
This sequence comes from Eschscholzia californica subsp. californica, assembly GCA_002897215.1. Lineage (NCBI taxonomy): Eukaryota > Viridiplantae > Streptophyta > Magnoliopsida > Ranunculales > Papaveraceae > Eschscholzia > Eschscholzia californica. Next base: position 21,643 of record BEHA01050138.1, read on the forward strand.
TATTATTATTAGATAAATTTTATATTGTTTCTTAGTTTAGTTAGGATAAACTAGGAACCCTGTTCCTAATTTCTCCATAAATAAGAAAGGGTTTTGAGGAATAAATCATTCGATTACTAATCAATCATTGTAACAAATCACCACAATTGTGGTTAATAAAGTATGTAGTCCTTCTGGCTTTCTACGAGGATGTAGGTCGTTAATGTCCGACTGAACCTCGTTAAATATGGTGTCCTTTATTTATGTTCATCTATCTCCAATTATCACATTATCATGAATTTCTACATGGTATCAGAACTAGGGCGATTGTTATTATCTATGAGAAGACTTCCTCTTCTACGTGAAGATTGATCCAGACAAGACTAAACCAAAATCAATTTATCTTGGTTTGAATCTCTTGTTCTGATTTCTTCATTTGAACTTCTCAAGTCAAAACTCTAGGTTTGAATTCAAATTCAAAAAAAAAAAATTCCTCTCTTTCCAAAGATTTTCTTTTGTTGTGATTCTACTTCCAATCACTTTGTTGATTTGTTCGACTTTTACAAAATTCTCTTGTGTTTATTGTTCTCACTTCCAAACCGAGAAAACTGGGTAGAAGATGACATTATGTTATCAGTTATAGCTAATGAGGTTTTAAAAAAGAATGTGAAGAAGGTTTTGGATGTGATTATTTCACTCTTTTCTTCAAGTCAGTCACTTCAAAAGTTTTGTGTTCCGACTTGCGGGAGGGTGTTGAGATACGTGTGTAAACACGTGATATTACAGACGAATCGAGACGAGGAGATCCGACAATCAAGACTATTCCAAGATATTTGAAGATATCTGAAGATCAAGAATATTCAGTTTCATATGTTTAGAATATTTCTTGTAATATATCTAATATTATTATTAGATATATTTTATATTGTTTCTTAGTTTAGTTAGGATAAACTAGGAACCCTGATCCTAATTTCTCCATAAATAAGAAAGGGTTTTGAGGAATAAATCATTCGATTACTAATCAATCATTGTAACAAATCACCAGAATTGTGGTTAATAAAGTATGTAGTCATTCTGGCTTTCTCCGAGGATGGAGGTCGAGAATGTCCAATTGAACCTCGTTAAATATGGTGTCCTTTATATATGTTCATATATCTCCAATTATCACATTATCGTGAATTTCTACATGGTACCAGAGCCAGGGCGATTGTTATTATCTATGAGAACACTTCCTCTTCTTCGTAAAGATTGATCCAGACAAGACTAAACCAAAATCAATTTACTCTAGTTTGAATCTCTTGTTCTGATTTCTTCATTTGAACTTCTCACGTCAAAACCCTAGGTTTGAATTGAGATTCAAAAGTAAAAATTCCTCTCTTTCCAACGATTTTCTTTCGTTGTGATTCTACTTTCCAGTCACTTTGTTGATTTGTTCGACTTTTACAAAATTCTCTTGTGGTTATTGTTCTCACTTCCAAACCGGGAAATCCGGTAGAAGATGACATCATGTTATCAGTTATGGCTAATGAGATTTTCAAGAAGAGTGTGAAGAAGGTTTTGGATGTGATTATATCACTCTTTTCTTCAAGTCTGTCACTTCAAAAGTTTTGTGTTCCAACTTGCGGGAGGGTGTTGAGATACGTGTGTAAACACGTGATATAACAGTCGAATTGAGATGAGGAGATCCGACAATCAAGACTATTCCAAGATATTTGAAGATATGTGAATATCAAGAATATTCAGTTTCATATATTTAGAATATTTTTTTGTAATGTATCTAATATTAGTATTAGATATATTTTATGTTGTTTCTTAGTTTAGTTAGGATAAACTAGGAACCCTGATCCTAATTTCTCCATAAATAAGAAAGGGTTTTGAGGAATAAATCATTCGATTACTAATCAATCATTGTAACAAATCACCACGATTGTGATTAATAAAGTATGTAGTCATTCTGGCTTTCTCCGAGGATGTAGGTCGTGAATGTCCGACTGAACCTCGTTAAATATGGTGTCCTTTATTTATGTTCATCTATCTCCAATCATCACATTATCGTGAATTTCTACATGGTATCAGAGCCAGGGCGATTGTTATTATCTTTGACAAGACTTCCTCTTCTACGTGAAGATTGATCCAGACAAGACCAAACCAAAATCAATTTATCTTGGTTTGAATCCCGTGTTCTGATTTATTCATTTGAACTTCTCAAGTCAAAACTCTAGGTTTGAATTCAGATTCAAAAAAAATAAAAATTCCTCTCTTTCCAACGATTTTCTTTCGTTGTGATTCTACTTTCCAGTCACTTTGTTGATTTGTTCGACTTTTACAAAATTCTCTTGTGTTTTATTGTTCTCACTTCCAAACCGAGAACACTGGGTAGAAGATGACATTATGTTATCAGTTATAGCTAATGAGGTTTTAAAAAAGAATGTGAAGAAGGTTTTGGATGTGATTATTTCACTCTTTTCTTCAAGTCGGTCACTTCAAAAGTTTTGTGTTCCGACTTGCGGGAGGGTGTTGAGATACGTGTAAACACGTGATATTACAGACGAATCGAGACGAGGAGATCCGACAATTAAGACTATTCCAAGATATTTGAAGATATCTGAAGATCAAGAATATTCAGTTTCATATGTTTAGAATATTTCTTGTAATATATCTAATATTATTATTAGATATATTTTATATTGTTTCTTAGTTTAGTTAGGATAAACTAGGAACCCTGATCCTAATTTCTCCATAAATAAGAAAGGGTTTTGAGGAATAAATCATTCGATTACTAATCAATCATTGTAACAAATCACCAGAATGTGGTTAATAAAGTATGTAGTCATTCTGGCTTTCCTCCGAGGATGTAGGTCGTGAATGTCCGCTTGAACCTCGTTAAATATGGTGTCCTTTATTTCTGTTCATCTATCTCCAATCATCACATTATCGTGAATTTTACATGGTATCAGAGCCAGGGCGATTGTTATTATCTTTGACAAGACTTCCTCTTCTACGTGAAGATTGATCCAGACAAGACCAAACCAAAATCAATTTATCTTGGTTTGAATCTCGTGTTCTGATTTCTTCATTTGAACTTCTCAAGTCAAAACTCTAGGTTTGAATTCAGATTCAAAAAAAATAAAAATTCCTCTCTTTCCAACGATTTTCTTTCGTTGTGATTCTACTTTCCAGTCACTTTGTTGATTTGTTCGACTTTTACAAAATTCTCTTGTGTTTATTGTTCTCACTTCCAAACAGAGAACACTGGGTAGAAGATGACATTATGTTATCAGTTATAGCTAATGAGGTTTTAAAAAAGAATGTGAAGAAGGTTTTGGATGTGATTATTTCACTCTTTTCTTCAAGTCGGTCACTTCAAAAGTTTTGTGTTCCGACTTGCGGGAGGGTGTTGAGATATGTGTGTAAACACGTGATATAACAGACGAATCGAGATGAGGAGATCCGACAATCAAGACTATTCCAAGATATTTGAAGATATATGAAGATCAAGAATATTCAGTTTCATATATTTAAAATATTTCTTGTAATATATCTAATAATAATATTAGATATATTTTATATTGTTTCTTAGTTTAGTTAGGATAAACTAGGAACCTTGATCCTAATTTCTCCATAAATAAGAAAGGGTTTTGAGGAATAAATCATTCGATTACTAATCAATCATTGTAACAAATCACCACAATTGTGATTAATAAAGTATGTAGTCATTCTGGCTTTCTCCGAGGATGTAGATCGTGAATGTCCGACTGAACCTTGTTAAATATGGTGTCCTTTATTTATGTTCATCTATCTCCAATTATCACATTATCGTGAATTTCTACATGGTACCAGAGCCAGGGCGATTGTTATTATCTATGAGAACACTTCCTCTTCTTCGTAAAGATTGATCCAGACAAGACTAAACCTAAATCAATTTACCCTAGTTTGAATCTCTTGTTTTGATTTCTTCATTTGAACTTCTCACGTCAAAACCCTAGGTTTGAATTGAGATTCAAAAATAAATATTCCTCTCTTTCCAACGATTTTCTTTCGTTGTGATTCTACTTTCCAGTCACTTTGTTGATTTGTTCGACTTTTACAAAATTCTCTTGTGGTTATTGTTCTCAGTTCCAAACCGGGAAATCCGGTAGAAGATGACATTATGTTATCAGTTATAGCTAATGAGGTTTTATAAAAGAATGTGAAGAAGGTTTTGGATGTGATTATATCACTCTTTTATTCAAGTCGGTCACTTCAAAAGTTTTGTGTTCCAACTTGCGGGAGGGTGTCGAGATATGTGTGTAAACACGTGATATAACAGACGAATCGAGATGAGGAGATCCGACAATCAAGACTATTCCAAGATATTTGAAGATATGTGAAGATCAAGAATATTCAGTTTCATATATTTAGAATATTTTTTGTAATGTATCTAATATTATTATTAGATATATTTTATATTGTTTCTTAGTTTAGTTAGGATAAACTAGGAACCCTGATCCTAATTTCTCCATAAATAAGAAAGGGTTTTGAGGAATAAATCATTCGATTACTAATCAATCATTGTAACAAATCACCACAATTGTGATTAATAAAGTATGTAGTCATTCTGGCTTTCTCCGAGGATGTAGATCGTGAATGTCCGACTGAACCTCGTTAGATATGGTGTCCTTTATTTATGTTCATGTATCTCCAATTATCACATTATCGTGAGGTTCTACATGGTATCAGAGCCAGGGCGATTGTTATTATCTTTGAGAAGACTTCTTCTTCTACGTGAAGATTGATCCAGACAAGACTAAACCAAAATCAATTTATCTTGGTTTGAATCTCTTGTTCTGATTTCTTCATTTGAACTTCTCAAGTCAAAACTCTAAGTTTGAATTCAAATTCAAAAAAAAAAAAAAATTCCTTTCTTTCCAACGATTTTCTTTCGTTGTGATTCTACTTCCAGTCACTTTGTTGATTTGTTCGACTTTTACAAAATTCTCTTGTGTTTATTGTTCTCACTTCCAAACCGAGAACACTGGGTAGAAGATGACATTATTTTATCAGTTATGGCTAATGAGGTTTTAAAAAAGAATGTGAAGAAGGTTTTAGATGTGATTATTTCACTCTTTTCTTCAAGTCGGTCACTTCAAAAGTTTTGTGTTCCGACTTGCGGGAGGGTGTTGAGATATGTGTGTAAACACGTGATATAACAGACGAATCGAGATGAGGACATCCGACAATCAAGACTATTCCAAGATATTTTAAGATATGTGAAGATCAAGAATATTCAGTTTCATATATTTACAATATTTCTTGTAATATATCTAATATTATTATTTGATATATTTTATATTGTTTCTTAGTTTAGTTAGGATAAACTAGGAACCTTGATCCTAATTTCTCCATAAATAAGAAAGGGTTTTGAGGAATAAATCATTCGATTACTAATCAATCATTGTAACAAATCACCACAATTGTGATTAATAAAGTATGTAGTCATTCTGGCTTTCTCCGAGGATGTAGATCGTGAATGTCCGACTGAACCTTGTTAAATATGGTGTCCTTTATTTATGTTCATCTATCTCCAATTATCACATTATCGTGAATTTCTACATGGTACCAGAGCCAGGGCGATTGTTATTATCTATGAGAACACTTCCTCTTCTTCGTAAAGATTGATCCAGACAAGACTAAACCAAAATCAATTTACCCTAGTTTGAATCTCTTGTTTTGATTTCTTCATTTGAACTTCTCACGTCAAAACCCTAGGTTTGAATTGAGATTCAAAAATAAATATTCCTCTCTTTCCAACGATTTTCTTTCGTTGTGATTCTACTTTCCAGTCACTTTGTTGATTTGTTCGACTTTTACAAAATTCTCTTGTGGTTATTGTTCTCAGTTCCAAACCGGGAAATCCGGTAGAAGATGACATTATGTTATCAGTTATAGCTAATGAGGTTTTATAAAAAAATGTGAAGAAGGTTTTGGATGTGATTATATCACTCTTTTATTCAAGTCGGTCACTTCAAAAGTTTTGTGTTCCAACTTGCGGGAGGGTGTTGAGATATGTGTGTAAACACGTGATATAACAGACGAATCGAGATGAGGAGATCCGACAATCAAGACTATTCCAAGATATTTGAAGATATGTGAAGGTCAAGAATATTCAGTTTCATATATTTAGAATATTTTTTGTAATGTATCTAATATTATTATTAGATATATTTTATATTGTTTCTTAGTTTAGTTAGGATAAACTAGGAACCCTGATCCTAATTTCTACATAAATAAGAAAGGGTTTTGAGGAATAAATCATTCGATTACTAATCAATCATTGTAACAAATCACCACAATTGTGATTAATAAAGTATGTAGTCATTCTGGCTTTCTCCGAGGATGTAGATCGTGAATGTCCGACTGAACCTCGTTAGATATGGTGTCCTTTATTTATGTTCATCTATCTCCAATTATCACATTATCGTGAATTTCTAAATGGTATCAGAACCAGGGCGATTGTTATTATCTTTGAGAAGACTTCCTCTTCTACGTGAAGATTGATCCAGACAAGACTAAACCAAAATCAATTTATCTTGGTTTGAATCTCTTGTTCTGATTTCTTCATTTGAACTTCTCAAGTCAAAACTCTAAGTTTGAATTCAAATTCAAAAAAAAAAAATTCCTTTCTTTCCAACGATTTTCTTTCGTTGTGATTCTACTTCCAGTCACTTTGTTGATTTGCTCGACTTTTACAAAATTCTCTTGTGTTTATTGTTCTCACTTCCAAACCGAGAACACTGGGTAGAAGATGACATTATGTTATCAGTTATAGCTAATGAGGTTTTATAAAAGAATGTGAAGAAGGTTTTAGATGTGATTATTTCACTCTTTTCTTCAAGTCGGTCACTTCAAAAGTTTTGTGTTCCGACTTGCGGGAGGGTGTTGAGATATGTGTGTAAACACGTGATATAACAGACGAATCGAGATGAGGAGATCCGACAATCAAGACTATTCCAAGATATTTTAAGATATGTGAAGATCAAGAATATTCAGTTTCATATATTTACAATATTTCTTGTAATATATCTAATATTATTATTTGATACATTTTATATTGTTTCTTAGTTTAGTTAGGATAAACTAGGAACCTTGATCCTAATTTCTCTATAAAAAAGAAAGGGTTCTAAGGATTAAATCATTCGATTACTAATCAATCATTGTAACGAATCACCACAATTGTGGTTAATATAGTATGTAGTCATTCTGGCTTTCTCCGAGGATGTAGGTCGTGAATGTCCGACTGAACCTCGTTAAATATGGTGTCCTTTATTTATGTTCATATATCTCCAATCATCACATTATCGTGAATTTCTACATGGTATCAGAGCCAGGGCGATTGTTATTATCTTTGAGAAGACTTCCTCTTCTACGTGAAGATTGATCCAGACAAGACCAAACCAAAATCAATTTATTTTGGTTTGAATCTCCTGTTCTGATTTCTTCATTTGAACTTCTCAAGTAAAAACTCTTGGTTTGAATTCAGATTAAAAAAAAATAAACTTCCTCTCTTTCCAACGATTTTCTTTCGTTGTGATTCTACTTTCCAGTCACTTTGTTGATTTGTTCGACTTTTACAAAATTCTCTTGTGTTTATTATTCTCACTTCCAAACCGAGAACACCGGGTATAAGATGGCATTATGTTATCAGTTATAGCTAATGAGGTTTTAAAAAAGAATGTGAAGAAGGTTATGGATGTGATTATTTCACTCTTTTCTTGAAGTCGGTACTCAAAAGTGTTGTGTTCCGACTTGCGGGAGGGAGTTGAGATACGTGTGTAAACACGTGATATAACAGACGAATCGAGATGAGGAGATCCGACAATCAAGACTATTCCAAGATATTTTAAGATATGTGAAGATCAAGAATATTCAGTTTCATATATTTACAATATTTCTTGTAATATATCTAATATTATTATTTGATATATTTTATATTGTTTCTTAGTTTAGTTAGGATAAACTAGGAACCATGATCCTAATGTCTCTATAAAAAAGAAAGGGTTCTAAGGATTAAATCATTCGATTACTAATCAATCATTGTAACGAATCACCACAATTGTGGTTAATATAGTATGTAGTCATTCTGGCTTTCTCCGAGGATGTAGGTCGAGAATGTCCGACTGAACCTCGTTAAATATAGTGTCCTTTATTTATGTTCATATATCTCTAATTATCACATTATCGTGAATTTCTACATGGTATCAGAGCCAGGGCGATTGTTATTATCTATGAGAAGACTTCCTCTTCTACGTGAAGATTGATCCAGACAAGACCAAACCAAAATCAATTTATCTTGGTTTGAATTTCTTGTTTTGATTTCTTCATTTGAACTTCTCAAGTCAAAACTCTAGGTTTTAATTCAGATTCAAAAATAAATAAATACCTCTCATTCCAACGATTTTCTTTCGTTGTGATTCTACTTTCCAGTCACTTTGTTGATTTGTTCGACTTTTACAAAATTCTCTTGTGTTTATTGTTCTCACTTCCAAACCGAGAACACCGGGTAGAAGATGACATTATGTTATCAGTTATAGCTAATGAGGTTTTAAAAAAGAATGTGAAGAAGGTTTTGAATGTGATTGTTTCACTCTTTTCTTCAAGTCGGTCACTTCAAAAGTTTTGTGTTCCGACTTGCGGGAGGGAGTTGAGATACGTGTGTAAACACGTGATATAACAGACGAATCGAGATGAGGAGATCCGACAATCAAGACTATTCCAAGATATTTTAAGATATGTGAAGATCAAGAATACTCAGTTTCATATATTTACAATATTTCTTGTAATATATCTAATATTATTATTTGATATATTTTATATTGTTTCTTAGTTTAGTTAGGATAAACTAGGAACCTTGATCCTAATTTCTCTATAAAAAAGAAAGGGTTCTAAGGATTAAATCATTCGATTACTAATCAATCATTGTAACGAATCACCACAATTGTGGTTAATATAGTATGTAGTCATTCTGGCTTTCTCCGAAGATGTAGGTCGAGAATGTCCGACTGAACCTCGTTCAATATGGTGTCCTTCATTTATGTTCATATATCTCCAATTATCACATTATCGTGAATTTCTACATGGTATCAGAGCCAGGGCGATTGTTATTATCTAGGAGAAGACTTCCTCTTCTTCGTGAAGATTGATCCAGACAAGACTAAACCAAAATCAATTTATCCTGGTTTGAATATCTTGTTCTGATCTCTTCATTTGAACTTCTCAAGTCAAAACCCTAGGTTTGAATTCAGATTCAATAAAAAGAAAAATTCCTTTCTTTCCAACGATTTTCTTTCGTTGTGATTCTAGTTCCAGTCACTTTGTTGATTTGTTCGACTTTTACAAAATTCTCTTGTGTTTATTGTTCTCACTTCCAAACCGAGAACACTGGGTAGAAGATGACATTATGTTATCAGTTATAGCTAATGAGGTTTTATAA
>BEHA01050138.1:46955-73368 GCA_002897215.1 Eschscholzia californica subsp. californica
TTTGAAGATATATGAAGATCAAGAATATTCAGTTTCATATATTTACAATATTTCTAGTAATATATCTAATATTATTATTTGATATATTTTATATTGTTTCTTAGTTTAGTTAGGATAAACTAGGAACCTTGATCCTAATATCTCTATAAATAAGAAAGGGTTCTAAGGATTAAATCATTCGATTACTAATCAATCATTGTAGCGAATCACCACAATTGTGGTTAATAAAGTATGTAGTCATTCTGGCTTTCTCCGAGGATGTAGGTCGTGAATGTCCGACTGAACCTCGTTAAATATGGTGTCCTTTATTTATGTTCATCTATCTCCAATTATCACATTTTCGCGAATTTCTACATGGTATCAGAGCCAGGGCGATTGTTATTATCTTTGAGAAGACTTCCTCTTCTACGTGAAGATTGATCCAGACAAGATCAAACCAAAATCAATTTATCTTGGTTTGAATCTCTTGTTCTGATTTCTTCATTTGAATTTCTCAACTCAAAACTCTAGGTTTGAATTCAGATTCAAAAAAAAAAAAAAAATTCTTCTCTTTCCAACGATTTACTTTCGTTGTGATTCAACCTTCCCGTCACTTTGTTGATTTGTTCGACTTTTACAAAATTCTCTTGTGTTTATTGTTCTCACTTCCAAACCGAGAACACTGGGTAGAAGATGACATTATGTTATCAGTTATAGCTAATGAGGTTTTAAAAAAGAATGTGAAGAAGGTTTTGGATGTGATTATTTCACTCTTTTCTTCAAGTCGGTCACTTCAAAAGTTTTGTGTTCCGACATGCGGGAGGGTGTTGAGATACGTGTGTAAACACGTGATATAACAGACGAATCGAGATGAGGAGATCCGACAATCAAGACTATTCCAAGATATTTGAAGATATGTGAAGATCAAGAATATTCAGTTTCATATATTTAGAATATTTCTTGTAATATATCTAATATTATTATTAGATATATTTTATATTGTTTCTTAGTTTAGTTAGGATAAACTAGGAACGTTGATCTTAATTTCTCTATAAATAAGAAAGGGTTTTGAGGAATAAATCATTCGATTACTAATCAATCATTGTAACAAATCACCACAAATGTGGTTAATAAAGTATGTAGTCATTTTGGCTTTCTCCGAGGATGTAGGTCGTGAATGTCCGACTAAACCTCGTTAAATATGGTGTCCTTTATTTATGTTCATCTATCTCCAATTATCACATTATCGTAAATTTCTACATGGTATCAAAGCCAGGGCGATTGTTATTATCTTTGAGAAGACTTCCTCTTCTACGTGAAGATTGATCCAGACAAGATCAAACCAAAATCAATTTATCTTGGTTTGAATCTCTTGTTCTGATTTCTTCATTTGAACTTCTCAAGTCAAAACTCTAGGTTTGAATTCAGATTCAAAAAAAAAAAAAATAATTCCTCTCTTTCCAACGATTTACTTTCGTTGTGATTCAACCTTCCAGTCACTTTGTTGATTTGTTCGACTTTTACAAAATTCTCTTGTGTTTATTGTTCTCACTTCCAAACCGAGAACACCGGGTAGGAGATGACATTATGTTATCAGTTATAGCTAATGAGGGTTTAAAAGAGAATGTGAAGAAGGTTTTGAATGTGATTGTTTCACTCTTTTCTACAAGTCGGTCACTTCAAAAGTTTTGTGGTCCGACTTGTGGGAGGGTGTTGAGATACGTGTGTAAACACGTGATATAAGAGACGAATCGAGATGAGGAGATCCGACAATAAGGACTATTCCAAGATATTTGAAGATATGTGAAGATCAAGAATATTCAGTTTCATATATTTACAATATTTCTTGTAATATATCTAATATTAATATTTGATATATTTTATATTGTTTCTTAGTTTAGTTAGGATAAACTAGGAACCTTGATCCTAATTTCTCTATAAATAAGAAAGGGTTCTAAGGATTAAATCATTCGATTACTAATCAATCATTGTAACGAATCACCACAATTGTGGTTAATAAAGTATGTAGTCATTCTGGCTTTCTCCGAGGATGTAGGTCGTGAATGTCCGACTGAACCTCATTAAATATGGTGTCCTTTATTTATGTTCATCTATCTCCAATTACCACATTATCGTGAATTTCTACATGGTATCAGAGCCAGGGCGATTGTTATTATCTTTGAGAAGACTTCCTCTTCTACGTGAAGATTGATCCAGACAAGATCAAACCAAAATCAATTTATCTTGGTTTGAATCTCTTGTTCTGATTTCTTCATTTGAACTTCTCAAGTCAAAACTCTAGGTTTGAATTCAGATTCAAAAAAAAAAAAATTCCTCTCTTTCCAACGACTTACTTTCGTTGTGATTCAACCTTCCCGTCACTTTGTTGATTTGTTCGAGTTTTACAAAATTCTCTTGTGTTTATTGTTCTCACTTCCAAACCGAGAACACCGGGTAGAAGATGACATTATGTTATCAGTTATGGCTAATGAGGTTTTAAAAGAGAATGTGAAGAAGGTTTTGAATGTGATTGTTTCACTCTTTTCTTCAAGTCGGTCACTTCAAAAGTTTTGTGGTCCGACTTGCGGGAGGGTGTTGAGATACGTGTGTAAACACGTGATATAAGAGACGAATCGAGATGAGGAGATCCGACAATAAGGACTATTCCAAGATATTTGAAGATATGTGAAGATCAAGAATATTCAGTTTCATATATTTACAATATTTCTTGTAATATATCTAATATTATTATTTGATATATTTTATATTGTTCCTTAGTTTAGTTAGGATAAACTAGGAACCTTGATCCTAATTTCTCTATAAATAAGAAAGGGTTCTAAGGATTAAATCATTCGATTACTAATCAATCATTCTAACGAATCACCACAATTGTGGTTAATAAAGTATGTAGTCATTATGGCTTTCTCCGAGGATGTAGGTCGTGAATGTCCGACTGAACCTCGTTAAATATGGTGCCCTTTATTTATGTTCATCTATCTCCAATTACCACATTATCGTGAATTTCTACATGGTATCAGAGCCAGGGCGATTGTTATTATCTTTGAGAAGACTTCCTCTTCTACGTGAAGATTGATCCAGACCAGATCAAACCAAAATCAATTTATCTTGGTTTGAATCTCTTGTTCTGATTTCTTCATTTGAACTTCTCAAGTCAAAACTCTAAGTTTGAATTCAGATTAAAAAAAATAAAAAAAATTCCTCTCTTTCCAACGATTTACTTTCGTTGTGATTCAACCTTCCCGTCACTTTGTTGATTTTTTCGACTTTTACAAAATTCTCTTGTGTTTATTGTTCTCACTTCCAAACCGAGAACACCGGGTAGAAGATGACATTATGTTATCAGTTATAGCTAATGAGGTTTTAAAAAAGAATGTGAAGAAGGTTTTGAATGTGATAGTTTCACTCTTTTCTTCTAGTCGGTCACTTCAAAAGTTTTGTGTTCCGACTTGCGGGAGGAAGTTGAGATACGTGTGTAAACACGTGATATAACAGACGAATCGAGAAGAGGAGATCCGACAATCAAGACTATTCCAAGATATTTGAAGATATGTGAAGATCAAGAATATTCGGTTTCATATATTTAGAATATTTCCTGTAATATATCTAATATTATTATTAGATAAATTTTATATTGTTTCTTAGTTTAGTTAGGATAAACTAGGAACCCTGTTCCTAATTTCTCCATAAATAAGACAGGGTTTTGAGGAATAAATCATTCGATTACTAATCAATCATTGTAACAAATCACCACAATTGTGGTTAATAAAGTATGTAGTCATTCTGGCTTTCTACGAGGATGTAGGTCGTGAATGTCCGACTGAACCTCGTTAAATATGGTGTCCTTTATTTATGTTCATCTATCTCCAATTATCACATTATCGTGAATTTTTACATGGTATGAGAGCCAGGGCGATTGTTATTATCTTTGAGAAGACTTCCTCTTCTACGTGAAGATTGATCTAGACAAGACCAAACCAAAATCAATTTATCTTGGTTTGAATCTCTTGTTCTGATTTATTGATTTGAACTTCTCAAGTCAAAACTCTAGGTTTGAATTGAGATTCAAAAACAAAAAAAATTCCTCTCCTTCCAACGATTTTCTTTCGTTGTGATTCTACTTTCCAGTCACTTTGTCGATTTGTTCGAGTTTTACAAAATTCTCTTGTGTTTATTGTTCTCACTTCCAAACCGAGAACACCGGGTAGAAGATGACATTATGTTATCAGTTATAGCTAATGAGGTTTTAAAAAAGAATGTGAAGAAGGTTTTGAATGTGATTGTTTCACTCTTTTCTTCAAGTCGGTCACTGCAAAAGTTTTGTGGTCCGACATGCGGGACAGTGTTGAGATACGTGTGTAAACACGTGATATATGAGACGAATTGAGATGAGGAGATCCGACAGTCAAGACTATTCCAAGATATTTGAAGATATGTGAAGATCATGAATATTCAGTTTCATATATTTACAATATTTCTTGTAATATATCTAATATTATTACTTGATATATTTTATATTGTTTCTTAGTTTAGTTAGGATAAAATAGGAACCTTGATCCTAATTTCTCTACAAATAAGAAAGGGTTCTAAGGATTAAATCATTCGATTAGTAATCAATCATCGTAACGAATCACCACAATTGTGGTTAATATAGTATGTAGTCATTCTGGCTTTCTCCGAGGATGTAGGTCGAGAATGTCCGACTGAACCTCGTTAAATATGGTGTCCTTTATTTATGTTCATATATCTCCAATTATCACATTATCGTGAATTTTTACATGGTATCAGAACCAGGGCGTTTGTCATATCTATGAGAAGACTTCCTCTTCTTCGTGAAGATTGATCCAGACAAGACTAAACCAAAATCAATTTATCCTGGTTTGAATCTCTTGTTCTGATTTCTTCATTTGAACTTCTCAAGTCAAAACCCTAGGTTTGAATTCAGAATCAATAAAAAGAAAAATTCCTCTCTTTCTAACGATCTTCTTTCGTTGTGATTCTACTTTCCAGTCACTTTGTTGATTTGTTCGACTTTTACAAAATTCTCTTGTGTTTATTGTTCTCACTTCCAAACCGGGAACACCGGTAGAAGATGACATTATGTTATCAGTTATGGCTTATGAGATTTTCAAGAAGAGTGTGAAGAAGGTTTTGGATGTAATTATTTCACTCTTTTCTTCAAGTCGGTCACTTCAAAAGTGTTGTGTTCCGACTTGCGGGAGGGTGTTGAGTTACGTGTGTAAACACGTGATATAAGAGACGAATCGAGATGAGGAGATCCGACAATTAAGACTATTCCAAGATATTGGAAGATATGTGAAGATCAAGAATATTCAGTTTCATATATTTAGAATATTTCTTGTAATATATCTAATATTATTATTAGATATATGTTATATTGTTTCTTAGTTTAGTTAGGATAAACTAGGAACCCTGGTCCTAATTTATCTATAAATAAGAAAGGGTTTTGATGAACAAATCATTCGATTACTAATCAATCATTGTAACAAATCACCACAATTGTGGTTAATAAAGTACGTAGTCATTCTGGCTTTCTCCGAGGATGTGGGTCGTGAATGTCCGACTGAACCTCGTTAAATATGCTGTCCTTTATTTATATTCATCTCTCTCCAATTATCACATTATCGTGAATTTCTACAAAAAAATGGTCAAAGACTCAAAGGGAAACAATAGCTTCCAATCTCGCAGCCTTGATTACCCTATGGTGATATGGATGCTACCAACCGAGATAGCTGTTTATTGAGGAAATAGATGATTTAATCTCGAGTCGTTGGGAAACAGTAGCTTCCACCATTTAGGGAAGTTTCCAACTGTTCGTGGTTAGGGTTTCCCTTGTAATTATCTCGTATCTAGGATAAATAGAAGTTCCTAAGTTTAACTAGGGCTTCCCCTTAGCCCCTGGTTGTTGCTTTCGATACCAAGGTTGTTTCGTCGGCTTGACACGACTAGTTTAACTAGGACTTCTCCTTGGGTCCCTAGTCGTTGCTTTCGCTACCAGGGTTGTTTCGTCGGCTTAAGCACATCTAGTTTAACTAGGACTTCTTCTTGGACCCCTGGTCATTACTTTCGCTACCAGGGTTGTTTCGTCGGCTTGAGAACGACTAGTTTAACTAGGACTTCTCCTTGGTACCTTGGTTGTTGCTTTCGCTGCCAAGGTTGTTTCGTCGGCTTGAGCACGACTAGTTTAACTAGGACTTCTCCTTGGACCCCTGGTTGTTTAGCACGACTAGTTTGACAGGGACTTCTCCTTGGGCCCCTGTCGTTGCTTTCGCTACCAGGGTTGTTTTGTCGGCATGAGCACGACTAGTTTAACTAGGACTTCTCCTTGGGCCCCTGGTCATTGCTTTTGCTACCAGGGTTGTTTCGTCGGCTTGAGCACGACTAGTTTAACTAGGACTTCTCCTTGTATAATACCTGTTTTGAAAAGCATTATTTATTGATAGATACTGTAGCTTGTAGCGCTACACTCCAGCCTAACGACTTTATTATAAGTTTAAAAGAAATCACTGTAAGCGATTCTCGCCTTATTCTTGCGTGTCCATTGTGGGGTCGTCGTAAAAGACTTCATTCTCTCCAGCGTTGATTGTAATAATCATCTCCTTTCTGCAGTTTCTGGTTGAGATTAGATAGCACTCTCGGGCTATCTTTTGATTTCCCCGAACTGTTCCCATAAGACTCGTTTCCGGAATTGGGAATTTCATCATTAAGTGATTTATAGAGACGATGGCCCCGGACTCCCTTAGGGATTTTCTTCCTAAGATGATGTTGTAGGCGTGTAACTTGTCGACTATAGCGAAATTTACCATCATAATCTTGTGCGTTACTCCGTCTCCGATCAGCATTGGTAGTGATAGGATCTCGTCGGTTTCAACTTGGTTGTCACCGAACCCTGTCAAGCAAGACTTGTAAGGTTTGAGATATTGAGGACTTACCCCGAGTTTCTGGAAACACGTCATGCTCATGACTTCGGTTGAGCTACCCATGTCAACTAAGATGCGTCCGACGTTTCAATTGGCTACCACGACCGTTATTACCAACAGGTCGGTGTGTGGGGTAATCACCCCTATCAAATCGTTGTCTGTAAAGATTATAGGCGACGCCTCTGCGCTGGGTTTAGTAAACAGAGTTGGAGGGGTCTGATGCACCCGAAAAGGTTACACACCCAAGCGGAGGTATCAAGTAGTAACCGGTAAAACCGGAGTCGATCCAAGGATAAGTTGGTAGTTTCGATAACGTAGGGTCTTATCCCCCGGTCTATGTATCAAATGCTAACTTAGACTAAAAAGGAAAGGAAGAAACATTAAAAAGGGGTTTTGATTGAATAAGCAATAAAGAAACAAATAAAACTACTAAGCGATCAAAAGTAAAACGGACGAGAGAGATTCGAGAGATAGGTCGGAGGAACAAGAGTCGGGAGACGGTAAGAGTTGATTCGGGTAAAAGTTAATTGAGACGGATACTTCGATCCACAAGATCGACAATGACAAATACTATGTATCTATTCACATGAAAGTGTAATTAACTTCACCACACATTGACAATCCTAAGCATCATGTGTCTAACTAAGCATAACCGATCAAACGTCACTAAGCATCGACTATCAAACTTACACACACCATCTAATGAATTGAGAATGAACAAGTATGACACTAATAAGCATAATACGTCAAACTAAGTATAATCGATCAAACGTCACGAAGCATCGATTATCAAACTAAGTACGCATTATCAAAGTTCGTGTCAATAGACGATTACGATCGAGGCTTCTAGTTTATAAAACTAGACGAAGACAATTAAACTCACATGTAAACAAATAATAAGCCAATCATCACATTCAAATCATGCTTCAAGAGTATCCGAATACTAGAGTTCATGTATCGAAGTCCGGGAATCTATAATGATAATCTACAACTATGTATTGTCCGATTTAATGTGTCAAATACGATCGATGTTCGACTCCTAAGGTGGTGTCTATAAGGACTACGTATATCCGGAGGTCATACTTAGTCAAACAAACGTCCTAAATCGGTTAATCCCGAGTCGTCGAAAGTATCACACATGAAATACGATTAAAACGATAATCGAATCAAATGAACATCAATCCATAATCGAAACATGAAATCATATTAAACATAATCACGAATTCATCACATTTCATCCCATATATTCGACACACTTGATTTAGCTAAACATGGTGAATGAATAATAAATGAAAAGAAGATGATGAGAAATCCCCTTTTTTCGATGTGGTTCGAGGCTAGGTTCGTCGAGAAAATTGAGTCTCTAAGTATAGTCGATCTCCCCGTAGCAATTTCCTGGATTTTCCTTTAATAGTGAACTTTGGGTGTCCCCGAGTAAAAATCAGATTTCCCCATAGCACCCATCATCATCTTCTCCATCTCAAGAACATCCACCATTAAAGCTTCACCAAGCTTTCTCTCTCTAAAGATTTTTCACACAAAATCAAATCAAACTACATGGGAAGATAGACCAAGACATGGGGAGTAAAAGCCCTAAGGTTTTGAATCAAGAAAGTTGCCGGAACACCACGAAAATCCGATCAAAGAAAGTTAGGTTTCCGGCCAAAATCAAGATTTCCGGCCAAAGGAAGCTTAGATCCGGCCTTCCCTAGCTTGTCCCGAGCCCCGTGCGCGCGTCCCATGCACGTCCGAGCTGCAGCCGCATCCCGTGAAGGCGTCCCGAGCTACTTGAAGATCCCGGCCAGCAGCTATGGAGCTGTGTACCGGCCCTGTGCGCGTCCCGTTGCTGCTCGTTGCTGCTGCTTGCTGCTCCGTGCCGTCTGGGCTACTGTCCCGTGTTCCTCTAGTGCTTCCCGAGCAGCCCGAGCTGCTGCCGGCCAAGCTTGGCCGGCCTTGAGCTTGGCCGGCCTTGCTTGGCCGGCACTCCTCCTTCTCCTTCCTCTCTTTTTCTCTCTCTCAAGCTCCTCTTAACTCTCTAAACCCTTGAACTTCAAAAACACCAAACCCTAGCCTCTTGCTTCTTTTTCTCTCTCTCCTCTTGGTATGTTCAAAATGAATGAGGAAGAAGATGAATAGTGATGACCCCCTCTTTTTGACTCAAACCCTAGGTCAAGATTTGACTTTGACTCAAACTTGAGTCCATAAAGAGAGGGTGCTCATATAATATTTCCATGTCATTCTTCTTTGGGTTCTTGGGCTTGGTTGTGGGCTTCTCAACTAGAAGTCCAAGGAGTGCCTTTATGGAATCCTTGTTTTAAGACCGAACCTTGACTTCTTTCTTTCCCAACTTCCCCGTCCGAACTCGGAATTGACTTCCGTTTTCACCATTGGACTCGTCTTTGACTCCTCTTCGCATATGATTTGTTTGAAGTCTTTTTCTCTCATTTTGGGCACATGAAATGATAGTGATAATTCGCCATCTTTATTCCGAATTCCATGTTTAGCTCCAAATATGGTACCTAAACAAGAGAAACACATAAAATATTATTGATAACACTCGAAAAGGGACTAATTAGTCTAAGTTAGGCTCTCCAAATGTGACATTTTCGTGTCACATCAGGGTCTTTGCTTAGTTGGCATACCTGCGATGTTCGTTCTTGGTGTTCCCCCTGACAGTCGGGCTTCCAGCGATGGTGCTGATATTGCCTATTATTCTCGTGTGATCCTTAGGTCCTTTGGCCCCTTTCTTGGCGGACGTAGAACGTGTGTTGCTGTCCAGACCTGATCCGACTCCGCGTTTACTCGCAGGACTTTTGTTTTTGTAGTCGGAGGATTACTAATCTTTCTTGTAGTCGTAAGGCTGGTTTTCTTTTTTGATATACTTATCCAACTCCCCTTTCCTAACGAGCTCTTCTATCAAGTTCTTGAGGTGTCGGCAACTATCAGTTCTATGATCGTACCCTCGATGGAAGGCGCACCAAGCTGTCGTATCACTAGGGCCAAATTCTTCATTGTCATCGTTAGGTTTAGGCAGCTTTACTTTTTCCTTCGAAACAAGGATCTGTAGAATCTCCTCCCTGCCTTTTGTTAAAGGGGTGAAGGTGGAGAAGTCTGGCCTTCCTCTCCTGCTTCGATCTCGCTCTCTGGAGGGCCTCACCTCCTCGCGGTCCCCCCTTATAGGTGGTTCCACTTCGTATGGGATGTTAGCCACCTCTATTATCCTCCGATAATTTTCCTCCGATAATTTTCCTCCTTCTTTATGAACTATTGAACCCTTTCTATCAGTTCTCTCAGGGTGTCAGGTTCGTTGCTCGAAATGTCTCGTATAATGTCGTCCTATCTGAGGCATCTCTTTAAGTCCGAGAACGCGAGTTTTTGTTCGACGTCTGAATTGGGACCATGAGATTCCAGAACCTCTGTCGGTAACTTGCGAGAGACTCATTTTTTCCTTTGGATGATGTTAAATAGATTGACAATCTTTCTTCTAATTGTGGTGCTGCCTCGGAAAGCGCCGCAAAACGCTTGCTCGAGTTCCTCAAAATATTTTATTGAACCCAGTGCTAGCACCTGGTACCACGCATGTGCTAGTCCTTTCAAGATTGTAGCGAAGACCACACGCCATACGTTTCGGTTAGTCGTGTAGAGATTCATAACCGCGGCGTAGTTGTTGACAAATACCACTGGATCTTCCAGACCGTGATAATGTTCGAGCGCGAGGCACTTGAAGTTCTTGGGTTTCCCAGCCTCCAATATTTCCTTGATGAGAGGGGGTTGTTTGATTATTGCCCTTAACGATAGCTTCTCTTTTTCTAGCGGGCGGACTTTATCGCGGGTAGCGGACGGGATTTTCGAGCCGGGACTCGGATTTGAGGGCCAATCCGAGTCCCGACTCTATAAGCCCGAGCCATCGGGCCGGGTAAGTCCGGCTCGGGTAGAACTTGCGGGTGAACCCAGTCCGGGCGGATCGGACCGGGTCCCGGGTTCCCAGACTTGTTTTCCCACCCCTAGATGGCGGAGCGTTGAGGGTTTAGCTGTTATGTTGCCTGAAACCGGGTTGACCCGTTGGACTTCAGATCTATTTTTGACTCTTTGACTTTAGTCAATGTTTGGACAATTTATGCATCATCAACATCGAATTATATCTCTACATTTTCTAAACGGATTTTTATACTATTATGAGCATACTCATTGTTAAATACTTTATTTTATTGTTCTTTAGGTTCGCGATTTGAAATTTTCTTACCATCATCGCCAGATAACCAACGTGTGTGTATAAAAGGTTGACTTCGATTGAAAATGAGAAATAAATTTTTCCACTTTGAATAGTATTTGTATTATAATGGAATAACTCTTGCCACATCGAAACAAATTTGATTGCTGGATCTCAAACATTCTCTCAACAAGTTGTTGTTAGGCTTCAACAAAAAAAAAAATTTGTTAGTGATGCAGGGAGATTTTCATGAGATATTCCAAGTATCTTGGATATCTTAAAATCTAGTTATTTTAGTAGTATAATATTTTTGTTCTTAGAGAATTATTATTTTTAGCAGTTTTATATTTTTAGGAAACCTTTTAGGTTTTAGATTCTAATATTTTATTTATTTAGAAGTTTTTATTAGAAATTGATTAGGTTTAGGAAAGTAGTATTTTATTTATTAGAAATTGTTATTTGAGTTTGATTAGGTTAAGGAAACCCTAAGTCTATATGAAGGGGGTCGAGGAGTTGTTTTATTCATCCAGTTTAATCAATAAAGTTCAAGTGTTTTTGTTTAATATTGTTAGTTTTGGTTTTACAAGTCTTAAGACGAAGATCTAAAGGCTTTTTCCAGGTTTTTAAAGTATTAGACGGAGTTCTAATTCTTTCACGAATTTTCCGCTGCGTCAGTTGGTATCAGAGCGAGGATTTGCCTGGTTCGATATCATCTACGCGAAGGCCACTTTAGAACACATCGATGGATTTTCCAAAGATGCATCTAAAGTTGGTTTGAAAAAAACAAAAAAAAATCATACAGTTATTATTATTTTTCCTATTTGTTACCGATCAGTAAAATTCAATATGGAGAAATACTATCATGGTAACAACTTCGCAGTTCAAGTGCACCCACGTAGAGATTATAATATGAACAAGATCAATGAAGATATACCAATTTTCGATGGGTATTCAACTATTGAAGAGTTTTTCGATTGGCTAGATAAGGTCGAACGACATGTCACTAATAAGTGTGCTACTATTCTCAATGAGCAGATAGTTAAAATCATTGTTTATAGACTTAGAGGGAGTGCTGCAGATTGGTGGGATCAATTACAACTTCTAAGGAAGGGCTCCAATTCAGAGTTGGCCGTCTATGAAAGAGAACTTGAAGGAGTGGTTCTTACCTCCTAATTATCAACAACACTTGTTCAAGATATACAAAAACTGTAGACAAGGGTTGAGTTCAGTGAATGAGTACTATGAGGAGTTTTCAAGATTGGTTCAAAGAAACAATATGGAAAACATTGCAGAATATGAAGATGTTGTAGCAAATCGGTTTCTAAGCGGATTAAAATTTAGTCCGCGAGAAAAGGTGGGGATAGTTACAGTATGGACTATTCAAGCTGCGTACAACTTAGCCCTAAAACTTGAAGCTCAGGAGCGGGAATACAGGAACTTTGGATTTCGAAGGGAAGAACAACCTCGCTTAAACATAAAAAAGGTAAAACCAGCTCCCTTAGAGAATGTTGAACCACCGCAAATTGTGAGCATAGAAAATTCAAGTAATATTACTCATGAATCAAAATCTAACATTATTGTGGTCACAAATAAGTTTCCTGATATCAATTTACACGGTAAGGAATTTGTTTCTGAAGAAATTATTCAGAAAATTAAGTTAAAGGAAGTGGTCCGACCAATTGAGTCAAAGGAAGTTGTTCAGGAAATTGAGACAACGGACGTTGTTCGGGAAATTGAGATAAACGTTGTTCAAGAAGCTGAATCAAAGGAAGGTGAAAAACTTCGGAAGTCAGACATTAGTCCAATTGAAGTTCCTTCATACGAAGATTCGTTCTTAGAATTTTGCGAATCTCAAATTGTTTCACATGGATTGATAAGTAGTTTTATTAGAAGGTCTTCATCGAAGTTCGTAATTTTCAATCACTATACTCATGATCTATACAAGTTTATTTTTGGAGTGAAAAGGGAGTTTGAATCACATCACAATTATAGTCAGCAAATTTTCTGTGACTTAATAAAATCTCCCGTCCAATCTGATAGTTTGGTGATTCCCATGCACAATTCACGAAAAAGTTTTCTCATGGGTGTACCATTCAAGACAACCTTCCAACCAATCAGTAAACTCGGGGCGAGTTTTTTTGAAGTGGAGAAGACTGATGCAGGGAGATTTTCATGAGATATTCCAAGTATCTTGGATATCTTAAAATCTAGTTATTTTAGTAGTATAATATTTTTGTTCGTAGAGAATTATTATATTTAGCAGTTTTATATTTTTAGGAAAACCGCTTAGGTTTTAGATTCTAATAGTTTATTTATTTAGAAGTTTTTATTAAAAATTGATTAGGTTTAGGAAAGAAGTATTTTATTTATTAGAAATTGTTATTTGAGTTTGATTAGGTTAAGGAAACCCTAAGTCTATATAAAGGGGTCTAAGAGTTGTTTATTCATCCAGTTTAATCAATAAAGTTCAAGTATTTTAGTTTAATATTGTTAGTTTTTGTTTTACAAGTCTCAAGACGGAGATCTAAAGGCTTTTTCTAAGTTTTATGTATGTGCGGTTAAATATCTTCTTTTTACCAGCACTAAATCGATATTTCTAATTTGATTTCGAATAATGATCTATTAAAACCTCTAGTATGAATTTACCCAAAGTCGTTATTGACATATTGACTGATAAAATGTCCTTAGAATTGATAATCAAAGTTTACCGGAAAGGGGGTGTGTTTCAAGGTTAGGTTGCGGATAGTCTCAAACAACATCCTAAAATAATGAGATATGTTTTCCCATCTAATTACGATAAGTATAAACTTCATACCAAAATCATGTAATGTCATCTCATTTTGGAAACATTCTTCCTCACTTACCTGATTTTTTAGAAACCAAAATCGAATTTTATAAGGCAAATATTACAATTGTATAATCAAAAGTAAAATAATAAAATAAAGAATTATTTGGTTTAAACTCTAGTTGAGATCATACTCACCCGTCACCACTAACCAAACTAGGGACGACCCAAGCCCGAAGCAGACATATAGAGGTTAAGGGTAAATTTCCTCAATTAAGTATATGTTATTTTCGAACTAGTAATTAGTTCCAAACAAATCTAAAACACGATTTAGATTGTAGCTTAGTGGGGGTTTAGTTCATTTGCAGGAGGTAAGGGGTAATTTTCTAGCTTGCATCATAAAGAGCCCTAAATTATTTTTTCGCATAGAACCTCCCAAATATTTGGGTCACCCCGGAACTAAGTAGACACTGTTTAGAACCTTCCCGCGGAAGGTGTTTGTGTGTGATTTTCAGCCAACCATCTCCTCCAATGAAAAACTTTCTTCTTCACCTAGGGTTCGTTTGTTACATAGGAAAATCGAACTTCGTAGCAAAATCGTTTTTCAACTGTTTGGTTGGTCCTAAAAAGTGTGAAAACTGATTGCATGTGGGAATAAAACTGGTTTATTTTACCACGAAAAGGTGTCAAAACCTATTTCCCACCTTCTCCCATACAAACGATATAGTACATCATTTAAACAACTATGACTTTATTAATTATAAGTAGTAACTTCCCATATTGGTGAATATTTGTGTCATACATGCTTGTTATTGTGCATATAAGAGTAAAGTTCTTAACTTCAGTTGGTCTCAGAAGCATACGTGCAAGTGAAGGCTTGGTACGAAGATGATGAGACATGGAAAAGTCTCATTTGAATCTCTTAACTGGGGCTAGTTAGTTCATATCAAGCCGTTACTCTGATGAATCGCTTGTTTTTCTGTTTCAGGTGTCTTTACAGGTTAGTGTGAAAAATAGATGAAATCGGGAGAAATAGCTGTTAGGGGTACTATGGATTCTTGTAATTTTGGCCAACATTGATGCTCGGGTGAGAAACGGAGTCTAATACGAACCCAACGGCGAAAATGGGAGTCCAATCAGAGTTCGGATGGGAGAATTATAGCTAGTCAAAACCAGTTGATTAGAGTGAAGCAAAGAGCATCCGGATGACACGTGGAAATGATCCAGTAGATGATTTGGTCAAATCTGGACGGCAAGTGAATATTTCGGTACCGTATAGGGCAAAGGCGGGACATCTTCGTGTCCTACTCAAGGCCCTGATTAGTTGTAATGTGACCCACGCTACTAAAATGCTCCCGTCCACACGGTACTAGATCCAACGGTTGACGTTCATCCAACATGATCCAGCGATTCACGATTCACTGTATCACCTGTTCCAGCAGCTCGCGAAGCAGCCAATCAACTCGACTAGGAGCAGTTAACCGGGACCAGATTTAAATGTAAATCTCTTTTTCCCTCTTATTCTCTATTGATTTCTTTAGGAAATCTCTTTGTCTTTTAGAAGCAATACAGAGAGATAGAGAAAGGAAGGAAAGTATTGAAGAGAGAGAAGGAGAGATAGAGAAAGGAAGGAGAGTATTAAAGAGAGAAGGAAATAATTTGAAAGAGAAAGGAAACTAAGAGAGAGAGAGAGATACGTTGGAATTAAGTTGAGCTCGGATGGAAAGAAATCGTGATTTGATTTTATACAGATGGAAGGTTTGCTTTGAAACGGAAACTTCACAAACAAGCTGGATAGTAAATTCGATTGAGAGGGGTTCAGATTATTCTTCTATAAGACAGAGAAGCATCATACTACAGAGGACATCTCGGTTTTAGAAGAAAAAGAAATCATACTCATGGCTAAAGAACAAAGACAGAGAACCACCATTATCATCTTCTTTCTTCTTTTATTGTTTTTCATCTTTTAGTGAGAGAAAGAGAGAAACGGAGAGAGTGAAATTTATGTAGTGGGTCAAAGGAAGAAACAGATAGAAAGAGAGAGAAATGTTGTAAGAGAGATAAATTGTTTTCTCAATTTTAATCTTATATAATATCACATCTCTTCCTGTTATTTGGTTATTTGGATTAAAAAAGAAAAGAAAAAGAGAGAGAAACAGTAGAGAGAGAAAATAGTTGGGGAAGACGAGAAAATCAGTGGGAAAGTAATTTTCTCACAGAGATATTATTTCCAAAAAGACGAGAAAATCGTTTTCCTTAAGGCTCTGTTTGGTCTGTTTTCCTGGAAAATCGTAAAAACAGAAGGAAAATACATCCCTTAGGGTCTGTTTGGCTGCAAATAGGAAGGAAAGTTAAGTCTCTTTACTCTCTTACTTATATATGTTTAAATGTTTATCTCTTATCTCATGAGTAGCTAATTTTTCTTCAGTGTAAGGTTTTGATGAAATTAATGTTTTATCTGAATATTGAATTATTATCTTAACAGTTTGAAAGACAAACTCAGTTGACAGATTTTTGATAATTATTCATAATTTCTTCTTTGGTTATATTTCTGAATTGATTAGTCATGTTTAGGTGAGCAACTTTAATGACTAATGCTTCTTAGTTAATAGGCGAATGTTGAAAGTGTGTTCATCTTTCATTACCTATGCTTCACACATCTTGATTCGTCATTAGGTTAGATTCTTTAATGATGAATACTTGATAGTCGATAGGCAATAGTTAGAATTGTAGAAAAATTGATTGGTGTTAGTCCGAAAAAAAATTTGAGATTCGAGTAAATATTTGAGTTTGATATTAACGGATTCGAAACCCTAGGCTTGTCCCCTTTTAACCAGTTCACCATTATTATTTGTCTTTGTTAGTATTATTGTTTAAATTGCAAGAAAATCAAAATCGAAAAAAAAATCCAAGTTAGTTTTAGGTTCCACTACAAAAACAAAGACCATTTATGACGGAAAGTGTCCGTCGAAAATAAATGTAAAGCCGTCGGAAAAGACTTCTTCCGACGACGTAGGACCGTCGCAAAGTGGTCGGAAATGGAGGCGACGGAAATAGTATTTCCGACGACGTAGGTCGTCGAAAATAGATTCTTTTACGACGACTAACTTAAAGAAAGGCGTCGGAAAAGATTCTCATAAATGTCAACCTGCCACGGCTTATTCCCGATGGTTTGTTTTTGATAATCAGTCGGAAAATAGTGGCAAGCTATTCCCGACGGCTCCTATCCGACGTAAATACTCATTTTTTTTTAAAAAAAAAAATTTAATTTGGTTTTTTCCGCTGCTGCTGCTGCAACAGCAGCAGCATTATCAATTACATAAAGCTGCTGACAAAAATAACATAAACCAAACATTCACATGAATAACAAATTAAAAGTATCAGATATTTCATTACTGAAGTCATATACATAAAAAGTAATGAAGTCGAAAACTAATAAAACTATTGGTTTCATACAAGCATATATACCGTAAAATAACAAAGTCGCTACGTAATGTAAACGATAAAACCAACCGAGTCAAAATCGAGGCTGAGATTCAAAAATCCAATTGATATTCCATTCAACACCACAAACGACTCGAGATATCATGGTAACTGCATTAACATACATACAAAATCAAGTTAGTAAGTGTGTTCTGATTTGAAACTAGCAATCATGTGAAATTCGACCAAGTCAAACTAAATCCTTATATAAGTATCTTTACTAAACCTGAACTAAACATGAGACTCTGAAATTCGACCAAGGCAAACTAAGTAGATATAGATGGTAAAACTGCTTTGCAGTATGCAGCAGATTCATCTTTAAGTGATGAAGAGATTCTCATACTTTTAACGGACACAAATAGATAGAATCACTTTCAAATAGGATCGAAAAAATTATGTATAGTTTAATGGTATGAACTGTTTTGTACTAAGTTTCCACTATATTGTCAAAGAAGTGATTCGAGTGGAACCATTTCTTTTGGGTGTGTTTTGGTGTCATTTTATATCATAAAAGGAGATACTTTTGCAAATTGGTTGGGTGTAATAGTAATTAACGTAATAAAAATATAAGTTAATTATACCTGCGACGATGAACTTGCAGTGTGTGACTGCATGAATCTCTTAAATAACTCCATCAATTATGTCACTGTGGTATTACGATTGTGTTACTGATCATTGTTAACATTTGGAGAACAAAGTAGCAATTTAAGCATAAAAATGGGGAATAATCAAAATTGCTCCCTAGTTCAGACTCCAACAGTTGAAAACCCTTAGTAGCCCTAAAATCAATCATATCTGAATTATCAGATTGAACAGTAGGAAGAAAACCACCTCTAGGGTTTGAAATGAAAGCTCTTATATCATCAAATCCTCCATTTTCTCCCTCTTCAGCCATTCTTTTTTTTTTTATACAATCACAATAATTTTCATAGCTATAGAGAGAGGGAGGGGGTTTGAAATCGATTTCCTTGTTCTTCGAAAATTGAAACTGAAAGAGAGAGAGAGAGAGAGGTTCTCTCAGATAGGTGTGCTAGAGTTTGACAAATTAAATAGACATAAACACAAGCAAATTGACAAAACCCTAATTCAGTAAGAGTTAGAGAAAGATCCAACCTGCACCGATGAGGATTGGGAGCTTGTTGTTGAAACCCTAATTCAGTAAGACAATCCCCTGGAGACAAAATGGAGAACAGAGAGAGCTGGAGAGACGGTTTTGGAAAGAGTTCGTGGTTTAGGTTTTCTGAATACGCGGGGAATTGATTTTAGGGTTACTATTTTCGACGACCTAAGTCGACGAAAATAGTTTTCCCGAAAAATATTTTTCGCGGAAATTGTTGGCGCCAAAAATTATTTCCTTTCCGACGGAGAAAACAATTTCACCGTCGAAATAGGGACTTTTTTCGACGGAAAATGGAGCCGCCGGAAAATCATAAATTTTCCTAATATCAGCTTGCACATTTACGTCGGTTAATAAGTGAGAAATCGTCAGTAATACGTTACATTTTCGACGGATTGCTATAGGGTCGTCGGAAATACACTATTTATCGACGGCTTCCTAGATTTTCGTCGAAAAACATGGACTATTATCGACCACTCTTTGGGATCCGTCGGAAAAAGTCCGTCACAAATAACCACCATTTTTGTAGTGTCAAGAGTGAGTTTGACTTAGTCTCCGTGGATCGATTCCGGTCTTACCGGGTTTACTACTTGACAACCGTATACTTGCGGGTGGTGACCTATTTAGGAAACTTTCTAGGCCCGTCGGAAGATTACACCAAATATATACGATTATACCGTCTAGTTTGTGATACAAACTATCCCTAAATGTACGACCCAATCCAAACTGCACGATTTGAATCGTAAATCGTACAATTTTAACATCACTGCAAGAGACATCAGTTAGACATCATTCAGACACTCGGCACATGTAAGGCACTGCTACAACCATACATGGATTTAAATTTGATAGAGGCTAAAGATAAGCGTGCCTCGAAGCAACTTGCTTTGTTTTCGCATCAAGGCTTACACATGTACCAGTATACCTCCAAAAACAAAACTTTACGCGACACTCTATAGTAAGATCAATAAATATATTTTGTTTGTAAACGCTTAAATCTTTTTTTAATTATAAGGAAGTAAAAAAAATTCATGTACACCATATAGGCATTGATGTATTCGCATAAAGGCGCGCTTCATTATTCCATAGCAAACTGCCTTGAGGCAGGTGTTTAAACACTGACAACTAAATGACCATACAGGCAACCATATATTATTATATTATAACTACACATCAACATAACCGTAAAGACAACTCCTTGGCTCCACGAAATTTCAAGATTTAACAAGTATTAAAGAACAATTCTGCGCTCTGCCAGATATAAATGAGTCAACAATTAACATTTAGGGTGAGTTGGAGTCCCCACAACTTAATGTTAGGAAAAATAACCTAATTAACTTGTTCAGGAATATGAAGATAAACGATGCGAAAGTAAAAGTAGAGACACCAAGATTATTTAACGTGACAAAAAACCCCTCCAAGATAGAAGGTAAAAAACCACGGGACCTAGTCCAGAAATCTTCCACTATAATGATAATAATGGGTTACACAACTCTTCACCAAAACTATGGTGGATAAACTGAACAAAGAAACAAAGAAATAAAAATCTCTTACTCCTTAGGATTTGAACAAATCCTAGATTACCAAAAGGTTGAAGAAGATAACCACAAACAAACTAAATTGCTTCACAAGATTAATAATCTTCTTTTCTTCAAACCAATATTCTGCTCTTTCAATCTCTCTTGAAAGAACCACTTCAGAAATCTCTCTTTCTTTGACTTCTCTTTGTTCTTGAAGATGTTGTGTATAATCTCTTCCCTTTCATTCCCTTTTATAATGATAAATAGGGAGGTTTACCAATAGAAATAGGAATTCCTTTTTAGGCTTGAAAAAATAAAAACTTCTATTTTTTCTTCAAACAAGGAATATGGAAAATCCTATTCCAACTAGGAGTCCTTTTATTATAAGGAGGGACCCCAACAAACTCCCCCTCCCGACTTATGAAGAGGGACCTACCATCCCCAAACCTGCAACACTTCTACATAGCTCATGTTTGCCTGTGGGTAATGGTTTTGTCATCATATCTGAACCATCGTCGTCAGTATGGATTTTCTTGATCTTCAACACCTTGTCTTCAAGAACATCTTGGATCCACTGGTATCTCACATTTATATGCTTGGACTTGGAATGGAAACTAGAATTCTTACTGAGGTGGATGGCACTTTCACTGTCGTAATGAATAACATAATTATCTTGTTTCATACCAAGTTCTTCTAACAGCCTCTTCATCCATAACATCTCCTTGCAACATTCTGTAATGGCAATATATTCGGCCTCTGTAGTAGATAAAGCTACACACTTTTGTAATTTAGATTGCCATGACACTGGTCGCCCTGAAAATGTAAATAAGTAGCCTGATGTGGGCCTTTTAGAGTCTACATCTCCTGCCATGTCTGCATCTGTGTAACCGACTAATATTGGCTTATCATTACCAAAACGTATACGAGCTTTAGATGTACCTCTAAGATACTTCAGAATCCACTTCACTGCTAACCAATGCTCTTTGTCTGGATTAGCAAGAAATCTGCTTACTACTCCAACTGCAAATGCAATGTCCGATCTTGTACACACCATTGCATACATCAAGCTTCCTACAGCTGAAGCATAAGGAATTTTCTCCATTCCTTCTTTCTCACTTCTAGTTGATGGACATTGATCACGAGTTAAGTTGAAATGACTGGCTAATGGACAACTCACTGGTTTTGTTTTGTCCATATTGAACCTTTTTAGAACCTTCTCAATGTATCTTTCTTGTGATAGCCAAAGTTTTCCAGCTTTCCTATCACGAGAGATATGCATGCCAAGAATTTGTTTTGCTGGACCCAAGTCTTTCATATCGAAATACTTGTTTAGTTCCTTCTTTAACCTGCTAATTTTATTAGCATCCTGACCAACAATCAACATATCATCAACATAAAGTAGAAGTATAATCAAATCTCCATCAGAAAAAATTTATGAACGAAAACACAATGATCTGAAGCCGTCCTGTGATACCCTTGATCCTTCATGAATGATTCAAACTTTTTGTACCATTGTCTTGGTGATTGTTTTAGCCCATATAAACTCTTTTATAACTTACAAACCAAGTGTTCCTTACCTTTAACTTCAAACCCTGTTGGTTGTTCCATATACACATCTTCCTCCAAGTCACCATGAAGGAAAGCGGTCTTGACATCTAGTTGCTCAATTTCTAGGTTCATACTTGCAGCCAATCCCAATACTAACCGTATAGAGGACATCTTCACCACCGGTGAGAAAATCTCATCAAAATCAATACCCTTCTTCTGCCCAAATCCTTTCACCACTAGGCGTGCCTTATACCGTGGTTGTGAAATTCTTTCTTCGGTCTTGATTTTGAACACCCACTTATTTTTAAGAGTCTTCTTATTCTTAGGTTTTTCAACAAACTTAAAAGTGTTGTTCTTATGCAATGATTCAATCTCATCTTGCATAGCTTTCAACCACTCCTTCTTGTGTTCATCATCTAGGGCTTCTTCATATCATTGTGGTTCTCCACTATCTGTAACCATCACATACTCGTGTGGAGGATACTTGGTAGATGGTGCTCTCTCTCTAGTCGATCTTCTCAATTCAACTGATGGTTCATGTTGAACTTCCGTTCCTTGCTCAACATCATCACCCATTGGAACATCTTCATGAGCTTCATCTTCATAATTTTGTTCTTCACCTGCATTGTCATGCATAACCTTAGAAGAGATATGTGGATCTAGATCAATGAGATCATTACTATGATTCTCATGCTTCTCAACTTTCCCGAAGTCTTCAATAGTTTGATCTTCAATAAAGACCACATCTCTAATTCTAATAATCTTCTTATCGACTGGATCCCATAACCTGTATCCGAATTTCTCATCTGCATAGCCCTAAAGATGCATTGCTTGGCTTTATCATCAAGCTTTGCTCTTTGATCTTTAGGTATATGCACAAAAGCCCTGCAACCAAACACCCTTAAGTGTTCATAACTGACTTCTTTCCCAGCCCACCTCTCTCAGCTACATCTCCATCTAATGGTACTGAAGGTGATAAATTAATCAGATAACATGCAGTACGCATTGCTTCACCCCAGAAACTTTTAGGCAACTTAGCTTCTGAGAGCATACATCGGATCCTCTCCACAATAGTGCGATTCATGCGTTCTGCTACATCATTTTGTTGTGGAGTTTTGGGAACTGTCTGTTCATGTCGAATACTATGGGTTTTGCAATACTCTTCAAATGACCCGATGTATTCTCCTCCATTGTCAGTGCGAATGCACTTCAATAGTTTTCCTGTCTCCCGTTCTACCATGTTGTGGAAATTCTTGAAAACTGCAAGTACCTGATCTTTGGTCTTTATGACATATGCCCAAACTTTCCAAGAAGCATCATCTATAAAAGTAACGAAATACAAAGCACCACCAAGTGTTTTGACCTTTAAAGGTCCACAAACGTCAGAATAAACGAGTTCCAAAACACTGGATTTTCTTTCAGATGCATTCCTTTGAAAGGAAACTCTATGTTGCTTTCCTACTAAACAATGAGAACAAGTGCTTAAATTTATACCTTTTATGTTCGGTAAGTCTTGTCGTTTAGCAAGGATTTGAAGTCCCTTCTCGCTCATGTGCCCGAGTCTTCTATGCCAAAGATCAGCGGAAGAATTTTTTCAACTGCATTCAATTCTCCTTTACACAGTTTTACTTGAGTCCTGTATAAAGTACAACACTTCTTCCCCCTTGCTATCACCATTGACCCTTTTGTGAGCTTCCACTTTCCATCACCAAAGTGACTGTGGTACCCTTCATCATCTAATACTCCGGTAGAGATTAAGTTATATCGAAGATCTGGTATATGCCTCACATTCTTCAGAATCAATGTACTCCCTGTGCTCGTCTCAATTTTCACTTCTCCAATTCCTACGATTTTTGAGAAACTTAAGTTTCCCATCCTGACTTTGCCAAGGTCACCAGTTTTGTAAGAGTTAAAGAAATCCTTACATGGAATAGCATGATACGAAGCACCTGAGTCAACCAACCATGTTGTTTCTGGTTCTGACTCAGTCATACTTAAGCAAGTGTCTCCACAACCTGATAGTAAGATAATGTCATCACCTGAGGCAACTGCCGCAACATTATCTTGTTTTTCATCATCCTTTTTATTTTCCTTCTTTGGTTTCCTGCAATCACTCTTGTAATGACCCATTTTTCCACAACTAAAACATCTAACTTCTTCCTTTGGCTTTGATCTCCCCCTTGACTTATCACGGTTATGAGGTTTTCTACTTTTGCCTCTCCCCCGTCTTTCTGTAACAAGTGCCTCTGAATGAGACTCGTCTGACGATGATTTTCTTCTTGTTTCTTCATTTAACAAACTACCTGTTACGTGATTCATACGCATTATGCCATCAGGAGCAGAATTGCTAAGAGACACCACCAATGTCTCCCAACTATCTGGTAAAGAATTTAGAAGAAGTAAGGCCTGCAACTCATCATCCAAAACTAACTTCATTGCAGAAAGCTGGTTTACTAGACTTTTCATCTCATTCAAGTGTTGAGCAATTGAGGTTCCTTCTTTATATTGTAATTTTCCTAGCTTTCTGAACAAGTAAGCCTTTTTGGCAGCTGTCTTCGGATCATACAATTCTTCTAATTTCCTCCATAGACTAAAGCGGAAGTCTCCGTCGATACATGATGAAAAACACTGGGTTCTACCCATTGTCGAATAAATCCAACAACCTTACGATCTAATACCTTCCAGTCTCTTTCATCTATCTTTATAGGTTTTGTACCGTGATTTTCAATGGGTGCAGCTAGGTCTTTGCAGTATAACAAATCTTCCATTTTTGCTTTCCACATCAAGTAGTTTTCTCCATCTAAACTAATCATTCGATTAGTATTCACTTCCATATTTCTAGACAATAAATCCAACCTTAGTTCTGCTACCACTTGTTAGGAAAAATAACCTAATTAACTTGTTCAGGAATATGAAGATAAACGATGCGAAAGTAAAAGTAGAAACACCAAGATTATTTAACGTGGCAAAAAACCCCTCCAAGATAGAAGGTAAAAAACCACGGGACCTAGTCCAGAAATCTTCCACTATAATGATAATAATGGGTTACACAACTCTTCACCAAAACTATGGTGGATAAACTGAACAAAGAAACAAAGAAATAAAAATCTCTTACTCCTTAGGATTTGAACAAATCCTAGATTACCAAAAGGTTGAAGAAGATAACCACAAACAAACTAAATTGCTTCACAAGATTAATAATCTTCTTTTCTTCAAACCAATATTCTGCTCTTTCAATCTCTCTTGAAAGAACCACTTTCAGAAATCTCTCTTTCTCTGACTTCTCTTTGTTCTGGAAGTTGTTGTGTATACTCTCTTCCCTTTCATTCCCTTTTATAATGATAAATAGGGAGGTTTACCAATAGAAATAGGAATTCCTTTTTAGGCTTGAAAAAATAGAAACTTCTATTTTTTCCCCAAACAAGGAATAAGGGAAATCCTATTCCAACTAGGAGTCCTTTTATTATAAGGAGGGACCCCAACACTTAAATGGGTCAACGTCTTAATTCTAGTTTTTTTTTGTCAAACAAATAGAGGATCATAAAACTCTTATTATTGAAAAGAACCTTGATCCAGATTAACCTTCACAAAGAGCACTAAGAGACTCTTGGGCTGGTTGTGTTAATAATGGACCAATCTGCTGATATGGTCTATAATTATGTCTAAGCTGATGTACTTTTGCAATGTCTAGAATCCTCTCTACTTTGATATAAGAGGTATAACCTAATAACAATCATCTAATGTAGATGCATTTGCGAAATCAGGGACATGTACACATCCAGATTTTATTAGTCAGATGTGCGAAATATGGAGACAACATATTGGTGATGGATCTGGTGTAGCACTTGGTTACATACACAAAGTACGATATCCTCCTCACATGTTTTCTGTATTATTTTGAAAAGAGCGTTAGTTTTGTATTGCTTACATCTAAAATGTATTGTTCTGAAACTTAATTTTGTTTTGCTTGCACAAACATTTCATCACTCTATTATTTCTTCTTGGAATCCTGTCTAACGTTTTATCACACTATTATTTCTTCCTGTCTAAGAAATGAAAAAACAGAAGAAATGGTATTTCAGTCCATGTTTTCCTAATCCAGTGCCTAATTGTTTGTTTCTTATTATTACTCTAGTAGGATTTGAAAATTGGCACAAAGGAACTTGCTCGGTTGCATGGTGAAGATCTGAAGGCTTTGTTGCGCAATAAAAAGTTATGTTTGTATCTTGACTTAGATCGCACCGTACTTTATTCAACTCGATTTATAGATATCCCACCTGAGGATGAATATCTAAACAGGAAAACAAATTCTTTGCAAGGTATTATCCATTTTCTGGTTCTGTTGTGGTGATTGTATATATGCAGCAAAAGGCATTTTCTATCATCTTTTTTACTTATTCTCGTTATTCTTTACTTGAAGGGCTACTATTTATTGACTCAAACTTGCTGATATCGTTAAATGTGGAGATAATTCAGGCGCTTAAATTTTGTAATGATCTTACCATGGATATTATTAATCATGTTGTAACGGTCACATTCATGAGAATGAAACCGTTTTGTAACGGCCACATTCATGGGAATGAAACGGTCGTAATTAACTCGCTATTTAGTATAGCGGTTACAATAGATTAATTATTGGCTATTAATCTTTGTGATTAATTGTAGCTATGAGAAACTATATTAATAGGTCTCATTTGTGTTCTTGAAAGACACACAAAAACTACACAAATAATCTCATTCAACATACTCTAGTATTACATGGTCTAACCATCGATAGACAAGGATTTAAGGGGTGGATATTCCGATTGCTCT
>BEHA01050138.1:81150-97087 GCA_002897215.1 Eschscholzia californica subsp. californica
CACCTATTCAACTTGATTGAAAGGTTTTAAAGGTAAGTCTTCACTTATTTTCTATTTACCACAACCTATTCTTAGTTAGTAACTTAAAATTATAGATTTTGTATTCGCACTTCTATTTTTATTTTTATTTGGTAATGGTGAAAAAGTACGATGAATTTTTAATTTTTATTTTCGGCATATGTAATGGCTGAAAAGATTGATGGGTTCTTAATTTTTATTTGGTATCTGCAATGAAATGAATAAACATTAGTTTACAATTTTCTCTAAATTGTGATCGGTTAAATCGATCAATCGAACTCAACCGAGCTGAACCAAACCGAATCGAATCATGGCGGCCGACTAAATAATCGGCTCGACTTCGGCCAACGATTTAGTCAAACTGCCACTTATTGGTTCGGCTTCAGCCAAAACCGAAAAAAACCGACCGTTACTCACCTCTATAAGGAGCTTTTTAAAGCATGGGGATTTCAGTAATTCTCCAAAAAAGAAAATCAATTTCTTCTAAAAAACAATATAATACTTAAAAATCCTAGAAAGGTCTAAACTATAAGCAAACGTAGGGCATACTTTGTCTCAAGGGCGGAGGGGTCACGGGACTATATGCAGCCAGGGGTAGATTTAGTAATATTTTCAAATAGGAAGAAATAATTTACTAATTTTCCAACATAATCGAGACATTATCGGAGCAGATCTGGTAACTTATATTCAATATATCTTTTCTATTGGTAGTTTTGACCCAAGTATAAACCACACAACCATTGCCCTTATTCCTAAAATTAGAGCTCCGAGTATTACCTCAAATTTTCGACCGATTGCTCTAAGTAATTCTGTCTATAAATTCATCTCGAAGGTCATAGCCAATCAGATTAGACCCTTTTTAGAGGACTGTATTTCTTGGGCTCAGAATGCGTTTGTGCCGGATAGACAGATTATGGATAATATAATTATTACCCCAAGAACTACTTCACTTAATGCACAATTCTCAAGCAAAAAAAGGGGGTTTTGTCCTTAAGATGGACATGGCAAAAGCCTATGATCGAGTAAGTTGGTCTTTTCTTGAGAAGGTCCTTGTGGCTACGGGTTTCAAAGGAACCCTCTTGCATCTCATAATGCAGTGTGTTACCACACCCAGATTCAATATTCTTATCAACGGGGGTCTTTTTGGGGACTTCACTTCATCCCGTGGTCTCAGGCAAGGATGCCCTTTGTCACCCTACCTGTTCATTCTTATGGCCCAATCTTTATCTTTTTTGATTAGTAGTTTTGAGGTACAAGGAAAATACAATGGTTACAAAGCAAACAAAAATTTCCCTCCCGTCTCTCATCTGCTTTTTGCGGATGATCTGGTTTTGTTTGGCTACTTGACGTCTCCTTCCCTCGACTCAATCGAAGAAATTCTCCATACTTACTCATCCTTTTCAGGTCAGGCTATCAATTTCACCAAATCTTCTATTTAGTTTGGTCCTTGTGTGCCCCAAGAAATGACTAATTCTTCTACTTTTGCACTTCAAACACCTATTATGTAGAACCAGGCAAAATATTTAGGTGCTCTTATCTTAAAATCAAGAAACAAGATCAACAGTTACAATTGGCTTATAGAGAAATTTAATAAAACTTTATCAGGTTGGAAGCAAAAGTTAATTTCTCAATCTGGTCGAACAGTACTCATTAAATCTGTTCTAAACTCTTATTGTTCTTATCCTTTCCATATACAAAAATACCTAAACACGTTATTAATAAATTAGAATGGTTGGAACATAATTTCTGGTGGGGTCATAACTATGAAGATCACAAAACTCATTTCATGAACTGGAATACTATTAGCAGCCCTAAAGATCAAGTAGGATTAGGTATCAGAAACCTTGAA
Organism: Eschscholzia californica subsp. californica; assembly: GCA_002897215.1. Classification (NCBI taxonomy): domain Eukaryota; kingdom Viridiplantae; phylum Streptophyta; class Magnoliopsida; order Ranunculales; family Papaveraceae; genus Eschscholzia; species Eschscholzia californica. The sequence goes on from BEHA01050138.1 coordinate 83,018, forward strand.
TATGTTAATGAATCTTTCCTTGCTAAACAGTGTGGAGATTATTAAATCAACCAAATGCAACATGGGTGTAGATTCTCAAAGGTAAGTATATTAACAATGGAGATTTCTGGTCTAGTAATAATACCAAACCTCACACTCTATTTTGGAATTCTATATTGCAAGTAAAAGAGACTATGCATCAAAATAGTTTATGGTTAGTATGAGATGGATCTAACATCAACATTCTATCCGATCCATGAATTCCTATTATACATAGTCAAATATCACATATTAGTATGGATCTTCCTTTACATATTCAGAAGGTGGCAGATCTTATCAACCAAGACAAGACATGGAACACATGAAATTCGACATCAGTATTTTGATCATCAAACATCTCAGGCAATATCCGATATTAGCATTCCTTCCTATCGAAACAATGACATACTAATATGGAAGAACACTCCAACAGGTAAGTTCACGACGAAATCTTTCTATTCAACAGTTATACCTTGGATTCTATACATCAATAATCAGTAATTTTCCTTGGGGTAAGTTATGGAAGAAGAAGGATATGGAACCCAAAATACAACTATATTTATGGCGTCTACTTCATAATGGATTAGTAGTGTTACATAATATAGCTAAGAGGATTCAATAGATAAACTAAACATACATCATCTGTGAAGGGAATTATACCCTTATACTAGTGTTTATAGCGGATAACGACATCTAATGTCTAACACTAGTATCCCCAAGATCATCATGCAAAACTAGTAATTAACTAATAGGAAGATAGTAGATTACCTTAATCGCTATTTCCCTTGAGCTAGTTGAATTGATTAAAGAAGACCAAGAGCTTCAAACGTAGCTCCTCTATTTGGGACACCGAACGGTGTATTTAATCTCCCTCCTTGAAAGCTCGCTAGCACTCCAATGGTGATTTGATAATAAGAAGACCTTCTTCTTGCTTGACTAGAAGATAGCTTGGGAATTAGCTCACTTTCTCTTCTCTTGATGTGGTAGAGTAAGAATGCTTAGAGAGAAATTCCACACCTTATTCTCTGCCCTAAGAGTGTTTATATAGAACCCTAATGAGAATACACCTCCTTAAAGGTTTCCTAAAACACCCTTTAGAATAAGATTTAGGGAAATAGTCGAAAATAACAATTAATGATATTTTCTCAATTCCCTAAGGAGGAGGTGTCCAAACACCACAAAATTTTGCGTGCATACTTCTGGGTATGTCAGAAACTCACCCTCCAAATTCAGCCCAATCAGAGTCCTGGAAGTACCCGAACCGGCCTAGGCCCAAAACCCTTATTTCGGGCCTTTTTGCTATCTTTTGCCCAAATTCTATTTAGGTCTGTGAGATATATTTATGAGACATTCCCAATGTTATATCACACTCCCACTAGTCATATCATCCAATTAAATACCCGTTCTTATGTGTAACCCGATGTAGGATCCGATCGAAGTTAGCCGCGAATTACTTCGTAATTCGACGATCGTAGTTGGTTTCTAGCTAAACACTACGACCCCTAAATCAATCGGACTTGATGATCTTCTTCATCAATTATCCTAGCCGACATATTGATCGCGTTGCGATCTTGGTCGAAGGACATCTCCTTCAACTCCTTCAATCTGACCCTCATACAACAGGCAAGTGAAGATATCAAAAGTCATGCAACAGCAGACCCTATCTCTACTCTTAGACATTTATTAGAACTAGGTGACAGTAAAAATGAAGTTTGGTTGGAATACACTTATCTAATCTGGTTCTGGTGGAAGGCAAGAAATGATAGATACTTCAATGGAAAGCAAATAGATCTCAGATCTATTCATCATCGAACCTCCATGGCTATAAGGTACTTACATCCTCCTTCTTCGATTCACCATTATACTAATGTTCCAATACAGGTACGAACTTGGGATCTTCCACCAACAGGAAAAGTCAAAATCAATGCTGATGGTTCTTACTCCTTAACTAGAGCGTCGGCTGGTGCAGTAGCTAGAGATTCGACAGGAGAAATCATTCATCAAAGAACTAGAAACTTCACTCCTCTCTCTCTCCTCTCAATACTGAACTCGAAGCCTTTAGATTGGGGATCAAAATGGCTGAAGACTTCGGGTTCCATGGGTATATATTGGAGGGAGATTCAATCCTAATCGTTAATTATCTAATGGACGGTCTGGATTTGGTTCCTTGGAGAATGCTAGATGCTATCTTGGATACACGTGAGAGGATTATCCAAGGACACGTGTTGGTGAAATTTGGCAACATATCGTGCAATGAGCTGGCCCATGCCTTGGCCACATCGTCAAGTACTTATAATTAGCAAAATGCTTATTACAGCCTTCAGTTAACATCTTTTTTACTTTTCGGTCCCCCATTTAACTATTGTGGACATGTATTGTAATTCTATTACTTTTTTTTTAATCAGACTTCATTAATAGGCCAAAAGGCTAATGAGAATTACATCATGAAGTTGAAAAACAAAGTCACAACCAAAAACGGACAAACAAGTCGAGTTATGCCCACTTGGGGTGCCTCTAGAGCTGCCTGATCTAACTGGTGGGTTACTTCTGTTGCAGTCACCACTAACCATCTGTGGGTAGTTTTGAAACCGATGCTTTTTCCACCTTCTTCTCAGCTAGTCAACCGTGGGCGTGCCAATCTCTGACCTGCGCCTCTAATTTCGGTACATCGGTAGAGAGAGTTGTAAGTTGTTGCAGAAACTCCAAATGGTTGTCCATGATCAAACACCCAGTCCTGAATAAATACGAAAATAACAAAAGGATCCTAAAGACCAACAAAACAGGCCCTAAAGACCAACAAAGAAACATAACCTTATTTAGAATCAAAGAAATGAATCCGGGAAGGGGATTGCCCTCCGTCGAAAAAACAATGATCTACCCTGGAAGATTAGCTTAGAACAAGCAGTAATGGAAAGAGAGAGAGGAGAGAATTATATTACTAATTAAGATTGAAAATACTAATGAAGATCCCTCTGATTCCTTTCTCCATACCACCATCACCATTGACTGTATCATTTGAACTATCAGACGATTCCGAACTAAAATATACATCAATTACCCCATAGGGTTTCCGGGAATCTATTCATACTTTCTGTAACGGCTTTGGTTTGTCACATTGTACTCACAAGTTAATTTCTGAATAAGTTGAACAATCATCCAGTTTTTCCTTGATGAGTTTGAGTACTTCCATGAGTAGATTCTGAATTTCTGTTGGATTATAGGGTTCAACTACGTTGATTATATGCAACATTGTAGATAATTTGAAACATACTGAAAATGGATCTGATACTGATTATTCTATCAAAACTAATTTCGGTGATTTATTGTCCAATTTGTGCAAATCTAGGAAAAGAGGATTTCAGGCCTCCTATGCAGTTACAGGTTTATGCTCTAACGCTTTGTATACAGGGGAGGCTTCCACATCAGGAACATCGGGTAGTGCACACCAGAATGAGGGCTATATTGATGAAGACATGCCACAGAATGAAGAAAGAACTCTAAAAATACTATAAACGTTCTTCTCACCAGATTGTGTTGGAAAATGAAAGGGTCCCGGCAACCCAAATGCCGCAGAATCCATGAATATTCTTGCATGGAATTGTCGTTGGTTAGGGAACTCCCCGACAAGAGATACTCTGAAATAGTTCCTAGGAGCGATGAAACCATCTATGGTTTTTCTCTTTGAATCTAAGATTACTAATTATGTTCCTCTAAATTGTTTTAATATTTTTAATCTTTCTAAGTACTTTTATGTTCCTTCTGTGGGCCGTAGTGGGGGCTTGATCCTTCACTGGTCTAATGATAGTCAACTTGATATTCATTTTTCGTCTATTAATTTAATTCATGCTACGGTTATTACCCGTTATCATGATCTGTAGGATATTTTTTGTATTTACGGACCCCTCAATGTTAGTCACAGACTTAAATTCTGGACCACTATACTTATTAAAATTCGTAATATATCGAACCCCTTTTGTTGTATAGGGGACTTAAATGCTTTATGTAATAGTGGTAAGAAATGGGGAGGACAATCTAACATCCCGTTCATGTCTCATTTTCAGCAATTTTTCCAAAATGCTAACTTGATTAATCTGGGATTTAATGGTCCAGCATACACGTGGATGAACAATAAAGCTATACATCATCTCACTAAGGAGAGACTGGACAGAGTTCTCTGTGATCCAAACTGGCTGATGAATTTCTCAGAATCGGGTGTTTTTCACTTACCCCGTTACAATAGTGATCATGCTCCCATATTACTGAAACTCACAGTTGAAGGCAAACCTATTCAAACAATTGCTAAATTTGAGGTTTTCTGGACTAGGCATGAGTATAATCATATATTTGAAGACAAATGGGCTAACTCGACCGGAATATTTTTACAAGGAATTACTCAAGTGAAGGACTATATCAGGAAGTGGAGTAAAAGAGCATTTGGTGTTATTAAAAATCGTCTGACCATTTTACAAAAAAGACTACTAGACATCCAATCTCTTACTCCCACAGAAGATATTCTAAACTCGGAAAGCAAAATCCAAGAAGAGATTGTTTTCCTTGAAGATATACAGAGAACTAAGGCAGAACAGAGATCGAGATCAAAATGGGTCCAAAATGGGGACCAGAATACTAGAGCTTTTCATATTGCCATGTCCACTAGAAGACAGAAGAATAAGATTCACCAACTGACACTTTCAGATGGAGAAACTACACGAGATTCGGAGAAAATTTCTAAGGAATTTATAGATTATTTTCAGAATTTATTTCAAGCGGAACCAGTATTTGATCCGTCAACCGAAGTTATGAATAATTATAAGGTCTTCTCGTCTGAACAACTGACCGATATCTCCAGGGTTCCATCGTCTGAGGAAATTAAATCAGTGGTTATGGAAATGGGTTCGATCAAAGCCCAGGGCCAGATGGCATGCCTTGGTACTTTTTCCAACATCATTGGGCAACTATTGGCTCGGAACTAATCTCTTATATCCAACAGGCTTTTGTCACATGTATGATCGACCCACTTTTAAATTATACCACTATAGCTCTCATCCCCAAAACCAGGAACCCGAGTTCAGCCCGATTTCCCTTTGTAACTCGGTTTATAAATTCATCACCAAAGTGATTGCCAATAGGATCAGACCTTATTTGGAAGTAGGGATTATGTGGACCCAAAATACGTTTGTTCCTTCCAGACAAATCATTGATAATATTATTATTACCAAGGAACTCCTGCACTCTATGCATTCCTCTAAAGCTAAGAAAGGAACTTTCTCTCTGAAAATGGACATAGCGAAAGCCTACGACAGAGTAAGTTGGGAGTTCCTCGAACATGTACTCAAGTCGACGGGTCTGAATGGTATCATTCTACATTTAATTATGTCTTGTATAACCACTTCTAGATTCAACATCTAGATTAATGGGAATACGGTGGGAGATTTTAAGGCCTCTAGAGGCCTTAGACATGGTTGTCCTTTATCGCCCTATCTTTTTATTTTATCCTCACAGTCCCCTCTCTACATTTTAATCATTATGAGCATCAAGGTACTTTTACAAGATATAAGATCAATCCAGCAGCCCCTAGTATTACACATTTTGATGAAAAAAAGCGCACAACTCGATTCGGTTGGGTTACCCATCGAAGCGAAGCGCGTCTCGATGCGCCCGCTTCAATCGCTTTTTCAAACACTAATTATAGAAACCTAAGCTGTTAAGCTCAAAAGCTACTAAACTTGGAATCCGCCCAAGCTGTTAAATCAGATCTGCCAAGGGCAGAGTTCGAGATAGAGCCGAGCCGAGTCACTCAGCCGCATCAAGCTGGGTCAGGTGTATGTTGAAAACAATTATGGTGTGTTTGGTTGCAGGATTCCTAAGTAGGATTCCTATCAAAAGTGGGATTTGGTAGGAATCATGAATCCTTGGCTTGTTTGGCTACCAAGAATCCTAGGACTCTTGAATCCTAAGGATTCCTAATTCCAAAATTTGTATTGGACCAAAATCCCACCCTATCCCCTAGGATTTGCTAGGATTTTAGATTAATAAACCTAAATTTCAAACTTAAAATCAACAAAAATTTATTTCTCTTCTACAAAATAATTATTTTTGAAAAAATCATTATTTTTTTCAAAAATTATTATTTTCCAAAAATCATTATTTTTTTCAAAAATCATTATTAAAATGATTATTTTTTTAAAAATCATTATTTTTTTCAAAATTATTATTTTTTTCAAAATCATTGTTTTTTCCAAAAATCATTATTTTTTTCAAATTTGATTATTTTTTTAAAATGATTATTTTTTTCAAAAATCATTATTTTTTTTAAATGATTATTTTTTTCAAAAATTATTATTTTTTTAAAAATAATTATCTTTTTCCAAAAATTTTTTTTTTTCCAAAAATTCTTTTTTTTCAAAAATGATTATTTTTTTCAAAAATCATTATTTTTGAAGAATAATGATTTTTGAAAAATAATTATTTTGTAGAAGGAATAACTATTTTTGAAAAAAATAATGATTTTTGAAAAAATATTGATTTTTATAAAATATAATGATTTTTGAAAAAAAAATAATGATTTTTGAAAAAAATAATGATTTTTGAAAAAATCAAAAGATTTTAAATGAAGGAATCAAGAATCCTAGAATTCTTATTGGTTACGGGATCCCATTGGTTACCAAACAAACCAAAAGAAACCATTTGGATTCATGAATCCGTGGAATCATGAATCCCAAGGACTCATGAATTCGTGGATTCATGAATCCTGCAACCAAACGCACCATTAGTGATTTATGGTATATCATGATAGATATCTATGGTATTTAGATATCTATGGTATTTATTTTTTACTATATCATGGCAGATACCTATGGTATTAATTAATGAGTAAATACTAATTTCCAAGTTTTTAGATGCCTTCTCATATTTCAAGAATTGAAACACAGTAACTTAGTATCTTAAGCACCAAGTAGAAATCTTAGTTCCTAAATACTCGTTAGTTTCTGAGTCAAATCCGAGTCAGTTGACTGCCAAGTCAGTGCCGAGTCACTCGGCTAAAGCATATACTAGGAGTCTTGGCCGAGGTTGGCTCGGGCTACCCCTCGAGCCTGAGCCGAGTCCCGAGTTACTTGGCTGACTCGGCCGAGTTTAACGACGTAGAGAGGAACAAAATAATTAATACCTTATTGTTAATTCAGATTTGAAATTTGACTGGAGGTCCGAATTAACTTGAGTTAGATTACAATCTTTTTATATGACCTGTGTTTTTGAGTCGTTTGAATAGCGAACTCCGGCTGATTATGGGTCCATCTGGATCAGACAAAATGAGTTTGAACTCTGAGATGACTATTGTGCCGGTCAGCCGGTGTGCCCCGATGAGAACAAGTTACACTAAAACGATAGAATTAGGCGAGCTAGATTTAGACAATAAGAAAAAAAAACAACACCTAAGAATATGGCTAAAATTTACCTGCTTAAGTTATCAAGAAGAGTTGTTTTCATATACTGATATATCCAACCTGCCAGATCTTTGGATAGGGTAGTTGGATATAGTTCTATTATTAGTTTAAAAACTATATATATAGTTCTGTTATTCAAATTCTGTGTACAATTTTGGTTTGTATACACTGATAACCTCAGTTGAAATGCTATATAGATTATCTGGTTGGTATGTATTCAATCAAAGGTCTGCGATTTTGTTTACCTGTCTCCCAATTGGGTGAGAAAACTTGATCATCTTATTGGTCAGGATTAGGAAGATCAACTTTAGAGTTCTAACAACATCATACTGTTTGACCCAAGCAGTACGAGTTTGAGTTTAGTTGCCCAAATTGAACACAATCTAACTCGACTTGAATGACGACAGACTAACCACCTTATGGTGTTGAATCACGGTAAGCCACAAAAACATGGTTATCTTTAGAACTTGTTGTGCATCTCAAATTATTACGCGTTCTTAAACCTTTTCTTAGCATGATACTTCTTTTAACTGTCTTTCTACTATCTATACGTACTCAAAACAATCAGGAAATCTTTTTTGAAAGGTTGTAAGCTAGTTTTTAGTCGTGTTTGGAAGATTGGAGAGCCAGTTGAAAATTCGAAGCTTTGAGAGATGGCGGAAAAGTTGGGAGCTACATGTACTACAAATGTTGACTCATTCGTGACACATCTTATTTCGACTGACACTGAAACAGAAAAGTCACGCTAGGCAAAGGAACATAAGAAGTTCTTGGTTCACCCCAGGTGGATCGAAGCTGCCAATTTCAAATTTAACGTTAAAAATTGAAATATATAAATCTTTTAATAAAGATAAAAAATCCTTAAACAAAAAGACATTAAAAATAAAAAATTGAATTTTAAAAGATATGATTTAAAATTTAATGTTAAAAATTGAAATATATAAACTTTTTAATAAAGATAAAACATGAGCCTTAAATAAAAAAACACTAAAAATAAAAAAAAAATGAAGTTTAAAAGATATGATTTCAAATTTAATGTTAAAAATTGAAATATATAAATCTTTTAATAACGAAAAAACCAATATAAAAATCAAGATTAAGGATTAAAATAAAAGATTGAAGTTAAAAGTTGTTAGATAAAAATTATTACAAAATATTAAAATTAAAATAAAACATTAAAATTAAAATAAAACATTAAAATTAACTAAATTATTAAAATACAAATAAAATTTATAATTAAAAATTAAACTAAAATTAAAACATGTAAACGAATATAAAATTAAAATTAATATAAAAATTAGAAACAAGAATAAAAAAATTAAAAAGTATAAAAAAACAAGAGCAAATTAAAAATTAAAAGGTATAAAGTTTATTATAGCTATAATGTATGGAAACAATGCTTTGGAGACAAAATATATTTAGTAACAAGTAGTATCGCACATAATACAATTTAGGCTAGTCCCTTTTGGTGTATAGGTAGAGATTTAGTGGATCGAAGATGTCAACTTAAAATTTAACGTTAAAAATTGAAATATATAAATCTTTTAATAAAGATAAAAAATGAGCCTTAAATAAAAAAAACACTAAAACAAAAATGAAGTTTAAAAGATAAGATTTCAAATTTAACGTTAATAATTGAAATATATAAATCTTTTAATAAAGATAAAAAAACTAATATAAAAATCAAGATTAAAATTAAAAGTTGTTAAATTAAAAATTATTACAAAATATTAAAATTAAAATTAAAATTAAAATAAAATATTAAAATTAATTAAATTATTAAAATACAAATAAAATTTAGAATTAAAAATTAAACTAAAACTAAAACATGTAAACGAATATAAAATTAATGTAAAAATTAAAAACAAGAATAAAAAAAATTAAAATGTATAAAAAATAAGAAAAATTAAAAATTAAAAGGTATAAAGTTTATTATAGCTATAATGTATGGAACTAATGTTTTGTAGACAGAATATATTTAGTAACAAGTAGTATCGCACATATTAGAATTTAGGCTAGTCCCCACTTTTGGTGTATAGGTAGAGATTTAAAATCAGGAAAGTCACGCTGGGCACAAAAACATAAGAAATTCTTGGTTCACCCTAAGTAGATCGAAGATGTCAATTTCAAATTTAACGTTAAAAATTGAAATATATAAATCTTTTAATAAAGATAAAAAATGAGCCTTAAATAAAAAAACATTAAAAATAAAAAAAATGAAGTTTAAAAGATATGATTTCAAATTTAACGTTAAAAATTGAAATATATAAACTTTTAATAAAGATAAAAAATGAGCCTTAAATAAAAAAACATAAAAATAAAAAAAATAAAGTTTAAAAGATATGATTTCAAATTTAACGTTAATAATTAAAATATATAAATTTTTTTAATAAAGATAAAAATCAATATAAAAATCAAGATTAAAATTAAAAGTTATTAAATTAAAAATTATTACAAAATATTAAAATTAAAATTAGAATAAAACATTTAAATTAATTAATTTGTTAAAATACAAATAAAATTTAGAATTAAAATTAAACTAAAACTAAAACACGTAAATGAATATAAAATTAAAATTAATGTAAAAATTAAAAACAAGAATAAAAAAAATTAAAATGTATAAGAAAAATAAGAAAAATTAAAAGGTATAAAGTTTATTATAGCTATAATGTACGGAAGCAATGTTTTGGAGAGAAAATATATTTAAGTAATAGGTAATATCGCATATATTGCACTTAAGCTAATCCCCACTTTTGGTGTATAGGTAGAGATTAAGAAATGAGCCTTCATCAATTGGATTTTATGATTAAGAAATGAGCCTTCACCAATTGGATAACTACTTAATTACAATTGACTAATCGAGTCTTACTATATATACGAGATTGTATTGTAGAACAACATTGTCCAATAAATAAGGTCTATATTAACATTACAAAAACTTAGAAAAGAATCTAAAAAACTAGACAACATTAGGAATGTAAATTAGAAATTCTAAAATTATACTTAAAAGTTAGTTAGATCTACTAGTTCTACAAACCGAACACCTGTTTAGAATCAGATACTATTCTCGCTCTGTAAACACGTCAACAAGTGTTGATAATTATATCCATAGATATTGTTGATCATCTTTACAACACGTTGATTCGTCTCATTAACGGTGTAAAAAGGAGCAATTTTTTTTAGTAATATCCGTGTATCTTACGTTGTTTTCTATTGGTTGTCCGATAAACTGTAAAGTAGTAAAGAACGCTACAATTCAAAATTTATCCGGACAGAAGATAAAAATGTACACCTGTCGAGAAGCACTAGTGTGAAAGTCAAGTAGCTAGCCAACTTCTAAGTGGAGGACCACTAACTTTATGAAATGGTATCACCCATTGTAAAATGTTAATGGGACTAATTTATATATAAAGAAAAAACAAAGTAGCATGGAGATTAATATAGTTATCACAAGGGGATAACTACCAAGCATAGATAGCTAGGAGGAATCATAAACCAAGAAACCAAGGGTGGGGGGACCATCCATCCACATGTGATTCTCCAATTCATATATATTTGATTATTAGTATAACGTTCCCTCTATCTACCTCTATAAAAATAAGATGGTTAGTGTATTTTGTTATCTAAAACTATCTCTAATCTGATTTGATCCAAATTATAAGATGTGGAGAAATAACAGAAAGAAGAGAAAGAAAGTGGAAATGATCTCTTATTGAGGTGGTTGTTGTGGTGGTTGTCATGATGTGACCAAGGCACATAAAACCTAATTACTCCTCAACACTAGCAATGGATATGAATGAATGTGATTGATGCATTCATTGGCAAGTCAATATAGGCAAAGGGAAGGTCAAGCCTTTCTTCATCTAATTCTCTTCTACCTCATCTTGATCTTCTTCTTCTTTTTTCTCTTTGATCAATATCTATGGTCATCTATTTTGATGTTTACTTTCATTTCTAATAGGATTTGATGTATCTTTCTCTCTCAAAGAAGATGTGTGTATTAGACGAGTTTTTATCAAGTATTGAGAGTTCTTATTAACTAATAATTAAAAGTAGTTTGAAATAATTCCAATTTCAATTTGTCTCTAGGGGTGGTTTTTGAGTTCTTCCCTGTCTTTCTTATGCTTCTACTTGTAAATACCATTATACCAATTAACAAGGGTGGCTTGATACTCAACAAAAAAAAATACAAGGGTGGCTTGGTCCATGGTCAAACAATTTTGAATTCACGGTAAGCCACAAAAACATGGTTATCTTTACAACTTGTTGTGCATCTCAAATTATTACTCGTTCTTAAACCTTTTCTTAGCATGATACTTCTTTTAACCGTCTTTCTACTATCTATAGGTACTCAAAACATTCAGGAAGAAAATTTTGAAAGGTTGTAAGCTAGTTTTTAGTCGTGTTTGGAAGATCGGAGATCCGGTCGAAAATCAGAAGCTTTGGGAGATGGCGGAAAAGTTGGGAGCTACATGTACTACAAATGTTGACTCATCTGTGACACATCTTGTTTCGACTGACACTGAAACAGAAAAGTCACGCTAGGCAAAAGAACATAAGAAGTTCTTGGTTCACCCCAGGTGGATCGAAGCTGCCAATTTCTTATGGAAACGACAGCTAGAAGAAAATTTTCCGGTTTCTAACATGAAAAGCCAATAGAAATTACTTGACAGGTCCAGGCAAATCTTACATAAGTCTTTGCCAGAAGTTAGATAGAACACAAATGTATTGAACTTGGATTTGGTTGGTTACGTACGAAATAGATATTCTTTTCACACCATTTTGGAGATAGTTTAATAGGGATCGGACTTAATAGCTCCTCAGTGTCAGCTTTTCTTTGTTTTTATTCAAATGTAGACAGAAATTTTGACAGCAAAAGCACCTGAATCTGTCCAATAAAGATCGACCCGTGGTTGTGCAGGTTTTGACCATTGACAACTGAGGTATTACAAAAAGAGCAACTATAATGCAAGAATAACACTATTGTCGTGTGATTACTAGTAATTAAAGTATAGTTTACATTTTTATTTGGCTTCGTCATGATAAGAGATTGATTTTCAGAACGTGATTCTCAATAATCGCATTACAATTTCGGAAGGCTAATTCTTGATAAAAATAACTAATCTAGGGGTGTAAACTCACTCCGATTATTAATGTGGTAAATTTGATTACAATAGTCTTGAGAGCCTATGGTTAAACAATAGGATTTTTTGAGTTTATTCCCCTTAATACTAAGTGGTAATTGAGTTTACTCCCTCCATAATTGGTAATCGAGTGCACCCTTTTACTTTTTTAAAAAACCTTGGTTTAACCCTCCATTAGTTTTGAACAACAGACTAACTTATGGTGTTCTAATTTCTTTTCAAACATGACTAACTTTTTGCTAAAAATAATAAGTCAAAGTAGATAAACTTAATTAAGTGTTGAGAGTGATAAACTCAATTAACAATTAGTGAGGAGGGGGTGAGCTCAAAAGTTCCTAAACAATAATTCTAAGGGAAATGATAGAGTGCCCAGCAATTTTGCCCATTAAAATGCCCAAATTTCCTCATTTCGAAATAAAAGCGGTCCCCACCGTAGTCAAACTTTGAAAAAACCTTGTCTTTTAGTGATTCCACATCAGCTGGGCATTTTAATGGGCTAAAAACTAGGCACTCTAGCATCTCTTTAATTCTAAAGCAGCACGAAAAGAGCAAATGATTGGTTTGATTTATTTGGCATATTAGAATTTGGATCAACATATCTGATCGGCAAGACTCAAGAGTTATATGCCCTAGTCCCCAATAGCATTTCTCTCTTTCTCACCTGAAAAAGTGTTGCCAGCAAACTGCCAGTCGGTTATAGTGGGACCTCTTCTTCCTCTCCTCACATCATCAGCTTCATAGCTTGTGGACACGGTGGGAGATCTTTCCTCCTCTCTTCAGTCAACCGGACTGCTGGACTGCTCGACTGGCCTGTAAGCCAGTTTTGTTCTTGTCCTCGGCACTCAGGGGTTGTACACTTCGGACCGCCTGACTGGTTTGGTGATTGAGATTCCTCTGCACGTTATGATATGACTCTTTGTTATTCCACTTTTGTGTATGATAAGTAATGTATTACAAAGCCTTATCTCAGTTGAGGGCGTAACGGACGAGTTCTGAATCTGCTGAGATGGTGGGCGAAGGATGTTCTTACAAGAAAAAAAATATTATTTCTGTTTTTGATATAATAAATACTTTTCCAAAACTAGACGAAATAGTTGCATGCTAGGGTACCGATGAGAATTGACTTTTCGTCCTAATACAAATACTGGAGGGACGACGTGACCATTCGAATTCGGTGAAGCTAAATCGTATCTAGTTAAGCTAGATGTATATATTTATTATGAAGTTAGCTTTTCAATGACTGTTGAGTCGCCTAGCGGGAGAGTGACTTACCCACCTAGGAGTACGACACTTTCTCGAGAGAATGCTAGTACCTTGGTTAGTGCTGGTATGAGACGATACTAGCCAAAGTACTACAGAGTTCTCTAGATAACTCTGTGTTAATTGAGAGCATACCATGGGTAGGTAGTTAAGTCTGCTATTGTATGCAAGTGTTAGGATTGATATACATATTTATATGTGTG
>BEHA01050138.1:97249-122422 GCA_002897215.1 Eschscholzia californica subsp. californica
ACTAATAGACAATTAGGTGTATGAGATACACTAGGTGAAAACCCTTCACGTGGTACACAGAGGGTGTGAGGTGGCTCCACAATTGTCTTATTTGGTTTCTTTTGTTTTCTTCTCATTATATTTGAAGGTATACGTTTCACAAAAATGCGAAGAACTAATATGTATATATAATTATCACATAGTTCTTGCATAGAGGGGTGAACTTGTCCAGAATGAGTTAGTAGGTTGGTGGTTCGAGTTCGAACCCGAGTTGTTGGTTGTTTTATGTTTCCTTTAGCTTCCGTTGTGTTTAGAAGGAATGTTTGTGTTTGCGAATGTATGATTTGCAGAACAGGTTTCGTAGGTACGACCGGTCTGATTTACAGAGGAGCCTATGCCGAAATTTCGTCTCGTCTGTGAATTACTGGGGCGTGCTCGTGTCTACTTATGGGGCCCAGGGCCTCACAAGTGGTATCATCCTCCTCTTGCCCTCCTTCTCCGAGTCATGTGCACAGATTAAACCTTTAACTTAAGTTACAATCAAATTATTCCAACGATTGACATCGAACTTGAAACGAAAACGCCATATTATTATATAGTATCGGTTTCTCACCAAGCTCTAGCTGAAAACAATATTTAATGTATCACTCACTTCACTCCCTCTCTTACTATCTGTCCTACTAGACGAGAACTGAAAGACTGTACCGTTTTTAAAAGGTGTAAAAACTTATTCAAAGGTTGTAAAAAGAAACTAATTAAGGGGGCGATATTTGTAAAGTGATTGTTAAGTTTGTGGTCATCCAACTCAAAACCAATTGACAATGAGTGGAGGGGACCTAGGCATTATATGTTGGGTTGCTAGATACTCCTTATCTCATATGGGACTATTCTTAGTGATTGTAGACTTGTAGTAGCAGAATAGTCACAAGTGAAAGAAAAACAAATCATATTTTGCATAACTGAAAGGTTGATAAAGCTACTACACCCTTCTTTAGAATAGCTTTTTCTAAATGTCGGTTGGTTTAATTTGTCTCGTGGCACCCAAACTGACTCATCCCATCCCCAGTTCATATCTTAAGGTTAGGTCTACCCTCATGCTCTCTCTTTTTTCCCGTCCATCTTAGATCACACCATACACATGTTATCCCTCTTAACCATGCATCATAACTCCATCACACGTGTTAATTATTATAAACACCCGAATTTTTTTTTATTTTCTTATAAATATTTGATTTATGGTGGATGGCCGCCACAATTTGTAACTTCCACCACCATAAGTCCTCCACCATTACTTCGTATTCAAGCACCATTATTGTGTGACTCTCTATTGGTTATGTAACTCATCTATAGGCCTATATAAAGAAGTTCATTGTTAATGAATAAAAAGTATCAATGTATCAAAGTAGAGAAATCTTCTTCAAACATAAGAATATAAATCAAGTTGTTCTTGTCTATTTCTATTTCCATTATCTTTCTTCTTCCCTCTTTTATTTTTCACAACACGTCATCAACACGAAATTATCCACTTCCTCGAGGAAAATATAAACAAATAAAATATTAGTAAGTTTGTTCAATTTTTAAGATGTAAATCTTAAGGGTGATGAAATGATGAAATTATCTCAAAGAAGTATTTCAATTCTCCCCTCTTATTAGATATGTTAATAAAGATTCTTTCAGGGAGAAAATTTAACTATCTGATTTCGGTTACAATGAAATTGAATCATCTATTTGTATACGAGATTACCAAACTTAAAGTTTGGTGTGTGTGAAATAAGTCTTCAAATCTCGAAATTTCTAGAAGAGTTTGAAGTATAAATTTTCTATGAGATGATAATAAATGAAATATCTCAAGGATGAAAATATATAACCACTATGAGTTGGTTAATTATCACTAAAACGGTAAACCATTGCAAATTAAACAAATTAAATTTGTTTACCCATTCTTGGAGAATGAGAAATATTGATATTTCAGTATTGACATTATTTTCTATTGATTCTAAAGAGATCACAACTGAACTTGTGATAAGAAAAATACTACACTGAGTTCAGAATATTTATTCAAGTTGTGATAGTATTTTCTTTCGCGTCTTTGGATGGTGATGAGTTGTAAATTCTTGAAACATAGAATTTGTTGAATATCCGCTTTCATATTACACCTGAAGTTGTATTATCCAAAGACAAAGTGACGATGGATTTTAAGTAAAACAAAAACACACACGAACATGATAGATCTCACATGTTATCAACCACACCTGAACTTGTGATATTAAAACAACTTGCCCACACCTGAACTTGTGATATTAAAACAACTTGCCCACTCCTGAAGTTGTGATTACACAATAGTTTGGTCCTACAAATCATATGATATGAATAGAAAAATCAAGATTTTCTTGAAGCAATTAACTATCTTTCCGTCTTTGTCACACCTTGAAGTATGTGCTCACATGGCGTATGATTTTTATTATCAAATGAGACAAATCTATCAACATTAGCGGGAGGAAGTCCTAGAATCAATGTCGTAAAATACTTGAAAATTATCAAATTTTTCTCATTTAGAATCGATAAACAAAGAAGTTACTACCTCCAAATATTTTAGTATTTTTCAGCGCGTAATATGCTCATATACGGGTAAAGGTCATAGAAAATGATCAAAGTTTATCAATCTAGCATGTACTCTTGCATACAGAAGGAACACGTTTATATAAGAATCTTCCTGAAGAGGTTATCATGTCTAAATAAATATGATTCATATTTCTAAAATAAAATCCCTTGAAGAGGATATTTCTTAAAAGAGACAATGACGCATAACGAGGCACGCATATTTGAATGAGAAAACTCATTGAAATATGTGCACATTGTGAAAAAATTCAGATTAAATAAAATCGTTTCAGACTATGTATTTTCCGAAAAGTAATACTCCCTCAGTCCCAAAATGAATGACCTAATTTCTTTTTTGGGTTGTCCCAATTTAGTGTCCAATTTCTAAAAATAAAGAAAACAACTTTTCACTCTTTCCTATAATACCCAACTACTTTAAATTTAATGACAACTTTATTTAAAATTAAGTTACACTTTTTCATTGTAATTAAAAAAGTTAATGAGGATACAATTGGAAAAAACATGTTATTTTTGAAAGTCAAACTCCAATTAGTGATGTTCCCTTAAAAAGTTAGGTTTGCAAAATAGGTCGTTCATTTTGGAACTGAGGGAGTAGCTGCTAAGATCATATTGATCCTGAATTGCTCTAAGTAGTTGATCAAATTTTAACGAAATCATTCATTACTTCTGGATATTTCTTACAAAATAATCAAGTTTTCAGACTTAAAGTCAAAGCACGAACCGTGAATGACCCTGAAGAGTTTATGTGAGCCTCGAAGTATAGCTTTGGAAAAGATTATTCGAGAAAAGAAAATCTTGAAAATAATATATTTAGATGATAATAATATTAAAAGGGCCCAGGCTTCAAAGCATTTGATATTGTCTTCAATTATCATCTGTCGTTTAAAATTAAGGTCCAAAAGTACCTAATGTAATACAAACAGTACATTACGTACATTGTATTGTATTTTAGAAAGCGACAATAATTCATATGTTCTGTAAAAGGAAGAATTTCTGGTTAATATTTTTATCAGACAGAATATGATATAAAATGTCAATCGCGGTGTACTATTTTTCCTTTGTCAAGGTTTTGTCCCATAGGGGGTTCTAAAAGTTGTAGTCTTTTTCCTTCGTTCAGGTTTTGTCCGATTGGATTTTCCTGACAAGGTTTTGATGAGACAACTCTTTTAAAACAATAGTCATCGAATGATGAATTTCACCCCTCTTATGCATGTCAAGTGAATTGTACAACGAATTGTGATAAGTACATCAATTTCACAAGATGTTATAGTTATCTTATTGATATGCATGATACACAAATACGGATCACTAAATAGTGACTTGAATTGATATCCCTAAAGGATTTAACAAGCTTGAATTTAAAACATGCATGAACTTTAAAGCATTATATGAATGCAACTTGAAATGTCAAATGCTATTTATTGTATTTTTATTTATATATACCAAAAAGAAGTTGATTGATAAAAAGTTGAACAATGCCCTCAACCTTCATGAGAGGGAGCAAGTTTATGAAGACACTGCATACTGTATTTTCACATTGAACACTTTTCCTTCGTTAAGATTTTCCCACAAGTTTTTTTTCCAACAAGGTTTTAATGAGGCAGATTATGTCTTAATCAAAGATGTACATGAATAAAGAATTTGTATTATTTTTTCTTCACTATGGTTTTGTCCAACTGGGTTTTCCCAGTAAGGTTTTAATGAGACAATTTCTGATGCTGTGGACATTTAGGGGGAATGTTATAAATATTTGATTTGTGATGGATGACCAACACACTTTGTAACTTCCATCACCATAAGCCCCCCTCCCATTACTTTATGTTCAATCACCATTATTGTGTGACTATCTATTGGTTATCTCATCTAGAGGCCTATATAAAGAGGTTCCTTGTTAATGAATAAGAAGTATCAATGTATGAAAGTAGAGAAATCTTCGTCAAAAATAAGGATATAAATCTAGTTCTTCTTGTCTATTACTCTTGGTTTTTATTTCCATTATCTTTCTTCTTCCCTCTTTTATTTTTCACAACATATTTCTCTTATAATGTTATTGGTACTCCCATGAATACTGAATGTCTCGACGATCTAATCGATTTTTTTTTATGACAGGTGGTTAATACCTCAATTTATTAATCACGGGTACTTTGAATATTGATGGAAAAATCTGTCTCTAAATGACCTACAATAATACTCGAAGTTTGAGTAATCTCAATGTTGAACAACCTCATTTTTTATAAGCAAACTTAGCTAAGATGTTGTAAAAGTTAAAGGTTATTTTATTTCGATGAATTTTTGAATGATCTAATCAAAAATACTTAAGTTAAAAGTTGTTTTGGTTAAATACAATTGAAAAGGGATGAGTTTTGTAGGCCACAATATTAACCATCTTCACGAACCAACTAGTAAAGTACAACTAGGGCATTCTAAAATATTACCAATGTATTTGCCAATTCGATGTCTTACTGGATGACCATCAGTGCAACATTTCCATAAAAAAGCATAATTCTGGAGACAATTTTGATTTTTCAAATGAAATTCCATTTAATGTCATTGTCCGAGATTGACACTAGTTCGATTGCCAATGTATGGTACATGGATCCAACCGAGAATTTACCTGATTTTGTGAGCGACAATTGGAGGGTGTCTGCCCTTAAGTTTGAATACTAATAGTGCAAATGTAATTGTATATATTAAGATCGAAAGTGCTATTGAGAATGTATTCATCCCATTTATTATTTGTGATGAGTTGAGCAACAATCATTATGATAGAACTGTTATGGATTCCTTCAAAATATTGATTTTGGTTTCGTTGTGGACTTCCCATAAAGCAAACTTGTTGATATTATTTATTTCTTTGCAAATAGATTTTGAGGTCCAAGAATGGGCTTGTTTTGCCGGGCCAGGGTTAGTGGTATTGCGGAAATATTTTGCTTTAAAGAGCTTTGCCCATGCGTGCATCTGGTTCTGTTTTGAGACGCCAAGCCAATTTTCCTAGAAGAGCCATGTTATCCAAATACGGTTTCCGAATACCAAGCCTTCTCTGTTTTTTATGGAGGCAAATGTGGGATGATGCCTTGGTGTGATATCTTCGGATTTTCCCCACCAAAAAGGCCTCTGAGAAGTCTTGATGGTTTCGCACACGCCATCAGAGATTGCGAAGTATTGCATCTTGTAACGGGGAACAGGCGCAACTAGAGCAGTGACTACAACTATGCGACCAACTTCTGACAAAAAGTTGTTCTGCCACTTAAAATGTTTAGATTGAATCAGGTCAATGAGCGTGTTAAAAAATTTGGTCTTATTACCGCCAATGAAAATTGCGCTCCTAAGTATTTGTTAGAGAGGGAAGACTACTTAAGTTTAAGGGATCTAATGAGCATACTTATTCTGGCAAAAATAAGGCAGTCATCCGCGAAGAAATTTTTTTAATCACTAGATCAAGAAGGGCAGTGGGTAAGCCAACACTAGAATTGACACTCCGGGAAGATTTGAGAAGTTTACTAAGACCTTACATAGCTAAGGTAAAGAGGAACAGGGATAGAGAGTTCACTTTGTGGAATACCCCGACAGCAAAAGTAGGGTCAGGACGACCATTAATAAGAACTTTCATCGATGCAGTAGAGAAGAACGCTTGGATCATGTTGATCCATTGATTAGAGAAACCTAGCTTTTTCATGATGTCTGTAAGGAAGGACCGTCCGATAAAGTCAAAAGCTTTGGACATGTCAAGCTTGAGGCCAAAGTAATTTTTAGAGCTCTCGATCTTTTTATAAGAGTGAATAAGTTCCTGGGTAAATCTAATTTAAAAATATTCTTTATCTAATTTACAATATCAGATGTTTGTGATTTTTTAGCTGTTTTAACATTATTTTAATTCTATGTTACACAACCTCTAAAAATTATACAGTTATGTCTTTTTTTCGTTGCAAGTTATAAAATTATGTCGGTACACGAGAATACCAAAACGAGAAAGATTAAATCTGCACTAATGCCTACCGTTATCTAGTAAAGGATCCCTCTATTTCTTGAAGTCAAGAGTATTTATAGAGTGTGAACAAACACATGCATCAAGTGATTAGATAATTTATTAGCAAGGTTTCAAGCTAGCAATTAGTTCCCAAAATTTAACTTTAAAAGCAAAAATATAAGAATATATAAAATGAAGACATTATCTTTAAGTAAATATTCGATGGATTATTGATGCAGCTGACAAAATAGCATTAGAATTTTATGGTAAGTGACAAGTCAGGGATTGGATGACCTAAAGGAAGATTTTGTATTTTTAATAGTTTCCGAATTCTATACCTTCTTAATTTTAGTAGTTTCAGAATATTAGTTGTTTTAGAGAAGATTTCTTAGTTTTTAGCAGTTTCCCAATTTTGGTTATTTTCTTAATTTTCGGCAGTTTCCAATTTTGGTTATTTTCCTAGTTTTTAGTAGTTTCTAGATTATAGATATTTTAGAGTTTAGTAATTTTAGGCATCCATTATTTTAGGGTTTGAAACCTATAAATAGCCTTTTATGTTCATTGTTAAGGGAGCTTAGTTTATTGAATAAAGTTTTGTTTGATTTAATCAATCGTAGAGGAGCGATCTCTATACTTTTTATCTCTTTCCTGCTACGCGCTGCATCAGTTGGTACCAGAGCTTGCGTCGATCTTTAACAATGTAACCGAGAAGACAACCTGTTAGAGGTAGGGAGGATCCCATGGATATTGTTAATGAAAGAGCTGAAGCACATAAATCAACGATTAGACGGTGTTGACGAATGACGGCAACAGATGACTCGAATGATGAAAGAATTTACGCATCGGTAAAGATGCCTACATTGTTCATCAAAGGGAACTGACTTCACCAAATCGTCACTCTGTAAGGGATGATGAATCTACTGAAGATGATTTTCATAATCCTTTTGTTAGGGACGTTCGAGGTAGAAGGAACCAAACCAATCACGATTCTCGAAGATGGGAAGCGGGATTGAGGATTGATATTCGGAATTCAGAGCGTGGTCGACCAAAAGAATTCCTTGACGGGCTAACTACGGTTGACGATATTCTAGAGTTTAAGGGGATGCCTAAAGATAGACAGGTTCTTCTTGTGGCTACTAGACTTCGTGATAGGGCTGTTGCATGGTGGCAGCAACATAAGTTGGTGTGTCCAAAACAGGGAAATCAAAAGTAACGTCATGGGAGAAGATGAAGAAATATATGCGTGCAACTTTTCTTCCACATAAATACACCAAGTTAATGTATCAAAAATCGCAACAAGTGAAGCAAAGAAAGAACAATTATAGTTTTCAATTCGACAAGAAGAAAATTGTGTTGCTACCTAGTAGAGAGATTCCTCCTACAACTAACAAAGGTGACACATCAAATTTGTTATCTCGTGAGTTATTCATTGAGGAGGTTGAACAAATTGATGTTGCTCCAACTAACAAAGGTGACACTTCCAATTTGTTATCTCATGGGTTGTTCATTGAGGAGGTTGAACAAACTTATTTTCAATATATGATGATTGGTAAGGAAAATAGTATTGTGGATGAGGCAATATCATATTCTGTTTCCCCAACATTGGAAGAAATCGCGAATGTTTTCCCTACAGATTTATCTGACGGTTTACCACCGCTAAAGGATGTTCAATATCAAATAAATAAATTTCCTAGTGCGACTTTACCGAATATAGTTCATTATAGGGCGAGCCTAGAGGAACACGTGGAGTATGAGGATGGAGAGTATGTTTGGGTTTGTTTAACCAAAGACAAATTCCTAGTGGGCGAAAATAACAAGTTATCAACAAGGAATATCAAACCACTAAAGATACTTGAAAAAATTAATCCGTATGCTTATTGTCTGAAATTGCTAAGTCATGTTCACTCCCCTGATATTTTTAATGCTAAAGACGTATTTCCATATTCAGGAGATGATTCGGACTAGGACGATTCAAATTCTAGGTCGAATTTTGTCCAACCCGGGGAGGATGATGCAGCTGACAAAATAGCATTAGAATTCTATGGTAAGTGGGGTCGAGACAAGTCAGGGATTGGATGACCTAGAGGAAGATCTTCTATTTTTAGTAGCTTCTGAATTCTATATTTTCTTAGTTTTAGTAGTTTTAGAATATTAGTTGTTTTAGAGAAGATTTCCTAGTTTTTAGCAGTTTCCCAGTTTTGTTTATTTTCTTAATTTTTAGCAATTTCCAAATTTTGGTTAAATTTTCCTTGTTTTTAGTAGTTTTTAGATTCTAGATATTTTAGAGTTCAGTAATTTTAGAGTTCTATTTTTTTAGGGTTTGAAGCCTATAAATAGGCCTTTTATGTTCATTGTTAAGGGAGCTTAGTTTATTGAATAAAGTTATGTTTGATTTAATCAATCATAGAGGAGCGATCTCTATACTTTTTATCTCTTGCCTGCTACGCGCTGCATCAATTATTCATTTTAGCCTCTTCAAGATGACAATTATAAGGACATAATCTTTGAGTAAATATTTAATGGATTATCCATTTTAGCCTCTTAAAGATGACGTTTTACTAAACTGGCCTTCTAAAGATGACCCATTTCGTTATGAATTCATTTCAAAAAATTTCATTAGTCAAATTTTAATAATTGACTTTTCTTTCTATTCTCTTTCATATCAAGATCTCATGCATAAACATAATATGAACTAAGTTAAATAGAGTTTGTTACCTTAATCGCTATTTCCCCCCGGACTTAAACGGTTGAATATAAGAAGACCAAGAGGTCTAATTTTACCTCCTCTACTTGAGACACCGAGTAATCAACTTGATCTTCATCTCAAGTTTAGCTAGAAATTCAATGGTGGTTAGACGAAGAATACCTTCTTCTTTAGACTAGATAGATAGTTGAGAACTATTTGCTCTTTCTTTCTCTACTTAATGTTGTAGAGTTAGAAATCTCTTTGAGAAATTTTCACACCTAATTCTCTTCTAATGAGGGTCTTATATCGAATCCCAAAGTTAGAGACAAACCCTAATTAGGTTTCCTAAAGTCCATAATGGAAACAGAATAAGGAATTTTAGAAAATAGAAACTAGTTTTTATTTATCTCTTTCCTTTATGGCCGGCCGACCTATTCCCTAAAGGCTAGGTCTGGTCGACCCCCTTTTAGTGTGGCCATCCAAGGCATGGCCGACCCACTAATGGGCCTTAAGTGCCCCGACCCAAAACCCTTTTGTTCCGGCTTATACTATCTTTACCTAAGCTTTCTTTAGGCCTTTTGGACATATTTATGGGTCTAACTCATATTTATATGTCTCATCCCTCTAGTCATGTCTCCCGATTAAGTCGACACTCTTTGGTGTAACCCGATGTATTATCCGGACGAAATTAGTCGTGAATCGCCTCATGATTCGACGATCGTAGTTGGTTTCTAGCTAAACACTACGATCCCTAAATCGTCCGGACTTGGTGATCTTCTTCATCAATTGTCCTATTCGATGAATTGCTCGAATTGCATCTTTGGCCAAAGGACATTTCGTTCATATTAACCTCTAGGAAACACTGTTGATAGTAGATCAGGTGATAAGAGGTTGTAAGCTTCCCCATTTCGTATTAGTGGTTGTTTCCGTTCTATAAGATCAGTCATTCAATGAAAATTCTAGTCTGTCTTTTGTAATGTGTTGAGTTTCCGCATACTCATACTCGCACATTGAGTGAACCATTTCTGAGTGACTTGAACTTTTGAGTGTCTGACTTTGAGGAAACAGTCGAGGCGAAATGTATTGAAACAGTAATCAAGGTCTTGTCTTTTCGGAACTGAAATGACGCTCATATTGGCTCGTCACGTGCACTTCGAATCTAGATTGCGAGTGAAGAAGTTTTTAGCATTTGTATGGTCTGGTTGACTTGGATTTCGTTTCTATTAGCTTTCAAAAACTTCTCCCGAATAAACATTCTTCAGTCCATGTTAGATTTGGATCCTTCTGGATTTTTGGAAATTTTGAATTTCGTGGGTATATTCACAACAAACCCTCACGAGACAAAACTTTTCCACTAGGGTAACCTAGAGGTTTAACGTCTTGTTGCACGTGCTAAATGCAATAGTGATCCCTATGTAAGTGGTGAGTTAGGTGTAGTTTCATTTCTCTGTATTGCTCGCAAACTAGGAAAATCTAAGTTTGGGGATGTTTGATGAGACATGAAAATGTCCCATCTGATTCTTTTAACTTTCGCATATTAGTCTATTTCGGGACATTATTTCTATGATTGTTTGTTTCTCTTACTCAGGTGTCTTCTAAGGAATTGGAGTCCGGATGAGAGAAATATAGCCAGTCAAAGTTGGGGCCAAAATCAATTGACCATGTCATCCAGAAAACGTGGGACAAATTTGAACGTTAATTCAAATAATTTGGTACACGGGTAGCAACGACGGGACGTTTTCGGGATCTAATCCAGGTGATGAACCAATGTAAAACGACAAAAGACACCATAGTACTCCCGTACACACGTTAGAAAATCCGACGACTAGAGTTAACTTCGTACACAAGGCATCATCTCTAAGGCATGTTTCAACATAATATCTTGCCCAAGACTCTTAGTTTCTTCTTCTTTCTCTCGTCTCTTTCTAACAGTTGAGAGAGAAAAGGAAAGAATTCCAAAACAGAGAGAACCGAGAGAGCTGAGTTTCTGAATAGATAGATATATTTCGAAAGATATCTTCTGAGAGATGGAAAGTTTTTAATGGAAAGTAATTGAAGGGATTTTCTTTCCTACAAAACTTTTCAAATTAAATCTAGGTTGTTCGTCTTTAATGGCCCAGATGTAGTCAACTTTTCAAATTTGCTTTGCCACCTCATTCCGTGAATTCTTTCGACATTTCCCTGTGTGAACGTAGCAATCCCGAAGAGTAATTAAGAGAATTTGAATTGTACATAGAGAGATAGCTGGAGATTGAGAAGGAAAGACAGGGAGGATCGAAGGGATTCGATTGAAAAGAAAGATTTGTTAGAACGATATTAGAAGAGTTGGCTGGTTGTATTTCTCTCTATATATCAGAGACAGAGGATTGAAGAGGAAAGCTCTTCCGGTTTGGAATCGAGATAATAAGAGGAAAGCTCTTCTATCTTATCTCTACTGGAGCAGTACAAACATCATTCAGCATCATTCAGCATCATTCAGCATCTGGTATCTCTCATTTTTGGAGCTCGGATAGAGGAAAGCAAAAAAAAAAAAAAAAAAAACAGAGACCATCTATCATCCATTGTCGGCTGGAAAAGCAGAGAGTTCAGAGGGTCGTTCATCACCAGTTTTCTTTATCTTTTTGAATTCTTTAATCATCTATCTTCTTTCTTTGTGTGAGAGAAATAGAATGAATAGAGAGATAAGAGAGAAAGAGTGTGGTTGTAGAGAGTAAATTTTATATCTTTAATTGTGTTGTAATCAAAGATAGTGTTATTTTGTTCCTTACTGAAATGTATGGTTTTTTTAATACAAGAGTTTAAGAGAGAGAGAGAGAGAGGGAGAACAGTAAAGAATAGAAAAGAGGGATACATGGCGTGAAAAAGATTGAGAGTTAAGTTCTATCCTCTTCTGCATATTTAGTGAAAGGAAGTGGGTTCACAAAGAAGAACTTTCATCACCTTCTTCCTCATATCATCTCTATTTGGTGATTTCTCTTATTCTTAATTGCTCTTAATCTTGTAATGAAACATTTTAGGATCTCTAAAATATATTTGATAAACATGAGTAGCTAATCCTCTCTAGTTTAGGGTTTTGACGAAATTTTGATTATGCATCATTCTTAAACCTTGATTTTGATTGCTTAATGCTTAACTTGCTTTGATTTCTTTTCGACTATGTTCATGATTTCTTCAATTGGTTATAGTACCGAGTTGATTTGTCATGGTTAGAGTGATATCTTTAATGATTAATAGTTCTTAGGTAATAGTCGAGTGTTAAAAAGTGTTTATCTTTCATTTTCTATACTTCTTAAATCTTGATTCATTATATTTAGATTAGATCTCTAATAGTGAATACTTGATAGTTGATAGGTGATGGGTCATGAAAATGCCCCATCTGAGTCGTTTAATTTAGACAAGATAGTCTAGTCTTCATTATAATAAAATGTTTGATTTTCTTGATTAGGTGTCTTTTGAAGAGTTAGGTGTGAAAACTGTTAAAATTGAGAAAAAAAATGCATGAAGGGTATTTTGGTCATTTGGAGTAAAAGATATTCTGGTAATTAGGCCAAGGTCAGTGCATGG
Source organism: Eschscholzia californica subsp. californica (assembly GCA_002897215.1). NCBI lineage: Eukaryota > Viridiplantae > Streptophyta > Magnoliopsida > Ranunculales > Papaveraceae > Eschscholzia > Eschscholzia californica. Next base: position 110,065 of record BEHA01050138.1, read on the forward strand.
GAGAAAGTAGAGTCGAAGACGAGCTCGTAGGAGAAAACATAAGTCAATTCGGAGTCCAGACGGGGGAATTATGTAAAGTCAAAGTTGAGTCAACTAGTCGGACACTTTCGGGAGGATTATTGGCGCGCGGTATACCAACAGACATGTATCTCCAGCTGGAGTCCCTCACATCTAATTCTCGTATACCCGTTGAGCGTCGAAATGGATCCTAAGAGCATGATTCCGTGTTTCGGACGCATCTTAGCTCCCTGCACCCAGATCCCACCTTTTAATCTTATCCGCCCACTTCCGCATTTTCAAGATCCTACAGCTATTGAGCGTTTGTCCCAATCTTACGCTTCCGTGTTGCTCGAAGCTTCTTAGCTTCCGTGCTCCCGGCCACGTGGCCAGTCTTAGCCGTCCAGATCCGTGCTCCCTCTCATCCGAAGGATGCTGCTGCTGCCCCACCTATTTTCCTTAGCCGAGAGGCACCTTAATATCCGAATCCCTTAAACAAACTCTAGCCGCCTACCAGACTTGTTTTATTTAGGGTTTTCTTCATTTTTAACCCCTAGAATTCCAAAACTAGCCCTCATTCCCTACTTTCTACCATTTTAACGCCACTAAAACCCTAGTTAACAACCAGTATAAATAAATCTCTTCCTCATAATTTTTGGTAGACTTCAACAAACCTCTCATTCCTTACCTATTCTCTCTCTCTCCTCTTTTAGCCTCTCTCTCTCTCTCTCCCTCCTTCTTGTAGTAGTAAAACCCTAAAAACATTTCTTTCTCCTTTCTCTAGCCTCCATCACCTCTTCTACCCAATTTTGAACCCTCTTGAATTTTCGAAATGAAGGATTTAACAAAAAGTTCTTCCCTATCCCCAAACTTAAACCGAACATCGTCCTCAATGTTGTGAAGACTATGCCAAAATAAAAAGATGAAAAGAAAGATATTACCATACTCCACTGTCCTATATCAAAAGTATGGATTCCCTCTCAAGAAGCGCTAAATTTATCGTCTTCAGCCAGACGATGACTAAGAAAAAGAAAGAAAAATATTGTAAACCTACTGGATTGTGGGTTGATGACTCCCCATACAATAGTAATCGAAAGATTTGAGGGTCAACTCAAAAAATGATGTATCCAGGAAGGTTCAGTGTCACGTCGATACAATGATATGACGGTTTAAGTGAGACTTGTGATGTGCAAGAGGTGTCCCCAAACTTGGATGAAGCAACAATCATTAGGTTTGGCACTACACTCGAAAGAGTGTAGACCTGATCAAAAGGGTCTATGTATGAATGAAAAATTGAGTGTGGAATGGCAAAAACATCTAGACCTATTCCAAAAGGACCATATGCACAAAAATCTAGAGGACTCTCAAGGGCAGATGAACTTATACTCTTTTGGTCTGTTATAGACCATCATATTGGTTTCTCCGTGGATGGAGACGGCTCTGGGTTAGGTTGACTGGAGTCCTCTTCTGATGGGTGAGGTGTCTCTAAAGTTGACACCATAATTGACGCCGAGATTATGAGGAGTTTTGCTTTAGCCTCCCACTTCGCAATATCCAGCAATGGGGTTGAATCAAGTGAAAGATTTACCTCATTAATACTGCTCTCCTCATCAAAATCGAAGCCAAAATGGGCCAACAATGCTTCCAACGGGTCATCTGTTAGAGTTTTTGGTAGCAGTGGAACCATTTTTTTAAAAGAGTAATGAAACTATGAAGATCCTAAGGAAAAAACACACGCAAGCAAGCTGACTCAACCAAGCAACCTAGACACAATCTAGATGACTGGGTGGTCTTTTTCACCTAAAAATATATCTAGACAGCTTCTACTTCTTACCAAAGCTTGAACTATGATTCTTATAAGGAGTTACTCCGTCACTGTACAACGATCAAGCAATTCTCCAGGAGACAGCAAACTATGAAAGTTGAAAATAACTATACCCTTGGCAACGTTTCCTCTTCTCGAGGCGGTCGTGGAAAAGAATTGTGCTTTTGGCTCGTTTACTCTCCCTTGGAATACTCCAAATACTAATCGAGTTCTAGATTTGTCAAGAAGGTCCATAAGCTCGTTACCCTTTAGCCAAGGTCTAAATCAATTTTTTATTTTAAGTGAGGCTTGGGATCGCACAATGTTGTTACCTAGATGGCCAAGAGACCGGTGATGAAATCCAACTCCTATCTTGTAATGGGTTAATGCCCTTACTAATATGATAATTAAACTAACAGTTCGACAATCAATTAGGCAAGAAAAAACATCACAAGTACCCACTTACAGGAGATTCGTGGGTGATCTAGAAGTTACCTCCCGTTCAAGACGTGCGACGACCTTTGTAGATGATGGGCCTAAAAGGTTACCCTAAAAGGTCTCCACCCGCAAGTATACGGGCGTCAAGTAATAATTCCGGTAAGACCGGTTCGTTCCTCAGAGACTAAGTTAAACTAAATTCCAACCTTAAAACTATTGAGATTTAAAATTGGTTTCATGGTGGTAAAAGAAAATAAAATAAATATGAAATAAATAAAGAAATAAGTCGGTATTCAGAAAAAGGGAGCCTAGGGTTTCGAATCCGTCTTCCTAATAATTCTAACGACAATTTAATGTTGATCTAATTAGAGAGTTCTTTATATAACTCAGGTTTTAGTCCATGAACGGTCTAAAAACCCGGAAGATTTTATCGTTAAAATGGTAAAAACTTTAATAAATTATCGAGAAAACAATTATTAAGACTTCATCTAAAACCCTAGATAAAAAATTTAGTTTCTCATGATGATAGATGGAAGTTTAACTAAATAAATGATGGGAGAAAAGTAGAAAAAGTTGGATTTCTTACTGATTTTGCAGCCAAACAGAACCTTAAGGAATTGATTTCCTTCTGTTTTTCCCGGAAATCTGCCAAACGCACCCTCTGGGAAAACGATTTTCTCGTCTTCCCGGAAATGGATTCCTTCTGGGAAAATAATTTTCTCGCCTATTTTCTCGTCTTCTCCAACTCTGTTTCTCACTCTAACCTCTTGTTTCTCTCTTTCTCTTTAAGTATTCTATTACTCTCTCACCAAGAAAACAGAAAACAAAGGGTAAAAATCAAAAACAAGATGAAAAGTAATGAAATCCGAATCTCTCCATTATTGTATTCTCTCTCTCTACAATCTCTTTCTCTTTCTTTCTCTGTAAATCTCTCTATCTCTCTATAATCTCTCTATCTCTCACAAATAAAGAAACCACAATTAAAGAGATAAAAGGAAGACAAATAAATCAGATGATGAAGCTTTCGGGTCTCTTTCTCTCTCTACTTTTCTGTTCTAAAACCGATCGCAACTCTGTTCTAACTCTGCTTCTTTATAGACCCTCCAACTAAAATCGAATCCTAACCACAATCTTCTTCCCTCTTTTTCTCTCGGTTTCCCTCTCTCTTTCTTATCTCCAGCTAGCCGAAATCTTTCCTTCTGTTTCTCTAATCCATCCACTTGGTTTTAACCAACTTTCCCTCTCTCTCTACAATCCTAACAACAATATCCCCCTTCATCTTGAATTTGAATTTTGAGAGAAGATAACGAAGGGAATCTTGATGCTCGGTTTGGCCTCAAGAGATCCCGTGACCTCTTCAACGCAGCTATGATATGAGAAACTTCGCTGCTGGTCGGGTGCATCGAAATCGGATGGAACATACATCCATCAGTTGGATATCAGGTCACTTACGTTTGGACCGTTAGATCTTTGCATGGAGCGCTGAAGCCATGAAACATAAGACACGAAATCATGTCACCAAATAACCTAGAGTGCCGTCTTGCTTAGCCCAACAGTGTACCGAAATATTCGAATTGGCATTCTGGATTTGCACCACGTGTCACTGTTGACTTGATTTTAATCCAAACTTTGACTAGCTATAAGTCTCTCATCCGAACTCCGATTTGACTTCCGTTTTCGCCTACGGGCTCGTCTTGGACTCTACTTTCCATCAGAACACTAATTTTGACCAAGAAGTCAGAATCAACAAATGACCAAAATGCCCTTATTCTGTATTCTTTCCGACTTTATCCGTTTTGCACGCATAACTCTGTAAAAAGGTACCTGAACATAAAAGAGAGTAATTCGTGAGAGTAACTGCTCTAGAGAGACTAACTCGTCTAAATTAAGAGACTCGGATGGGACATTTTCATGTCTCATCAGTAGACGACCCAGACACACTTCCCGCAAGTGTGCGAACCCGAGGCTTCTTAGTTTCGGTTACAAAATTAAATGCCCTCCAATTTCAGGTCAAAATAACAAAATTTCTTAAAATAAAAGAGAAAATAAAGAAATACAAAAAAGTTTGTAACACTCTCTCACCAAAATAAAACAAATTACTAAAATAGCTAAAACGAAAAAGATCTTCTTTGATGTCCTCCTCCTTGATGCTGCTTCTAGCTCCTTTGTGAATCTATATAAAGAAAAGAAAAACAGTCAAAGTAATCAAAAGCGACAAACATAACAAAAAAAACATAATTCAAGATTGAAAATAAAATTAAACTTATCTCCGGCAGCGGCGCCAAAGACTTGATATGCCTAAAACAGGTCTATGCCCGCAAGTGTACGGGATCAAGTTATAGTAAGTTGTAAGTCCGAATGTCGTTCCACGGGATAAGTAACTTCACCTTAATTCTTAAATTAACACCCCATTCATTAATTTTGGTTGGTTTTTGGAAACTAATTTAAAAAGAAAAAGATAATAGACGAAAAAAAAAATGAAATCAAGATGGGAAAGAAAGCTAGAGTTTTGATTCTACCAAATATATTGATTTACTAAAGCATGCAATTAATTAACTAACCATTTTTTCAATATAACTCAAAATCTAACATAATGAACTATTTAGATTTCGGAAAATATTCTTGATAAAAGCATTTTAAAATCATATATCTTAATAGACCATCATATAAAACTATACTTCTTAACTATCACTCATTATCTAATAAGCATATCTCATCTAATAACTTAACAAAAGCATAAAATATCTTACTATGAGGCATGAACAATAAAAAGTTTATAGAATCTATATGAAATGACAACTAATGGACACTAAAACTCAAAAGAAGGATTAATTAATCAACAACATAGTTCTAGAAAAATCAAATATGGTTTTCTTTAAAACCCTAAATACAAGATTAGCTACTCATTAAATTTAGAGACATATAAATGATAAAACAAAATACATGGAAATAAATAAGACAAAGAAAAAAAGTTACCCAAGTCCTTGCTCCAATTGTTCCCAAGTATGATCTAAATTATGCTCCAAATCCAATTAATATCACTTTGAGAGTAGGTAGAAGTAGAGAAGGCTAGAAAAGAAATTAGAAAGGAATTAGTTGTAGAAAATAAATGAAGGAAAATGGGATAGAATTAGAAAGTAGATCTAGAAATTGAGTAGAAGAAGTGATGGATGCTACAGAAAGGAGAAGAAAATGGTTTTAAGGTTAGAGACAGAAAGTAGAGGAAGAGATAGGTTAGAGAAGAAATGGGAATAAGAAGAAATAGGAGTGGGAATGAGAGGGTAGTTGAAGTCTCCCCAAATATGAGAAGAAAAGGGTTATTTATATTGGTTGTTGCCTAAGGTTTTAGAGGATAAGGATGATAGGGCTAAAAAGGAGATAATTGGTTTACTTTTTTGTGCAAGGAATGAGTCTTATTGGCTTGAAATTGAGAAGGACAAAAAGGAGGGGATATTAGGTAATTTCGGGGGTTAAAAGTAGAAGGTCGGTGTTTCGGGGAAATAAAGAAATTTTTCGGGGTGTGAAGTTTTGGGTGGAAACAAAATAAAAATAGACTTTTTTGTTTCCCCCAAACAACCAAATCTTTTTCATCTTCTTCTTCCTTTCGCCTACCATCTCCGAGACTAAGATGTGATGCGTTACAATGGATCATGCACTTCAAGGACCAATTTGATGCTCAGCTGGTATACTGAATTTTGATGAAACAGCCTCCAGATATCGCCACGTCATTGAGTTTAATCCCACCAGCCAGAAAATTACCCGAAAGTGTCCCACCAGTCAACATTGTTTGACTCCAACTTTGACTTTGCATATTTCACTCTTCCGGACTGCGAATTGACTTCCGTTTTTGCCTACAAGCTCGTCTTAGACTCTATTTTCACCCATGCACTGACCTTGGCCAAATTATCAGAATTTCCTCAACTCGAAATGACCAAAATATCCTTCGTGTCTTTTTTCTCGTATTTAACAAATTTCACACCTAACTCTGCAAAAGACACCTAATCAAGAAAACCAACCATTTTATTATAATAGAGACTCGAAATGGACTAACTCGACCATATTAGACGACTCAGATGGGACAGTTTCATGACCCATCAATAGGTAATAGTTAGAATGGTTAAGAGTTGATTATAATGTTGAGTTATAACAAATATGAGATTTAGGTTGATGTTTATGCATAATTAAAATGGATTCGAAACCCTAGGCTTCCCCACCATTGATTTTTTACCATTAGTATTTTCTCAGTTATTTGTTTTAAAATGACTTTAGGGTCCGTTTGATTCGTTAGAATGTCTGAGTAAGAAAATCATTTTTTTTCTGATGAGAAAGAAAACAACTTTCTTTCACATTAGAAATTCAAATTAAGGTGTTTGTTGGAGCCCTGAGAAATTGTGTGGTGCCTTCAAAAAGAAATAGACTATTGGACTTAATTGAGGTATGGTGCTTGTAAAAAAAATCATGTTCTTCTCCAAATTGAGTAATTGACCTAGAGAGAGAGAGTTATCCAGCAACAAGATCCTAAAGAAAACATAGAGAAGAAGATGATAATGGGATTCATGGGAATTAGTGGGTGCATAGATCAGGCGAAATTTCTGGTTAAACCACAAGTAGCAGCTTTAGCATATCATCAATATCTACTAATGAAGAAGATGAACAAAATCAAGATCAGGAGCATCATAAAAGAGTTTGCATGATTTATTAGTAGCAGCTTTAGATCAGGAGCATCATCAAATCAATTTTATGAAACAATGGGTCTCGGTGGGTGCATAAACCAGGCAAAATTTCTGGCGGGTATTATCACGGTAGTTAAGGAAGAATGGGTCTTGGTGGGTGCATAGATCAGGCAAAATTTTGGGTGGGTATTATCTCAGTAGTTAAGGAAGATGTGAAGTTGATCCAAAAATTTAGGGTTCCGACTACTGCTCCAGCTTTCTTTGACTTCGAGTTCCCTACCCTGTGATTTTGAATAACCCAGATGATATGTAGATTATTATTGATGTTTGATGAAATTGTGAGTTCTCTTCTTCTCATTATCACCAACCTTGAATAACTTGCAGGTTTCAGTGAGACAGATAGAGAACTCGAAGGCAGTTTACGAGAGAAAGACGAGAAGAGAGATAAAGAGAAAGAAGGAAGAGAGAGAGCGCGTACTTACCGTGTGAAAACGGTTTTCACATCTATTTTGTTGGAAAAGAAATGGAGACATTTTCCCACTTTATTTTACCACGAGAAAGGTGTTTTCTTACTCACGAGGACCAACCAAACAACCAAAAATCGATTTTCGTAAGAAAATCGATTTTCTCAGCCTATTTTCACACGTATCAAACAGACCCTTATTACTTTATTTTGGCATCACAACACCAATTTCGAAGAATACCGTGCTAGTTATAAGTTTTAGAATAAGTTTGACTTAGTCCCCGTGGATTGACCCGGGTCTTAGTGAGTACTACTTGACACCCGTATACTTGGGGGTGGAGACCTTTTAGGGAAACCTTTTAGGCCCATCAGTACATAGACAAATAGATGGCTCTAAAATCCCAAGCAAATCTAAGATTTAGAGGGGACAATTATTATATAGAGAATAAAGGAATAATAAGAAAGAGAGGGAAAGAAAGTGCCAATGGTGGTGGTTGGCTTGTGGTGTTGATTGATGGTGTGACTCACCGTGTTCTGAATCACGGTTTGCCAGACAGTTTATAAAAAAAACTTGGTCTATTACTCACGCAAACCAGTTTCAAATATAACCCAAGCTAAAACTCTCACCGCGGGTTACAGATCAAGAACAAAGGCAGCGGAAAATCAAATATAGTTTAAAACCTTTTGAAAATATGCTCGGAAATGTGTAACCAAAAAATATTTCATAAAGATAAAAACAACTTGAATTCATGTATATGAACAATTCACAGAAGAGACTGAATTTGGACAGACTCTCCTCTACAAATTGAGCATATCAAATCAGTAGGAAAATCATTTTCTAACAGAGAAATCGATTCCAAGAAGACGAGAAAATCGACTTCCCTTATGGTCTATTTGGTATGTTTTCCTGGAAAATAGTAAAAACAAAAGGAAAATACTTCCCTTAGGGTCTGTTTGGTTGCAAATCAGCAAGAAAGTTAATTCTCTTTACTCCCTTACTTATATATATTTAAATATTTATCTCTTTCAGCATGAGTAGCTAATTTTCTTTATTCTAGGGTTAGGATGATACTTTGATATGCATGAAAAATGACCTCTTTATCACATGATTATCTTTGAGGTGCCTAATAGTTTGATTTATTAATCTTCTAGTATTCAAATTGCGACATTTTGCTTTACTATCTATGCTTCAGATTTGATGTATTATATTTGGGTTGTTTACCCTTAATAGTTCATGCTTATTAGTTGATAGATAGTTATAGTCAGTTAGTGTTTGATTCAAGGAGTTTGTGATTGAGAAATTGATTTTAATTAGAAATTATCTTCCGAGGTTATCAAATCTTGAGTTATTAGAAAGATGTGAATGATTAGGTCATGATTTATGCATGTTATGGTGGATTCCGAAACCCTAGGTTCTCTCCTCACAAGTTTTACACAAATTATATTTTCGTTGTTTTAATCAAGTTTGCTATTTTTATTATTTTATCACAAAAACCCAATTTCAAAGAAAACCGTGTTACTTCTAAGTTAAGAACGAATTTGACTAGCTAGTCTCTGTGGATCGGTCCTGGTCTTACCAGAAATTACAACTTGACACCCGTGCACTTGCGGGTGTAGACCTATTTAGGAAACTTTCTAGGCCCATCAGCGCGCTTCTGCCTCCCCCGTTTAGGGCGTGAGGCATCGGTCTTGCTTAGGTGGACCCCCTTTACTTCTTTCGAGAATCCCATGGCTGATCTCATCATGTTATAGATGAAACTGGGCTGAAATCCTCTTATTTGATCCTGACCGACCTCCCAGTTCTAGACGTAGGTTGCGGAGTGTTCAAAGTTTAACTGTCTTGCTGCCTCAAGTCGGGTTGACTCGTTCGACTTCTGATCTTCTCTTGACTTCTTGACGTTAGTCAACGTCTGGACATTTTGTGCATCATCATGACCCGCCACTCCTTAGTCAAAAGTAGAAAAACTAAGGAGTAGAAGTACTCTCAAGTTCTAAGCATGAAATAATTTAAACAAGCTTGTAGACAATGGGTATACCTCAACTAGAGTCGTTTCGTGAGGCTCGGTCATTTTCCTGATTTTGCTGACCTCCGTGTTCCGCTTCTGGTTTTTGTGTGATTGGACTCCGTGTTCAGGAGTTGGTTTTGGCTGAGCCGTTTCGGGGCCTTGTGTCTTAAATTGTGTTGACACTATCCTTGATTTCCTGAGATGAAACAGGGGGTGGCATTTCGAGGAGCGCGACCACGTATCGATTTACGCGTGGCACATCTTCAAGTTTCGTGCTTTAGGGGATAAACTTCCACTTTTCTTCTTGATCTTGTGACGCCATAGATCTGATTCTCTGATCACGCGTTTTCGGCACTAAATTTTTGGACAATTGCCCACAATACCTTCATTCGCATGCGTGGGGTACGTGGCAATCTCTGATTAGAGAGACGAACGAGTCTTGTCGAGTCTCATTAATTTTCTCCTCTGACTTGGTCAACCTCAAGCCGCGATCAGGAGCTCTGTCATTATGACTTGGTGCGTTACTGAGGTCATTTTATTCCTTTTATTTAATGCCCCCTCGCCTGTTGAGAGAGGCCTTTGTTCTTCTTCTTCCACTATAAATAGTCTCCTTGTGCTTAAGTTTTTCCTAACAACAATCCTTCTAAGTCGTTCTATCTTCTTGATACTTCTTTTTGGCTCTTCCGTTTTGGTAACTTTGAGATGAGGCCCTTGTTCGAGTTTACACTTTACTTTACTTCAAGTAACTTTTTCTCTATAATGGTGATGGCGAAAGGTGGGGTTCCCTACAATGAGGATGGCGACCCGGGATGCACTCTCGGGTCGTTTTGTCAGTCGATGGAAATTTCTTTCGGCTAAGGTCTCTTCTTCCCTTGGATTCCTTTGAGGCGTTTGGCTTGTGAAATGTCTTCTCAAGGCCGGACTATATAGGCGATCTTCTAGCCGTTCATTTTCCTCGATTTCTTTTCTCCTCTCCTCGGTGTCGGTGGATTCGACCTCGATGAATCCTTCATCCATTTCTTCTACGCGACAATTCTTTAAGATCATGGCTGCTTTTTGTCTTGCAATTTCTTTTGTAATAGACCGGAGCGCCCCTGGTTACCTCAGTGTCCTTATTTGTAATTTCTTATGTAATAGATGTGATTTTGAAATAAAGAATTGTTTCTGTCTCTACTGTTGTTTCTATTTCTGCCGGCTATTTTTGAGTGTTCTTTTTGGTGGGAGTTGAATGTGGGGGTTGGTAATGTTTACGCTTTGCCACGTGTTTCCATTTTATCGGTGGTTAAAATCCTCACGGATCCGCAGCCGTGTTTCGGCTGATCTTGCCCTATAATAGACCTTCGAGATATATTCCTTTTATCTTTCTTCCTTCTCTTTTTCCTGCTGTCGCCTCTGTTCTTGTGAGTTTCTTTACCTTCTTGCTTTCAAAGAAAGAATGGCTTCTCCCACTCCTGGTCCTTCTTACTCTGGTCAGAGGCGTTATCCAAGCATTATGACCCAAAAAGAACTCGATTCACCTCGCGCGGAACATTCAGTTTTGGCTACCGTCGAGCTTCTTCCTGCTCCTGATGAACGGGTTTGCCTTACTTCCTACCGTCGTGTCGGTGTTTATGAAGTTTTCTTTAAGCTGGGTTTATTTCTCCCATTTCCTTCTTTTCTTGTCTCGCTGTTGAACTTCTACGGCCTCCAGCTTTTTCAACTGAGCTCTAATGCTGTAATGACGGTCATGGCCTTCTTCTGCTCTGCCATCATCTGAAGCAGAAGGTCAGTCTATATGATTTTGATCGAATTTTTACTGTTAAGTCTGGTGACCATTTCTGGTATTATTTTTCTTCTCGTTCGGGATCCTTCTTTTCTTCTCCTTCTACTCCCAAAGACTACAAAGGGAAATTCTTCTTTGTTCGTCCTCTGGCTCCTACTAAGGATTTTGGTTTTGTCGCTCATACTTGATGAGACAATGTCCCATCTGAATCTCTTAACTCGGCTTAGTTAGTCCATTTCGGACAGTTACTCTGATGAATTATGTGTTTCTGTTTTCCAGGTGTCTTTTACGGAGTTTGGTGCAAAAAATTGCTAATATCGGGAGAAAGACACACTTGAGGGCAATTCGGTCATTTAGATGAGAGTGTTCTGGAAATTTTGGCTAATCTGGTACTCGGATGAAAAGCAGAGTCGAAGACGAACCCAACGGCGAAAACAGAAGTGAAATCGGAGTCCGGATGAGAGAGTTAGTTCAAGTCAAAGAGCAAAGTCAATGATGGTTGACAAAATCAACCAGAGACACATGGCGCAAACCGGTTGGCTCAAGGAAAAGTTGCGGTACACTGTTGGGCGTCGGTGGTGTACGTTGGGACGCTCCAGGGGCCTAAGATCTGGTGTATCACGCGTTTGATCTTCAGTGTACCGCGCGAATCGTAAAGGGGTACACCTCATAGCGCGGACAAATCGGGCGGCTGAACAACCTTTTCATCCCTTCATGATGGACTAGATTACAGCAAAGTCGTCCCTCCTCTCCAGCCTTTACCTGAGATTGGGTATCAATGGGAAATCTCACTTTCCATTTTCTCTTACCCATCTCTATCTTCTATTAACAACATCAATTAGAAAGAAAGGAAAGAGTGGGAAAATAGAGATGGAAGGAGGCGTGAAAATTGAAGGGGATTCGTTGCTGCTCTTTATTTTGGAAAGACTTAGAGAGAATATCCCTTTCTTATCTCTGTTTCTATAATAAAGGTTAGAAAAGATGGAAAGTGGTTGAGCTAGAGTTGTGGAAGAGGAAGGAAAGAAAACGGAGACAGGGAGAAGTTTTGGGGTCTCGGGTATAAGAGCTCGGTTAGGTTGATCATCATTGTGAAGGAGTTGAAGGAGATGTCCTTCGACCAAGGTGACAATGCGAACAAATTGTCGGATAGGACAATTGATGTGGAAGATCATCAAGTCCGATTGATTTAGGGATCGTAGAGTTGTAGCTAGAGAC
>BEHA01050138.1:132444-168925 GCA_002897215.1 Eschscholzia californica subsp. californica
GAGTTATACAAAGAACTATCGAATTAGATCAAAATTAATTTGTCCTTAGAATTGTTAGGAAAACGGATTGTTTAGTGTGCCTAATTGCTTTGATCGAATTGTTTGGTATAAGCATTCTAGTAAGGGCAATAACCCAATTGAAAGATAGGAGACGGATTTCATCACCGTTCTCTTGCCCAAATAGGTAACAACATTCACGATCCTAAACCTCACCTAAAAACTAAAATCTGATTTAGACATCAGCCCCTAAGGTTTCGAGCTCATAGGATCTTTGAAACAATTCAGGGACTTAATTTTCATTTGGGCATTCCTCAAAGGAAAGTGTCAATCAATTCTTTAAAAGGTCACCTCGAGAAGAGGCAACGCTACCGAAGGTTGGACGGCTATCACAACGTTCATCGTTGGTCTTCACCAAGAATTGTTTGACCGTATTACTTTGACGGAGTAACCCTCATAACAATTATAGTTCAAGCTTTGTAACGAAGTAGGAGCTGTCTAGAATTTTAGGGTGAATCTGACCAACTTGTCTGTCTAGATTCTGTTTAGGTTGCTTGGTGGAGTCAGACTGATTGTGTTTGCTTTCCTCTAGGGTCTTCGTAGTGATTCCTCGGTTTTCGATTTTTTTAAAAAAAAAAAAAAATTGTTGAGAATATCCTTGGTCATTGGGCTCTAGTTTATGCTCGATAGATATCGTGATAAGAGAGGTCGTTTCATTAGTAGAGAGACTCATCTAAGTAATCTTCTAGCCAATCTCTCTTTGAGTGACACTATGGGTGAAAATCTAAACCAAGCCAGGGATGGAAATCCACCTATGACACTCAGGGATTACATGAACCCTACTAGAACATCTCAACCATCATGCATACGGTTACCCCACTCCACGGCTCACTTCGAGTTAAAGCCGAGCATTATCCAAATGCTCCCACTTTTTCGTGGAGTTGAGAACGAGAATCCCTACCACCATGTTAGGGATTTTGAAGAAATCTGTGGGACTATAAGATTCCCCAATATGTCTGATGAAATAGTGAGGCTTAGGTTGTTCCCTTTCTCTTTGAGAGAGAAAGCAAAATCTTGGTTGTATGGCTTACAACCTCATCCCATCACCACCTGGGAAGAATTAACCAGTTTATTCCTTCTGAAATTCTTTCCCAAGCACAAAACCACCGCTATAAGGCAAAGTCTTAATAATTTTGTGCAACAAGAAGGAGAATCTCTCTACAAATATCTTGAGAGATTTAAAGAACTGGAACTACAGTGTCCACACCATGGTTATGAAAAGAGCAGACTAGTCCAATTTCTCTGTGACGGAGTAGACTATCCCACTACATCCATGGTAGATTCATTCTGTGGTGGCGGATTTACTTATAAATCCGTCGATGACTGCATGACGTTTATAGAAGATCTAGCTGAGAAATCCCACGAATGGGAAACTTCTAGAGGAACTCCTACTAGGGCAAATCCTACTCCAAATAAAGGCGGCATCTATAGAGTTGATGAGTCCGAACTTAAACTCGCCGCCATGACGAGAAGGATAGAAGCCCTAGAGCTTGGTCAGCCTAAAGCAGTTAGGGAGGATCCCACTCAGGCCATGAGTGTTGGAAATGAATCCATCTCTTATCCATGCTCCGTCCGTGGAGACCCATCTCCGATTTTCTGGCTGAACTTCCCAAGATCTCCATCGACGATCAAGATACAGAGTGTTTGGAAACTTTGAACGCTTTAAAAAGGGGGGATCAAGTATTAATTCTTGAAGATACCGTTGATTATAGTGATCTTTTTGTGGCTGGTGTGCTACCTTCCCAAGTACATCCTTTGATTCTTCATCGGTTTCGCTGCTTCTTTGCCTTTCTCTCGTTCATTACTTCTGTTTCTTGGTTTTCAGTTTCTTTGAGGAAATGGGTCAAGACCGGTCCCCAACCGTCTTCCTCCAGCATCAAGAAGCCTCGTTCCAAGGTGATGGCCGATCGAAGCTCCGCCAGTATCACCATTCGCGAGCCATGCAGCCCTGTTATGCCTTTGGCACCTCAAGGTTCTGTTATGGAGGGAACTCCTCGAGTCCGGAGCGGAGATGTCGCTTCTCGGACCCGAGCTAGTAGTCATTCCAAGGCCGACAAGGGAAAGTCTCTGGCTACTCCTGAGTTGTCTTCTCGGATGGCCAACTGGCTTAAGGGTCTTCGCCGCATGATGTCCATCATTAGTGGTAGTGTTGACCGACATCTTCAAGGAGAGGTTGGTGACTCTTTACTCCTTCTTCATCTCCTTTGCTCTTTGGGTTTTCTCTACTCTTTCTTTACTCCTTCTTCATCTTCAAGGAGAGGTTGAATTGACCCGTTAGACTTCTGGTGTTCTCTTGACTTTTTGACGTTAGTCAACGTCTGGACATTTTGTGCATCATCATAGTCGATTCCTAAAAAAGATGGAAAATGAATAAAACAATCACAAAATAGCTTCACATTCATACTATGTTTTTTTTTTGTTGAAATTTCATACTATGTTATTCATTTTTTAACTCAGTAATATATTATTGGTTCGAAACATTGATACTATTATTATATGTTATTGGCTGCCCACAGCACCTTTCACTTGGGTGCCTTTAGAGTTGTCTCTTGTTACCATACTAAAGATAAGTATTGCCTATACACACAGCCAATTAGAATTGAATGTTGAAGGGTCCAATAGGAAGTGAAAGGATGAAGGTCCAATAGCATTTAAGTGCTTTGGGTTGAAGCATAGGTTGAGTCGGTTTTGAGTTGAAATGCCGACTTCAAACACCTCCCTTATCCTTGTCATCTTTGCCTATATATACCCTATCCCATTTGTAATGTGTACTACTAAGTTTTCCTCCCTCTTCCATAGTAAATTTGAATGCTTAGCAATTAATAAGAGAAGTTCCTTGAAGATATAAATTTGTTATCCATCTCCCTCTCTATTCTATTTTATATAAAACGTTATCAGCACGAGTCTTTAGCTAGCTGAGAAGTCGTTATTTCTTCGTTTCTCCAAGTCGAACAGTATAAGTCGTTACTCTGCTCGTTTGTCGACGCCAAAGATCCAACAACTAAGCCGTTACTCTGCCCGGTGAACGGTATACATTTAAATTATTGATTTTTTTTATAACTAACCTATATTAATCTCTTGTTACAAATTTAGATTTATCTATGAGGAGATATTGTTAGAAACGAGTAAGTGATTGACAACACTAAACACTTTTCACCCCTCAGATATAGTCCTGCAGACTCAATACCGAGAGCGTCGTTTTCTCAAGTACTTTTATTTTCTTAATCGTCTCGTTTTAAACGAAAAAAAACAACCAGTTGTTGTTACACAACCATGAATCTCGACCTTCTGGCTCTGCAGCTATGCCTGAAGCACCTGCAATATTATGAAATGATCATGGAAGGAAAGAAAAATACAAATGGGAAAAGTGGTTCTGGAAGAAACCACCAATATGTATCCCACACGAATAAATGGGAATAAATTACAGACAAGCCCTTTACCACCTGAAGTGGGAAAAGAGAGAAACTCAATATGTAGTACCGAACCTAAGAATGATAAGGTGAATAACCCTCTGAAGGTTCGGGAAGAAGCTTGTCACAGCTGTAGAATGCTTAGTTGTTTGTCCCGTACCTGTTGTACGGCAAAACACTTTGTGGATTTATATCAAGCATCTTTGAAGTCTGAAACTAGAGAGATGAATCTCAAGAGCTTGATCCACCATTGTGTATAAGATATTGTCTCCCTGAAGGAGTCAATCGATCTAATCATATATTTGATTTTACTAACTAATATGTTAACTTATCAAACTATTATTTGTTTATTTAGTTTTGGCACTGTAAATTATTTACTTTCTTTTACAATAGTTATCAATATTATATTCTATAATTTTGTGAAGGTATGGATTCTGGAAGAAACATATCTAACGGTGGTGAAGAAATCTGTCTAGCAGACAGTGGGACCACAAATTCGATACTTCGAAATATAAAATATTTCTCGACCTTAAAGTTATTTGAGGCAAATTCGATTACTATCGCCGGCCCATCAAACCTTATAGAAGGCTCCGGAAGAGCTACTATAATATTGCCTCGTGGTACTAAACTAATTATAGACGACGCTTTATACTCGACCAGATCCCTGAAGAATCTGTTGAGCTTCAAAGACATACGCCGAAATGGGTATCACGTCGAAGCTGGGTCTGAGGATAATAAAGAATATTTATATATCACCTCAAGTATATCATGCCAGAAGCGAGTTCTAGAAAGACTTGAAGCTCTTTCGTCTAGGTTATATCTTACAGAGATTAAAACAGTCGAATCATATGTCGTTGTCAACCCGAAGTTGCACGATCCAAATACTTACAAAATTTGGCATGATCGACTGGGACACCCAGGATCTACCATGATGAGTAGAATAATACAAAACTCTCAGGGACACCCTCTTCGGAACCAGAAGTTTCTGATAGATAGGGATTTTACTTGCACCGGTTGCTCATTGGGGAAGTTTATTACTCGCCCATCCCTGACAAAAGTACATATTCGAATCCCTCAAATTTTTGGAAAGGATTCAAGGTGATATATGTGGCCCTATACACCCGCAGTGTGGACCATTTAAATATTTTATGGTATTAATCAATGAATCAACTAGATGGTCTCATGTCAATTTGCTCTCAACTCGGAATCAGGCGTTTGCAAAGTTATTAGCTCAGATAATTCGTTTACGAGCTCACTTTCCTGATTATCCGATTATGTCGATTCGTTTAGATGGAGCAGGAGAATTTACATCAAGTACTTTCGATTCCTATTGTCTGTCAGTTGGAATTAATATTGAACATCTTGTAGCTCATGTTCATACTCAGAATGGTCTAGCTGAATCATTCATTAAGCATATCCAACTGATTGCGAGACCTATGTTGATGAGGACGAAACTACCTGTCACTGCATGGGGACCTGCAGTCCTCCATGCTGCAGTCTTGATAAGGTTACGTCTTACTTTAAATAACCAATATTCACCTTTGCAATATGTTCAAGGCCAGCAGGCCAACATATCTCATTTGCGTATTTTTGGATGTGCTGTATATGTTCCTATATCAGCTCCACAACGCACAAAGTTTGGGCCTCAACGCCGACTGGAAATATATATTGGTTTCGATACACCATCTATTATTCGATATCTCGAACCCCAGACGGGCGAGACTTTCACTGCATGCGTCGTCGATTGTCATTTTGATGAGACAGTTTTCCAGCCATTAGGGGGGGTAAATTTGCCTGAAGCAAATATTACGAAAAAAGGAACTTTCTTGGTTTACTCCAAATCTGTCTCACTTTGATCCTCGTACTAATCAATCTGAAGTTGAAGTACAAAGGATAATACATCCACAAGAGATTGCTAATAAATTGCCTGACGCATTTGATGACGCAGCGAGAGTGACAAAATCATATATACCTGCTGCAAATGTTCCTGCAAGGATAGATGTCCTTGAAGGACAAGATAAAAATATTGCAGCAAATGAAACGTCCAAAACACGTCTGAAACGTGGACAACCAATCGGTTCTAAAGATATAGTTCCCCGGAAGAGGAAAAACCAACTACAAGTAAGTAATGTTCCAGAAGAGACTACAAATCAACAAGTTACACCTTTAGCTAATACACCCCTAAAAGTCGGTGAAGCCCCAGAAGAAGCAGAAGCTCCTGAAGAGCACGAGTTATCTCCAAATGAAGAGATATCTATCAATTATGCTTGTAATGGTAAAGTGTTGAATCGAGATAACATAATCATCGATGATATATTTGCGCTTTCAGTAGCCACTGATATTATCACTGAAAATGATGATTATGAACCACATTCCATTAAGGAATGTAGGAAAAGGTCTGATTGGGTAAAATGGAAAGAAGCAATACTGACTGAATTGAATTTCCCTTTCAAAACGGGATGTTTTTGGACCTGTAGTCCTAACACCCAAAGTGTAAACCCTGTAGGTTTCAAATGGGTATTCATCAGAAAGCGAAATGAGAACAATGAAGTTGTTCGCTATAAAGCAAGATTGGCACAAGGTTTCCTGCAGAGACCAAGGATCGATTATGAAGAAACATATTCTCCAGTTATGGATGGAATAACCTTTCGATACTTAATCAGATTAGCAGTTCTGGAAGAACTCGAGATGAACTTAATAGACGTGGTCACCGCATATTTATATGGAAAATTAGATACTGACATTTACATGAAAGTCCCTGAAGGATTTAAATTACCTAAAGGCAACCCATGTACCATGTATTCACTAAAGCTCAATCGAGCATTATACGGATTGAAACAATCTGGACGAACGTGGTACACTCGTCTTAGTGAATATCTGATCAAAGAAGGTTATGTAAATGATCTCATCTGTCCATGTATATTTATCAAGAAAGGGGATGCTGGATTTGCTATTCTCGCAGTATATGTTGATGATATCAACCTTATAGGAACTCCAGAAGAAATCTCTAGAGCAGCAGAATATTTGAAGAAAGAATTCGAGATGAAAGATCTTGGGAAAACAAAATTTTGTCTTTGCTTACAAATTGAAAGAAGTACGAGCGGCATACTTGTACGTCAGAGTTTATACACTGAAAAAGTCCTAAAGCGCTTTAACATGGAGAATTCTTATCCACTCAATACTCCCATGGTTGTTAGGTCTCTCGATGTTCTGAAAGATCCATTTCGTCCTAAAGAAGAAGACGAAACACTCCTTGGTCCAGAAGTACCATGATGGGCCTAGAAAGTTTCCTAAATAGGCCTCCACCCGCAAGTATACGGGCGTCAAGTAATAACCCGGTAAGACCGGGATCGATCCACGAAGATAGGAAGATAATACGAATATCGAGAAAGTCTAACCCACCGGTTTAAGTGTTAGTTACTAACTCAGACTAAAAACGAAAAGATAATAAGTTGGGTTTTTGGATTGATTTTAAATAAATAAAAGGCTAACTAAACTAAAGGTGAGAGATTCGGGAAGAGTCGAGCAAGAATCGAATGAGAGGGATACTTCGATCCACAAAATCGATAGTGACTAGTACTAATGATCTATAAGCATGAAAAGTTAGTTAACACCCATTTACTTGGATTGGTCAACGAACTCTTGGTTTAACTCAGATTCCAGTCCATGAACGGTCTGAAAACCCGGAAGATTTTCTCATTAAAAGCAATAAAACTCTTTTGTCACATCAAAATATGTTTCACGAGTATCCGACTATAAAATCTAGCTAGACATGGCGATACAAATAATAAACGGGAAAAAAACAAAGAAAGACACGAGTTAAGGTGAGAATCTCCCTATTCCGATGAGGCGCGAGACTAAGATCGACGGGAAATATATGTGTTGAAGTGTTGTCGATCTCCCTGTAAAAGAATGCAGGAGTCCCTTTAACAGAATATAATAGGTGTCTTATCAACCGAACTTGACCTCCCCTTAACGACAGTGTCTTCTTCTTCCTCAAAACAAATCCACCATTAAAGCTATAAGTAAGCTTTCTCTCTTTAGACTTTTGGCAACCAAACCTCAATCAAGCAACAAGAAAATCAAGACAAGAGACAAACCACTAAAACCCCTAAGGTTTTCCGACAAAATAGTGTCCCAATAACTCTAAATAGAACCGGTCAAAGAAAGAAGATTCCGGCCAAGAAAAAGATGGATTCCGACCGGAACTTGCTGTCCCGAGTTGGTGCTCACTCGATCTTCCCTTCTTGGTCAGTGGTTATTCAAACTCCCGAGCTGCTGCTGCCTTGAAGAAATCCCGAGCAGCTTTGTAAGAATACCCGAGCTGCTGTGTTAATGGTGCTCTGTGGTTCTCCGAGTTGCTGCTGTTCCGTTCTCCTTCAAGAACAGCCGACTTGCTCTCTCTTGCCGCCATGAAGCTGCTGGTGTCTGCTCTCTCCGGCCAGAACTTTGATCCCGAGCTGCTTGTTGATGAACTGAGTTGGTGTGTTAATGGTGCTCTCTGCCGTGCCGGCCTAGCTCTGGCCGGCTTGGTGTGCTGGCCGGCCGAGATTTGGCCGGCTTCTTTCTCTCTCCCCCTCTAGCTTCAAGAACAAACCCCAGCCTAATGGCGAAGATCCTCCTGCCCCTGATTCCTTTTTTTCCCTTAAGGTCTTGTCCCAACAAACCCTAGGCCTATTTGACTTGTTTAAAGAGGTGCCCCTAAAAGTCTTCTTTATTATTATTCTTTTGGTTCTTGGGCCTCAGATTTTGGGCAACATCTAGTAACCAAGGGGTACCTGCATAATTGTTCTACTTCCTCCAATTTTCTGAAAAGACAAAACTGTCCTTCGACTTCTTTCTTCCACTACTTCTTCGTCCGAACTCCGATTCGACTTCCGTTTTTGCCGTCGGACTCACTATTGACTCCACTTTCCATCTAACCTCTGATTATATCAAAATGACCAAAATACCCCTGGTGCTCTTTCCTTTCGGTCTCTTCCACATGAGATGAAAATGTGATAAATGTTCTGTTTTGTTCCAAATGAAGCGTCAAACTCCAAATAAGGTACCTACCAAGAAAAACTTATACTCCCTCCGTCTCAAATTAAGAGACCCGGACCTAAAATCCTTCAAAATTTTCACGTATTTTTTCTTCCACTCATACCCTCATTCAATGTTCAGATTTGTGTGATTCTTTTTTTAGACTAAATCTAAAATGAGATTCTTTACCGAAAATAGGTGGAGGAAAATTGGATTTCAATTTAATGGTCAAAATATTTTGGGTAACAATATAAATTGTTCCTAATATTAGATGGTATTTTTCTCTTAAATTGGATGGTATTTTTTCTTCCAAGTTAGATTGTTACCAATAATCAAGCAAATACAAATAGACTTCTATAGATTTCCTCCATTGACACAAATATTTTCACTAGATACTGTCTTAGAAAACAATGGAAATCTTCCTTCTCAACTTGAATGTGACCGTGTTTTACTAGATAATGTCTTAGAATTTCTGCAGAATCAAATTTGAAACAATGGTCTGACAAAGTTCTTACTTCCACGTATTTGTTAGTCAATTTTTAAACAATTAATGTCATTGTCTTTTAATTTGATTTGTTTGTTTCTTTTTAATTCGTGTATGTATTAATCGAATAAAATTAAAGAACAAAATATTTGTAGTACAAAAAAAAATTAAGTAAGTATTCTTAGTTAAGTAATTTTCATTTAGTTACCTTTTTGGTTGTTGACCAATATATATTTGAGCACAAACGTGTAATATAGGGATAAAGGGTAATGTTGGAAATTTAATGAATTTTATATGATAAAAAGGGAAATGAGTCTCTTATTTTGAGACAAACCAAAAGGGAAACTGGGTCTCTTAATTTGAGACGGAGGGAGTATATAATTAGAAATAACATGAAAAGAACTAACTCATCAAAGTTAAGTGATCCAAATGTGGCATTTTAACGCCACATCATACCATATCTGAGTGCTATTGGCGCATTATCATATTTGGCTCAATGCACAAGACCGGATATTGCTTTTGCAGTAAATTTATTAGCCAAATATAGTTCTGCACCAACTAAGAGACATTGGGTTGGAGTAAAACAAATTCTTCGATATCTTAGAGGAACAACTGATCTGGGATTATTTTATTCGAAGAATTTATCTGGTGATTCTCAAGTGAAGGGATACACAGATGCTGGTTATATTTCTGATCCACACAAAGGGATTTCACAGACAGGTTATGTTTTTACAAGCGGAGGTACAGCTTTCTCATGGCGATCTAGTAAACAAACTATGCCTGCAACCTCATCTATCCATGAAGCCACAAGAGAATGTGTATGGCTTAGGTCCAGTATTGAGCACATTAAAAGCTCAAGTGGTCTTGTCTCTATCACAAATTCCCACACAGTTATTCACGAAGATAATTCGGCATGCATCGCTCAAATCAAAGAAGGATACATCAAAGGCGATAGAACTAAGCACATCTCTCCGAAGTTGTTTTATCCACACCATCTCCAGAAGAATAATGAGATTGATATCCAGAAGATACAATCATGTGAGAATTATGCTGACTTGTTCACCAAGTCTTTGCCTACTACTACGTTCAGAAAACTAGTCGAAGGCATCGGTATGCGACGTGTGAATAATTTGACGATGTAAGACTACATCGGCCTATCTGATATTCATCAGGGGGAGTCTATTATCATATGGAGATTTCCTCATCATTAGACTGGATATCTACGCTCTGTACTTTTTTTCCTTCGTCCAGTTTTTGTCCCATTGAGTTTTTCTGGCAAGGTTTTAACGAGGCAGAATTTCACGTATCCAACGCCACTCAGAATAACATCTATTGTGCTCTTTTTCCTTCATCAGTTTTTTGTCCCACTGGGTTTTTTTCTGCTAAGGTTTTAATGAGACAATTTCGAGTGATGGTCATCCAAGGGGGAGTGTTATATGTTATTGCCTGCCTACAACACCTTTCACTTGGGTGCCTTTAGAGTTGTGTCTTGTTTTTTTTTTGATGAAAAAGTTGTGAACCATACTAAAGATAAGTATTGCCTGTACACACATCCAATTAGAATTGAATGTTGAAGGGTCCAATAGGAAGTGAAAGGATGAAGGTCCAATAGCATTTAAGTGCTTTGGGTTGAAGCATAGGTTGAGTCGGTTTTAGAGTTGGAATGCCGACTTCAGACACCTCCCTTATCCTTGCCATCTTTGCCTATATATACCCTATCCCATTTGTAATGTGTACTACTAAGTTTTCCTCCCTCTTCCATACTAACTTGAATGCTTAGCAATTAATAAGAGAAGTTCGTTGAAGATATAATTTTGTTATCCATCTCCCTCTCTATTCTATTTTATATAACAACTATTATTTGTTTCTTTAGGTGTTATTGGGTAATTTAACCCCAAAAATATAAAACTTAATATGTTGCAATTATTTTTTATTAAAATATAAACAGTTATGCTTCTACAACCCAAAGATATACCAATAAAATTTATCAAAATTTGAGAATCATAGATGCAAAGTTGATGACTATGTCCAATGAAATTTTGAAAAAAACCCCCAGGTTGAAATGATAAATTTGATTGATCTTGTTTTTTTTTTTGTTGAAATTGATTGATCTTAATATAGCCTAGAGTTTATCTTTTTTTTAAGGAAGCCTAGAGTTTATCAATTGCCCTTGTTTGCTAAAACAAGCGTATAGGACAGATTTACTGTTTCTAGTTTTCTACTGCCACATTCACATCTCCTTCAACTTCAAATAGGAAAACCTTAGATGGTGAGTTAAAATTCGGTGCATCTATAGGCACCCCTTCATTTAACTCTCGGGTTTTTTACTCTCTTCGCGATCCACAGACTGTGGGAAGCCCATGGGTATCCGGATTTGGCCTAATCTGTCCTAGACTTAAGAAACATGAATTGGTCCCACTCCAAGAGTCCTCGAAATGCTCAGAGCATTTCCAGTGGCACACTCTAACAAAAACTCTAAAGTCTAGTTGCCAAGTGTCAAATAAAGATTCTCTTTCCTAAGAGCATCTCCAATGCAAGACTCAAGAAAACTCTAAAAATCTTATGTGTCAAGTGTGAAAAATGGATCTCTAAATGGTCTCCTTCCTATTTGGTCATTTAGAGACACTCTATTGCAAAACCTTCTCCAATGCAACACTCAAGAGAAACTCTAAAAACCTATATTTTGGTTTAAAAGTAATTGGTTTACTTATGTGGCACTTAAAGATCCTCAACAGGACATTCTAAATTTAGAGTGTCCTCTTAAGGATCTCTAAAGTAAATCTTGACACATCACTTTAGAGATTCATGTTGAGTTTTGCATTCGAGATGGACTTTAAAGAAAAACTCTAAATAATCTTATGTGGCACTTTAAGATTTAAGAGTTTGAGTGTTGCATTGAAGATGCTTTAAGTGTCAATATAGAGACATTCTAAAATAAATTATCTCCAATTGAGATCTCTAAAATCTCTCTAATACACATGACACTCTTAAATTGAATATGGAAAAAGTAATTGAAAAGAAAATGTTTCTATTTATTAAAATTATTATTTTCCAAATAGGCCCTAACTTTTATGGCCAGCTTCCTGCCTAGCCCCTACTTTATCAAAAATACCCAGATGACCCCCTTTTTTCAGTTATCGTTAAATGTTTGTTACTCTCTCTCCTCCATCTCATCGCCTCTCTCTGCCACGTCATCTATCATGCCACATCTATCATCTTCTCTGATAGGTCGTGGGTCAGTCAAAAATACCAGCGACCTTAACTTTTTTTTCTCTCTTCACCAACGAAGGTCGCCAGTCGGAAAAAATTCCGGCCAACAACATTCAAACCTTACAAAAAAAATTTCTCTCATATCTCTCTCTCTAAACACTCCGGCGAAGGGGTTTCCCTTCCGCCAGAGGTAGGTCTGTTCTTGAACAGAACTTCAAGATGTGTTCTTGAACAACTATGTTCAACGAACATACCTACCTCCGACGAATGATCTCCTTCGCCGGAGTGTTTAGAGAGAGAGGAGAGAAGACAAAAAAAATTATTATTTTTAGAGAGAGAGGAGAGAGGAAAAAAAGATTTTTTTTTTTTTTTTTTAGTTTGAAGGTTGCCGGCCGGAAAATTGGTCGGCCAGCTACCTAAGCATGAGGTGGCAGAGAGAGGCGATGAGATGGAGGGAGAGAGGTGATGACTAGTTAACGGAGTTATAACGGTAACCGAAAAAGGGGGTCATCTAGGTATTTTTGATAAAGTAGTGGGCTAGGCATGAAGCTGGTCACAAAGTTGGAGACTATTTGAGAAATAATCCTAAATTTTAAAGTGACACTTAGATAGTCTCAAAGACACTCTATAATAAATGTGTCCACCTCATAATAGAGTGTCTAACAAAGTGTTCCATTGGAGATGGGTTTCAACAAAAACTCTAAAAAGTTATATGTGACACTTCAAGTGTTACAGATTTAATGTCTTATTTGGAGATGCTGTGACACCAAGACTTTCAGAGAGATGAATCAAGAGCAAAAGGATGGGCCTACCGATCACATCGGAAAGAAAATGGTCAATGCCTGCTACGTAGGATTGTAGGCACGTTGGTTAATGTATAGATTTCATTTTGGCTTGTTAGGCGGAGGGTGTCGAGAAAAAGGGTGCATTTTCCCGCAATTCTTGCTAACCAAACATTTCCCTCTCCTCACTACCGTCCTTTGCACCTGCCCCTCTCTCTCTCTCTCTCTCTCTCTCTCTCTACCTTCCATTTGTGGTTTTTCTCCTCCTCCTCACTTTCTCTGTCTAACGCACCGCCCCATTGTCCATCTCACGTGCTCATGTGACATCTCTCTCATCTCTCTTTTCATCATAATTTACCCTTTTCTTCTTTCCGTTTCTTACTTTTAACTGTTATTAACTAATTAATTACTAGGAAAGTTGGTTTTCTCACAGTTAACTTTACCCTCCTTTTTCACTTCTCTTTATTTATAAACATCTAATATACAGGAGATATTAATTGTAATTTTTTTGTAAGATGGTATTAACAGAGCTGTTTGGGCTATTTACACAGCTAAAAGGACTTACTTTTCTTCAACTTGTCAGAATCTGTAGAGAATCTATCCCTTCATCTGGGAAAAGAGAAGGACAAGAGGAGGGAAAGGGAAAAGAGAGAATAGAAAGGTTATGGTCTTATAGCATCTCCAATGCAAAACACACAAAAAAAAAAAAATCAAATTGTCCAATGTGTCAAGGCTCAATTGAGTGGTCAATTGAGATCTTCAAAAGAAATCTCAAATATTAAATTTCTTTTTGAGATGTCTAAACATAAAATGATTTCACGTCCATTTTTTGATCCAAATTGAGTGTTTCATTGGAGAGAGTTTTTTTCACAAAACTTAAAAAATCCTAGATGGCACTCTGAGTTTTTCACTTTGAATGTTGCATTGGAGATGCTCTTAGAAGAACCGCGGAGAAGATGGTATGGGAAGAAAATCGGTGAAAGTAGTCAAAATTGGCCAAATCGATTTTGATTTCAGAATTCTAAGGTTTCCAAGGGGTTTTCTTATTACCGTTTAGAAATCAGGGCTGATTTATAAATGATTCATAATTCAGAGATATATTTGTAAATAGGGTGGGGGATGGCCTTAAAATAAAATATGTTTTTGATTGAAGCTCAAACTTAATAAAGAAAACAGTAACAAGCCCATTTTTCTGAATCCCTAGTTTTTCCCCCAAAAATATGATCACCAATGTGTTAATTATTTAGTGAATGTTTAAATATGCGTCAACACAAGTTTTTCTTATGTAATATAGGCTAAGTCGCATGAAATTGAAGTGTAAAAGGTGTATGATTATTTACGTTTTGTCTAAGACACATATGGTGTTATTTGAATATGGTTTGTTTGGTAAATTAAAATTTTGAATTTTTGGTGAATTATGTGTTAATATTAGACTTATGGTTTGTTATCAATTAAGGTCTATTTTTCCGGCCTTAGACAAAAAAATCTTGTAAATAACTCTACAAATATGAGTGGCTCAATATTGTCACAAATTTTAATAGAATTGTTATATGGGTCCGTGGGTATAAGGTCCAAAATAATCTTCTAAAAA
The DNA here is from genome assembly GCA_002897215.1 of Eschscholzia californica subsp. californica. Taxonomy (NCBI): domain Eukaryota; kingdom Viridiplantae; phylum Streptophyta; class Magnoliopsida; order Ranunculales; family Papaveraceae; genus Eschscholzia; species Eschscholzia californica. The sequence goes on from BEHA01050138.1 coordinate 147,001, forward strand.
GATTTATGATCCAATCTTCTCAAAACATGGATATTTAGTCCTTTTGCTTAATGGACGAAATTATCCATACTTTACAAAATACATACCGTCCATGTCCCTCGTTCAAAACACGCGGGTGTTAATGAAGTCGGGGGTTAAAGCGTATTTTCCATCCTTTTCCAGCGTGATTTATGGGATTTAAAACAAGCAACGAATCAATCCTTTCTCTCTCTTCTCAACCGTTTCGGAATCAAAATCCAGATTCAAATCTTTTCAAAACCGAAACCCCAAACAATCGTACGCACATCGAATTTGAATCAAAACGATGAAATACTATCCTTTGTCTCCATCTTTTATTGAATCTGTGTATATGAATCAATCATTTCTCTCTTTTCTCAACCGTTTTGGAATCAAAATCCAGATTCAAATCTTTTCAAAACCGAAACCCTAAATAATCGAATTTGAATAGATCAGAAAACAATGTATTTCATCGTTTTGGTAATGGTTTATAATCGGTAAAAACCTAATTTTTATTTGAAAATCTTACTTTTGTTTGAGATTTAGACAAATTTCAGTAACAAAGTACGCATACTTTATTAAACATGTAATGTAATTTTTGGGGTTTAGGGTTTTATTTGAAAATCTTACTTTTTGTAATTTATGATAAAGTATGCATAATTTATGTATAATGTTATATATATTGTATCTAAGTGTTAATGCTTTATGCAACATTTATATTTATTACAGGTCGGAGCAAGCTCAACCACCAAGAAAGGGAAAACAAAAGAAAACACTTGACTAATTTAGAATAAATTATGCAAACTTTACGAAACATAATGATACATTTATCAAAAATAATAAAATTTTATTCATTAGATTGTCAAAAATAGAACCGAAAGTACATAGTAGATGCGGTAACCGAAGAAATAAAATCAGTTATGAACATGGTTTCGCATTTCAATGGTGCCCACATGCACGCTTCATTTGCTATCTTCAACATGACACACATCAGTAACACGGTTCAAATCATTTTTTAAGAATTTGAAATCATGCCCTGTGTTGATTCTATATTGCCTGAAACTCCATCTGTAAATATCTTATCCAACCCCTCTGATTTCAGTGTGATTTGCTTTTTTTGATTTGATGATTCTACTTGAAACTCCATCTGTGATAACAAATGGAGAGAGATTAATACATATAAATTTTATAGAAAAGCATATTTTTATAAAATTATTGACATGAACGTTTATGTAAATTATATATAATTTATTTCAAAGTACACTAGATTTGCATAAATAAAGCGAAGTTGTTCTAATAATGAAACGAGTACTGTTTTGAGATTAAAACATACGTAATGTTCTATAAATTACGCATAATTTATGGACAATAATATAATTTTCATGATATTCTTGATAAAGTATATATAATTTGTTAGAGTACATATATCATGTTCTCATTTTCAAAAACCTCGTACGGGGGATGTTTGCATAGTTTACTGTAAAGTATGATAATTTATGGTAAAGTACATGTAATGTTAATTCTGTTATGAGGAACCGTACGAAAAACGCACGTTTCATAAGTCCGTACAGATTGAAAACCAGATCTGAAGAAAAAGTGTGAATATCATTAGGCTTAAATTGCAAATCTAAAGTTATCTGATATGATGATTCATTACAACAATAAGTATACTCGATTTGTAGGAATCAGTAATGAAGGATTATCTCATCAATATCAAAAACATTAATGAAACTTTAAGAGAGAGGGAAAGACAATAATAACATACTCGATTTGAAACAGAATCAGTAAAGAAGAATTTTGTTTACCTGATTAACAATTAAGAAGATGATTTTCAGAAGCTCCAATGAATATGAAACAAGTTTTCTGTTTTAATGGAAGATTTTCAATCGATTAAGATGTAGAGAGAGAGAGAATCAACTATAATAAACTGAAACAGGATCAGAAAACTTTTAAATTGATTTTTGTTTTACCTGATTAACAATGATGAAGATGATTTCAGCAACTCAAATGAATATGAAACAAGGTTTCTGATTTAATGGAGGATTTTTCGATTAAGATGTAGAGAGAGAGTGAGAGAAAAAAAAAACCAGAAGGTTTCGGTTAAGATGTAGAGAGAGAGACAAAACCAGAAGGTTTCGGTTATAGAAAGCTAATGAAGATCACGGTTTCTTAATATAAAAAAGTGATTGGAGAGAGAAACAGGGAGATAAAAATGGAAAAAATATTTGGTGATTTTGATCTTATAACTGTTTTTATATTTAAGAAAGGTTAGTCGAGGTATTAATATTTAATAGTTATTCTCGGGATTTGTGTTTTCTCTCTAGATTGAACCAAATGGACCAGATATCTATTTGTAATATTATTTTGGTTTTTATACCCTTTATGGGATTAGAGAGGACTAAAAGTCCTATTAGGGCCTATTTTTTGGGCCATACACCCAAAAATTCTTGTTATATATGTATATAAATAAATAAGCTAAAGGTTACTTGGCCACAGGGTAACCCGTAAGTGTCAACCATCTGTTCATTTCATGACATGATTTTTTTACTTTTTGGAGGGGCATATTTCTTTAAGAAACACAAAAAGTCATGCTCCTAAACAGTCCTAAACAGTGGTGTGACCGAAAATTCGGGAGTCCGATGCGAAAAAATGTTTTGGGCTCTTTCTCTGTGATATCAAAACGTAAATTTTTTTCACACATTATACATTCAGTTATTATCCTAAATGAACTAAGTTCGATAAGAAAACTCAGATGAATCTATGTTGTGTATTTTTTTCCTCTCAAATACTTATATACAAAAATCATACACATTCGACAACACTCTTTTCATGAAAAGAATTGAACAGTAAGTTTTGAACTTCATAAACATACAAACTAAACTAAAGTAATAATAGTTTATCCATAATTTAATACCATAACTAATAGTTGTTATTTTTTTTTGTGAAGAAAATAGTTGTTGTTAGAAACAGTTTGAGATAATAATGAGATGATAAAATAAACAAATATGGAGAGGATTGAACCTGGGACCTCATATTCAATGTTCAAGAGGATTACCACTTCAGCTATATCATTATCTTGTTTCACTGAATACTGCTAAATTAATATATTTAATTCGACATTTAGGGGGCCCTCTCTGTTTGAGAAAATTATGTGGTTTGAGGGTGGCCGGTGCGACCGCACCGGTCGCACCCCCTCAAACACGCCCCTGCTCCTAAACCAGTCGTTGGTACTTAGTTATGACCCTATCGCAGAATACCCTTAAGTTCTAATCTCACCTTCACTTATTCAAACTCAGTAACTAATTTGTCTTTTGACCAGTAAAAGAGTGAACAGATATATACCTAACTCAATGTTAGGATTTATCGTATCCTAGCGTTCTAAGCGGAACCTCAGACATTTAACGTCTAACATTAGATACTCAAGGATCACATGAACATACATAATAATGAGTCAAAATAAGTAGAAATTATACCTTATTTCGCTTCCCTCAAACTAAACCGAATTATTCTTCTTCGAAGATTTAGAGCTCGAAACATAATTCCAATCAAAGTAGCTTCAACTTGGGAAAGACCTTACCTGATCACTATAGTAGTTAGACATGAAGCATACTGATGGGTCATGAAAATGTCCCATCTAAGTCGTTTAATTTAGTCAAGTTAGTCGGTTTCGAGTCTTTATTATAATAAAATGGTTGGTTTTCTTGATTAGGTGTCTTTTGCAGAGTTAGGTGTGAAAAACGGTTAAAAACGAAGAAAAGATGCATGAAGGGTATTTTGGTCATTTGGAGTCAAGGACATTCTGGTAATTTGACCAAAGTCAGTGCGTGGTTAAAAATTAGAGGTCAAGACGAACCCGTAGGAGGAAACGAAAGTCGAATTGGAGTCCGGATGAGTGAACTAGGCAAAGTCAAAGTTGGGTCAAATGTTGTTGACTTGGTGGGATACTTTCGGTAGCAATTCGGGCATGCGGTATACAAGAAGACACGTGGCGTGCTGTGGAGGCCGGTATATCTAAGTCCCGTGTTTGCGCTGAGCAGTGAAGTGAAGCTAAAGAGCATGATCTGGTAGATTCCCTTTCAACTTAATCCGGTAGTCCCGTGGCCACGTTTTAATCTTGTCCATCCGTTTCCGCACAAATCTCATCCGACGATCTCTGTAAGTCTTCCTCATTATTATGTTTCCGTGCTCCCGAAGCAGCTTAAATGGGTACTCCTTACAAGCGTGGCACAATCTTGGCCTTATCCATCCGTGCATCTTCATCCAACGGACAATAGTTGCGTCTCACGGTACTTCGTACCACCATGAAACACCATAGTACCAACTTCCCAACCAGCCACCCAACTTTTTTGGGAAACCCTAATTTTTGTTGCCCTTCTCATTAGACGACACATGGAGCAAATCTTTGACAAATTGGAGATACATGGGAATATGGAATTTGAACATTCTTGGTGATTTCTTTCCATTAATTTCTTAGTATTTTCATTTATTTTACAATGTCAATGAATGTTACTCTAAATTCCATGTATAGTTAACTTAGCAATCTAAGGTTGTGAATGAAACCCATTTTGGATCTTTATAATACTTGTTCTTGATTAATTAAATCATTTGATGTGCTTTAATGTCTATTGATTGTTTATCTATAGGGATTGGATTTTCTTTCCATTACTCATGCCTCATAATTAGATATTTCATACTTTCGTTAAGTTGTTAGATGGAGTATGCTTTTTAGATGATGAATAATAGTTAAGTGATCCGAATCTTTATAAGGAAGACAATTAGAATTAGTGATTATAAAATTGCTTTATCTAGAACATCATCCGGAATCCAAATAGTTTATTATATTGGATCCCGAGTATATGCAAAAGAGATTTAAGTAATTAAGTGTTTGTTTTATAAAGTGAAATCATGCGGGGGATTTTATAACCTTAGATATCTTCTTACCTCTCTCTTAGTTAGTTTATTTAGTTTTATTCGTTTTCTTATTTTTTACATATCAATCATCAAATCTATGAAGTGGGGTTTGTGTGTGTGTGTTAGTTTAAGTTAGCTATTGACATTTTGATTATTGGGCTAAACTCGCCGTCAATATCCGAAGTTACCTACCTATTCCTTGGGACGATTTCCCGATTTACAAATTATACTATAACTTGACCCCGTATACTTGCGGGAATAGACCTATTTTAGGCCTATCACATACCATTTACTAGCTTGGGCGTCTGAGAGAGAACTAGTGGTTTAGAACTTTTCAATCGATTCAATCTGAATACAAACCAGATATAGGACAAAGATTCTTCGATTCCATTGAAATTTATTAGGTTTTATGGTTAGCCGATTAGGGACTTAGGGTTTCTCAAACAAGAGAAACAGAGAAGCTTCGAAGAAAGAAAGCTTGGTAATCTTGGTTGAAGGATCTTGAAGGTCAAAGCTTAATTGGGACTTAGGTCTTGGGGTTAAGGTTACACCGTCAAAGAGAGGAAAAGAAAGTCGGAGAAAGAGAAAAAGAAAGATAGAGAGTTGAACAAGCAAAGAGTTGAAGGGTTTGGTTTTCTTCTAATTTTGAGGGTTATAGATGATAACCCTCAAAATAGGGTTGCAACCATTTACCCTAGACATATAATAATGGTTGATATTCGTTCGAATATATGGGCCGGTGTACAGACGTGTATTACGAAGAATATGAAGGGGTATGGGCGAGCGGGCAACCTAAGCGGATGGGCAGGCGATATGGGGGGTAGACATCTTTTGTCGGCGTTAGTTGACTTAGGTTCATCCAGTAGGAGGGTTTTGGCATGCTTGCTCAACGGGAGCCCGCAGACCCTTCAGACGTGGCCACACATGAGCAAGTCTCATATTGTCGGGCCAAAATCCCACCCTTATTGTTGTAGGAATATGGGTTCTCTTAATTTTCTAAGCTGACTCTCAGACGTAACGTCTAACATTAGGTTGTTCAAACCTCATGTCAAAACTAAAGATGAACGGGAAGTGTAGAGATTTACCTAAAATCACATTCCCTCAGACTAAACTGATTGCTTTCTACCAAAGATCTAGAGCTTTACTCGTGCAGTTCCTCTACTTGAGACACCTAAGTAATCAACTTGATCTTCTGCCTTTAAATTTAGATCCTTCTTCAACAGTGAAGATGAGAACTCCTTCCCTTTAGACTAGATAGGTAGCTTGAGAATTTTCTTTTTTCTATCTTCCGCTTGATGTAGTTGAAAAAACATAAAAATAACTAGAATTTTCTACACTAATTTGTTATAGTGGGGCCCTTTTATAGAGACTTTTTCTATTAGAATATGATTCCTGAAAGAACCACAAAGCAAAAAGACTCAGAATCCCATTTTGAAAGGAATTCAAAGATGAGAATTTTTCCCATCTGAGACTCCTTTGTTGTGGCGGCCAGGACTCCCATGCTTATTGGTCTGGCCTGGCTGGACCACCTAAGGGTGATCTTTGCTTGGCCCCGGTCATGTGCATGGGCACCATTTTAGCATGCACTTGGCTCGACCTTTTGCTACCTTTACCTGATAGCCGGACCCTTTTGGATAATTAATTTCAGGCAGATCTAATTCACCCTTTTATCCCATTTCCTCTAATTAGATCGAGTCGACACTTTTGTGTAACCTATGGTAGGATTTGGTCGTCATTAGCCGCGAGTAATCAAGAGTGACACGCAGATCATAGTTGGTGTTTAGCTAAACGTTACGATACTTAAAACGACTAGACTTGATGATCTTCATCATTTGTTCCGATTAAAAAATTGAGCGCATTGTCATCTTGATCGAAGGACATCTCCTTCAACTGGTGACTATTTCCTTTCTCTCTGTCTTTCTGTCTAACTTTTTCTTACATCCTAGTGTTCCTTTTCCTCATGTACTTCTATTTTACCTCCCCTTAGTACATATATAATTACGGGTAATTTTATTTTACCCCTAAAGATGACCAACTTAGTAAAATGACACCTTAAAATGACCAACTTACAAAATGATCCCTAAAACACTTTTTTGTCAGACTTTCTGATAGCATGTATCCCAGTGTCCAAATAACCTTTCTTAATCTTACTTAAAAAGCGATTTTTTTCAAAAGAAGATAGGGAGGGGATAGAAATCTCTTTCAACTCTTTCATCTTCACCTCTTACCTTTTTTTTCTTTTCAAACAAAAACTGTAAACTTGAAATATGATATGGGGAGAAAACCCCAAACCTGTTTTTTCTTCGGGTTTGGGCTTTTTTTCTCCAAACCAGCTCGTCCAAACAAATCTGATTTAACTATACACAAATCTTAGATTTTTGTAATTTCTTGAATGAAAATGCTAATTAATTTTTCACATGTTTCCATCATCTTGAAGTTTTTCCACAAAAGAATTGCAGGCCTTCCTCCCTCGTCCCGTCTCTATCTCTTTCACTCTATATATATTTCTCTCCCTCCATCTCTCTCATTCTCTCACTCCATATCTCTCTATTTTTCCCTCGAACACACACACACAGTCACAGTTTATGTTTCTTTAGAATAAATGACCTAGTTTTCTTGATTCTTGATTAATAATACTTTTAACTACTGAAATTGACTTGTAGGTCTTACTCCTTTGTTTGGTTTGTTCAACATATGCCCATTTTTCAACCGCAATTCATTTTTTAGTTAAAACTTCAATCAAATCATTCAAAAAAAATCCAATTCCAATTTAGGTATTTCTTCTTGTAAAGGCTTCTGTTTCTTCCTTATCTTTCGGTCAATCAACATTAACATTACCAATTTGTGGTATTACCAAGGGCGCAAGAGAAGGATTAGGTGGGATTCAATAGATTAGACCATACATGCTAGGTTAGTGATTCATAAACACTTTTTCAGGAGTCAAATTATTGTTAAAAGTCCAATTTTATGAACGAAACTTTTATATGAAAGATAAAAATTATTAATAAGGTCAAAAAAATGACGAGAGAAAATGAGAAACATTAAGAAGAAAGATTACAAGGGTAATTTGAAGACGAAAGCAATTACTTACTAGAGTTTGTATTGAGCCATAACAATAAGAGCGGAATTTGAATTTAAGAAAAATAAATTAAAAAAGTAAAGTAGTTAAAGCTAGGAAATGAAAATTAAGGGCCATAATGGAGCTGGCCAGAAAATAAGAGGCCAAAAGTAATTACACAAAAAGCACAATAGACAAGGTGTGACAGAGGACACTCGAACCAGAGTCTCAAACATGGAAACTGAAATGTAGACACAACTAGGCACAATTGCATTCAGCGTAGATGCTCTACTCACTCCTCACGAATCCTTCAGATTCCAGCCAGGGCTAACCCATGCTCTCCACCCCTGGGCATAACGTCATAAGTCTTCTTTCATTGTTAATAAAGGTAACAACAAACTGGAATCTATATTTCCAAATCAAGAAACAAAAAACAAGTGAAAAGTTGATGGTGGAGATAATGATGAAATGAGGAGTTAGAAGATGAAAGTAGCTTTATCTCTCTTCTATTCACAAAATATAAAGTTGATGAAAGACTATCAAAGGGCAAATTTGGAAACTAAAATATGATCAAGAGAATGTGTGACAAAAAGTAGTTTAGAGAGTCGTTTTATTGAGTCGGTCATGTTTCCAAGTTGCATTTTAGTGAGTTGGTTATCTTCAAGGGGCTAAAATAGAATTAACCCATATAAAAATAATTACTTGGACAAAGAAAGGCGATTGGTAAGGGGAGGTGGAATTCGTTGTTGGGGAACTATTGTGATTGGGGAGCTATAAAAATTAGTAAAGGGAGATGAGATTTTTGAGTTATTATTTTATAGACCTTATAAGTTACAGATTTTAAGTGTAAAATCCATAATTGAAAGGATTCAAGTGTAATTTATTGAAATATAGCTGAAGTAACAAAAAAAGAAAAAAACTAAGCCCTCTTCTCTCACTCGTTCTCTCTTCAAATTGACTCCCCCAATCTCCCTCCGACGTCTCTTGCAGTCTCCCTCCGGCGTCAACTACATATTTCCGGCGACTTCTACCCAAGTGTTTTCCTAATGAAGAAGAAATCAACCAAAATCTTGTGAGTTTTTTTTCCTTTCTAATTTTTAAGGTTTTACTAAGTTTTATAACTAGGGTCTTTAAAGAGTTTTACATCTAGGGTTTCTCTGGGAATCTGTCAGAAGATGATGTTTGTTGATTATTTATTTTTCCCTTCTTTCTATACTTAATATTGTTGTGTTAGCTTGAAAACTATATCCAGAGTTTTGGTTGGAATTAGCTCAACTTCTATCATGGAATTTATGTATATTTGGTTGAAGAAAACAATGGAAAGAGATTAGAGATGAAAGGAAATGTCCAGAATTTGGTTGCCATTGTGATCAGACCTATTGACATGTTAACATAGGATTATAGCATACTTAGTTTGGGGTTAAAGGTGTTAGGCATACTTAGTTCTAGGTTCTTTAATTATTTTCACCTTCATCACTTGTTATTACAATATGTTTTATGATGTCTTCCGATTTCTTTGCACCACTCTATAGCTTCCATTTTAGATTTGAAATACTGAAATTTATCATAACTTAAAGTTAGTACAGGAAACAATAAATTTCTGATAAAACTATAGTAATGGTTTTAAAAAAAACCGTTATTAAAACATACCTTATCTGTATCAAAGAATTGCGTCAAGTCTGCATAGAGAACTTTGGCTCTTTCTACACTTTCACTTTGCTCATTACTAAGTCCATTTTCTTGGAGTACTTCAACATTATTCCACTACATGAATTAATGCAATTAGTAAACCGATATATAATTGACAAGATATGAGTTGTTGAATAAGTTGCAAACTTTGGCTTAATTATAATACACAATTTTATTAAACTATATAGCTAGGGAAATTTCATAGATGGAGAAACTGTTTTATTTTTTCCTATAACCTGGGGGGAAATTGTTGTAACATTTCCCCAGAGAAATTTATGAACGAACAGAACGATTCTACTCCTTTTTTAGCAAATTTTTGAAGTTGGAGGAAGAAAGAAAAATAAAATTTAATCGAAAATATGTGTCTCGGGAATTCCTTACATCTTGAGAGATATCTTCATCTATAATAACTCTGTTCGATTGAGTTGGTGGTTGTTGGTTTGAATGAAAAATATCTTCTTCCTCCATTAAAGAAGTAACATCATAAATATCTTGAGACATAATAAACGATTAGTATCCAATAGAAGAAGAAAGTGAGAATTAATAAACTAGTTATTTATCGGTAATGGTTGTTGTGTAACTTGATTGCGGAGAAGAAAAGAGAGGTATTGTTTTTGAAATATTTAGGGTTTAAGAAAGAACCAAGAAAGAAAAGAAAAAATACTATTTATTTTTTAAATTTTCAGATTGTCTAACTTTTTTTTTAAATCCTTGTATAATTCATTATTTAATTTTAAACTCAAAAAGATAGCTCCTAATACTAAATTGGTATGGGGAGCTGTAGTACAAAAAATTGATTTTCTACTACAGCTCCCCAACAACAAACTCCATCTCCCCTTACCAATCGCCCAAAGAAAAGGTGAGGGAAGGTGTTAGAGTTTTAGAGAGAGAGAGATTGAAAGAGTTCAACAAAAAAAAAGAGAGAGAGAGATTGAAAGTGTTTTACTTTGTTGTCGTTGCCGAGGAAGTGTGTAGTTGCTAGAGAAGATAAAAAGGGAAAAGCTCAATTTTACAAACTCACACAAGTGAACTTTAGAGAGAGAAAGGAAGTAGTGTGTTCTTGAGAGAGAAGAGATGGTGGGCTCAGGAGCAAGAGATAGAAGAAAAGAAGCGGTTGGGATGATTGCCCTTCATGAGTCCCTTACAAATGTCTGCCTCAACTCAGACTGGACTTACTCCGTCTTCTGGACAATACGACCTCGCCCGTACGTCAAACTCTAAAACCCACACTATTTTCTCTCTCTCTAAAACTTTCTCACTTTCTATCTAATCTTCACTACTAGAACTCATTCCCTTCCATTTCTTGATTTCCTATTCCTCTTTTATTACTTCATAATCATTATGGGTTTCATTTTTCTCTTAATTCTAGACGAAGTAGAGGTGGTTATGGTTGTAAAATCGGCGATGACAATGGTAGCTTGTAAGTCTCTCTCTCTACATTTACCCATTACAAAAACAGGGGAACCAAAAAAATTGAAGACATGGGTTTTGTTCTCAGTATGATTTTCTAAGTGGGTTTTGAATCTTTTGTAGGATGTTGATGTGGGAAGATGGATTTTGCCGTGGAAGAGTTGCAGAAAGTTTGGAAGAAATTGATGGGGAAGATCCAGTCAGAAAGTCTTTCAGTAAAATGTCTATTCAACTATATAATTATGGAGAAGGGTGGGTACTTGGTAGGTCTTAATTTTCTTTTCAAATTGTTGATATTAAAAAGAAACCTAAATCTTATCTTTGATTTTAATTTTAATTTTAATTTCATTGATTGATTCTAATTTTTTTTTTTTAAATAGGTTAATGGGGAAAGTTGCTTCTGATAAATGTCATAAATGGGTTTTCAAAGAACCTACTGAATCTGAACCTAATATCTCCAATTATTGGCAAAGTTCTTTTGATGCTGTATGAAACTACTAAATTTACTCAAAATGAATCATGATTTATGATGTTCTTGTTTTTATATGAGTTGTTTTTGATGGTTTTGTAGATTCCTTCTGAGTGGACTGATCAGTTTAACTCTGGTATTCAGGTAAGATTAGAATCATTTAAGCTCCTAAAATGGTGGGTTTAAGTTCTTTACAGATTTAATGTTTGATTCTTTGTCATTTAAGTTTTATTTCTAATATGTTCATTGATTTCTTCAACAGACGATTGCTGTCATTCAAGCTGGCCATGGCCTTTTGCAACTTGGTTCGTGCAAGATCGTAAGTTACTTTCTATATACTAGGTTTCAAGCGTACCCTACGGGCTAGGTAGATCCCTTCGCTTGACGATATTATGATGACATAACATCGTCAGAATATATGGCATGCTTACTTACTCATCACATGCATTTGAGCACGTCTTGGTGGTGCTTATATGTTAGGGGCGTATATTTCTCTTTTAATTGCTACACCATCGAAAATTATACAAGGATCTACAATTTCGCATCTTTTATGTGAATCGTACGCACATCTATGTGAATGAAAAAAATCTACATATATGTATCCTTGAGACATGTTTGACCACGATGACCAACGGGTGTGTAGTTGTGCCCCATATTCTAGCCCGATATATATTGAAAGTCTTAAATTTTGATCAGATACCTGAAGATTTGCATTTTGCCTTAATTTGATTTCTTCGTTTGAGTTTTGAATTTAATTAGAACACGATTTCAACCTTTATCAGATACCTGAAGATTTGCATTTTGTCCTGAGAATGAGACATAGTTTTGAATCACTTGGATATCAATCTGGATTTTATGTATCTCAACTCTTCTCATCAACTTGGAATTCTTCATCAGTACCTATTCAGCAACATAGTTCTCTGATTCGTCCTTCTCCTCCAATTTTCGATTGGAGTCAAAGGGCAACACTTCCATCTGCTACTTCTGTTATAGCATCTCCGAACTTTCAAAACTCCACAGGACACTTAGGGTTACCAGAAAACAAAGATGCAAGTCATATGTTCCTTCGTCCGAATTCTTCAAGTGCTCAAATGGAAGATATGTTAGTCGATCCTGAATCCGATATAAAATGGCCTAATGGTTTATCCATTTTTAATGCTCTAAGTGGACGTTCAGACAGTGGTAAACTTCTATTAGGACAAGACGGAGCTGGAAACAAATTAAACCACCACCATCCACTTCTTGGATCTAAGCATTCGAATTCAAATATCAATCTTTCTAGTAACATCGATGAATCTAAGACTGTTTCAGAAGCTTTGAATTCTCTTAACCATCATAGCAATAATGGGGGTTGTGAAAATGTTAGTGATTATTTGAGCTTAGAGAGACATACTAACAATGTTAAAAAAACAGAGAAGAAATTCAATAGGAGCTTTACTTTACCTGCAAGAATGGTGTCTCCATCTTCCTCTACTTCGCTCGATCACCATCCTGTTGACTATAGGAACACTGAAGCTAGTATTTACTCTGATCTAATGGAGACATTCTTAGAATGAAATTAAAATCTTGTATGAAACTATAGGTAATGTGTTCGATGTTGTATGTAATCGAATTTCTTCCCTTTTATCTACTTGTTTGTATTCGATGTCAGCTTTTAAGTTTGTTCCATCTTACTTTATCTTCATTTTTTGTTGTGTTTTGATATGACTCAAATTCTGTATTTTTCATGCTGTTTCTTGTTAGTTGATTGAAATAATTAATGAACATAAATGATAAAACCTATAGTCAAGTTCAAGCTTTAGTATTCTGATCAGTTTTTAAATAGGGTTAATTCCTTTTTGGCTCCTGATTTGTGACCAACTGGCCGTTTTGGCCCCTAATTGTGTCCGGCAGTTCGTTTTGGCCCCAAAAAATTCCTAAATGGCCCCAAATTTTTTCAACCTCCCAATTCTACCCCCATGGCATTTCTGTAATTATTATTTTTTTCTTTTTCTTTGTGCACCTCATCTAACAATTGTCACATCACTTTGTGCACCTCACCCTTCTTCTCCGGCGAAAGGTTGCCGACCGGAATAAAAAATTCCGGCCGGCCACATTTACCAAAATAATTTTTTTTTTCATTTCTCTCTCTTCTTCATCTCCTTCTTTCTCTCTCTTCTTCTTCTTTCTCTCTCTTCTTCTTCTTTCTCTCTTCTTCTTTCTTTACCTCTCTCTCTCTCTCTTTATAAATCCGGCGAAGGGGTAGAGCCCCTTCGTCGGAGAACCAGACCTTGAAGGTCTGGTTGGAAACTAGATTCGGTCTGGTTTCAAACCAGACCGAGATCTGGTTTCTACAACCAGATCCCGGTCTGGTTTCAACTAACCAGATTCCGTTCTGGTTAGTTGAAACCAGACCGGGATCTGGTTGTAGAAACCAGATCTCGGTCTAGTTTGGAACCAGACCGAATCTGGTTTCGCACCAGACCTTCAAGGTCTGGTTCTCCGGCGAAGGGGCTCCGCCCCTTCGCCGGAGTTTTAGAGAGAGAGAGAGAGGTAAAGAAAGAAGAAGAGAGAGAAATGAAAAAAAAATTTATTTTGGTAAAAGTGGCCGGCCGGAATTTTTTATTCCGGCCGGCTACCTTTCGCCGGAGAAGAAGGGTGAGGTGGACATAGTGATGTGACAATTGTTAGATGAGGTGGACAAAGAAAAAGAAAAAAAATAATTACAGAAATGCCATGGGGGTAGAATTGGGAAGTTGAAAAATTTTGGGGCCATTTAGGAATTTTTTGGGGTCAAAACGAACTGCCGGGCACAATTAGGAGCCAAAACGACCAGTTGGTTACAAATCGGGGGCCAAAACGGAATTAACCCTTTTAAATATGCCACATATTTTTGCATGCTTCTTCATGGTTTTGATTTCTCAATACAACAAAGAACATTTACATGAAAATTTCAGCACTGGTTCTTGAGAATTGAACTTATAGCCTATATTATATTTTTATTTATTTTCTGTTTAAGGTCGACGTTTTGGGAAAGAAATAAATTTTCCAGGATACAAATTTTTAGGTGGAAAAAAAGAATTGTAACCTTTTGTTTTTCCAAATACCACACACCTTTAATGTTTTTGCAGCTTCTTCTTCTATATTATGCCACCACTTCCGACCACCACAACTATCACTTTTTCCTTTTTCTCTCGAATCGCGCTCTCAAATCTCTCTCCTCATGTATCTCAACTGAAACCCTAGAGTCCAATATCAATAGAACTGGAGAGACTTGATTTTGAGTCATACATCTCCGAGAAAAAGAAAAAAAGAATAGAAGAATAAAAGAAGAAGAAAACTCGTTAATTTGTTTGTAGATATGATTCATGATGTATTGTATGTTATATTAATGATGTTTAAATGTCATGTAAATGTAATGACTCTTAGAGTCAGGGGCGGAACTATGTGGAGACCAGGCCCAGCCTGATCTCCACATATGTAGTTCAAGCTATTAATATCAATTACACTTCTTGTAGCTCCAGTGGTGGAGTCTGCACCATTCCAAGCCTAACACAGGGGTTCAAATCTCTCTGCCACGCATTTTCTCTTTTTTTATTTCATTTTGGTTTCAAGTATAATTGCTAGAGAAAATCCTATTTTTGCTTGAGTATACTTTTGGGTATGTAATTTTGTTTACTTCAAGTATAATTGAGTAATTATAATATAAAGATCTTAGACTAATGATTAATAATATACAAATTTTTTTTCTTTAAGATGTATAATAGTTGATAAAGAATCTATCGATGTCGATCTTTGGTACTCAATTGAGTTATCGAATGTTAAGTTAATTTGTAAATCTATCTCATCAAAAAAAAAAGTTAAAAGATCACTTCTATTGTTAAGTTGGATTATTAACTTATTAAGATAAATGTACAAAATCATAATACGAAAGGATTTCCTTAGAAAATTGTCTCGTGTTTGTGTTAGATTTTGTAAGGCCAACACACATTACAAATAGGAGTTTACTTTATAGAGATTTTAGGCTTGCCCTATCTGGCATGAAATCCTAGTTCCGCCCCTGCTTAGAGTCCAAAATATATATAAAAAAAAAGAGTTAATTCCTATATGGCCCCCTACTTTGTGACCAGCTTCCTTTATGGCCCCCTATTTTCTGTAAATTCAAATTTGGCCCCCTATTTTCATTTAAATGTCATAACTACCCCTCCCATTAATATAATTTTAAAATAAATTTAGTTAGGAAATATTTCTCTCCACCTCACTTCCACCTCTACCACACATGTCTCTCCACCTCATCTCTCTCTCTCCACCTCACCTTCAAGGTCTGATTTTTCCGGCGAAGGGGAACCCCCCTTCGCCGGAATATTTAGAGAGAGAGAAAAGGGAGTTATTTATTTATTTTTTTCTTTCTTTTTTTTTAGAGAGAGAGAGAGAAAGAGAAAGAGGAGAGTTTAAAAAAAAGTTTTTTTTTTTTTTTTATGTTGAAGGTCGCCGGCCGGAAAATTTTCCGGCCGGCAACCTTCGTCGGAGAAGAAAGAGGTGAGGTGGAGAGAGAGATGAGGTGGAGAGACATGTGTGGTAGAGGTGGAAGTGAGGTGGAGAGACATGTGTGGTAGAGGTGGAAGTGAGGTGGAGAGAAATATTTCCTAACTAAATTTATTTTAAAATTATATTAATGGGAGGGGTAGTTATGACATTTAAATGAAAATAGGGGGCCAAATTTGAATTTACAGAAAATAGGGGGCCATAAAGGAAGCTAGTCACAAAGTAGGGGGCCATATAGGAATTAACTCAAAAAAAAAAAACTAGAGATACTAGATTTCGAATAATACAGTCTCCAGAAAAAATGACTTATTACCGTATTTGTAGATAAATATGAGCGAGGTTGCTTGTAGTAAAACTTTTCTCCGAAAAGAAGAGACTATAACCCAAATCTTAATGTTATCCCTAGGTTCACTAGAGGTTGTTTTTAAATCTTATGCTCTAAATGATTTTAACTTTGAAAAAGAATTTCCCCCACAGAAGATAAAACAAATCTGAATAAAACCCATCTCAATCTTCCCAAATAAATATTTGTGTAGTTTAATCATCTTTAACAAGATCTGTGAGGTATCTCAACAAAAAAAAAAAAAAGATCTGTGAGGTTCCCAATGTTAAGTATAAAAATAATAAATTTCATCAAAAAGAAAAGTATAAAAATAATAAGAATTTTTCAAACATTTGACTAAATTTTATTCTTAACATACTAAACTTGATCTGAAAAGCTTTGAACATACTTTCTGGAGTATTGTTTAGGGTATAGACAATTATTTATCTCTAAATTTATTAGAAACCTTCAGTGATACTCAACTTGATAAACTTATAATAACTAAGATATCTTAATTAATTATATAACTAACAAATGGGTTTTCAGAATGGGCCAATGGGGAGATCACAACTTGGAGAATGATTCTTTTTTCAAAGTTTTTTGTTTACCCCACTCGCCTCCTAATTTTAACTGTTCACCTAATTGTCCGTTAAAGGTAAATACATTAATTTCCTTTTGACATCTAATGATGAAGGAAATTGCCTTTCTCGTTTCCGTGTATCTGTTGGAAAACCACTCTCTATGATGTTAAATACATTAATTACTTTTTTGTCAAAAATTAGTTGACCAATTTATATTCAAATTTTTTTCTTTTTTGTGATTTTTTATTTTATTTTTCAATTTGTTTCTCCCAACTCCACAATTTTTCTCTACTCCGATAATGGTCGCCGACAAAGACCATGGCCAACAACCTTTAATTTTCTTTTCCGAATATTTTCTCCTTTGTCCATCATTTGAACGCCATTACTTCTCTTTCTTCCTTCCTCTCCCTCTCCCTTCTCCCCCCTCTTTCTTTTCCCTCCTCTTCTTCACATCTGGTGATAGAAAGGAGATGTTTCATGGGTTTCTGAACTTTTGAAATCAGAGCAGCCTCAGATAAGCCAACCTCGTCGCCTTTCTTAATCAGTTTAACAGGTGTGATAATTTCAACAGCGTCCTTGTTAATCTTGGTAGGGATATTAAGGACATGGAAGAACGAAGTCTGAGATGGAGCCAATCCAATGTTACCCTGGGGGGAAAACAACATGAATGGGAGCAACAAGCCCCACAAGAGCAGGAGCTTTAACGTTGCACGTAACAACTTCTTTGTTCACTTCCTTCGAGTCTGCCACTCAAGCCCAAACCTGAGGTGGACGGTACCATCGTCCTATGGGCCTAAGTCCTGTCATGGATCAAATACAACGTGTCTGCCTTGGGATTTAAGAGAATACTAGAGGTCTGAAGGGGTTTGTAGGGGTATCTCATACACCTAATTGTCTAGTGTTGGTAGCGGAATCTCAAACATCTCTATGTTTAACACTAGTTTCCAGGACCTATACATGAACATACCAATGAACTAGATTGGAAAGATGATTACCTATTAATCGCTTTCCCACGAACTAAATCCCGACAGTATTCGGAAGATAAGAGCTCCAAGTGTAGCTCCTCTACTTGAGACACCGAGTAATGACTTGAACTCCCTCCTTTCAGTCAGCTAGGACCTTCTTGAAGGTTGAGATGAAGAACTCCTTCTTCTTGACTAGATACTTGAGAAAACTCCTTTTTTGTCTCTCTCTCTGAGATGTATATTCTGAAACTCTTTCAGTTAATAGTTAGACCTTCTTGAGAAATCTTTGTCTCAAAAAGCTCTCAGAAGAGCTCTCTTTTTAGGTTGTATAATTAGGTATATATAGAAATCCCTAGAAGAGGAATTAGACTCAAACTAGGATTCCTAAAACCTAATTATAAGGCAACACCCAAAATATCCTCTTTAGGGTTACTTGGAGTGGCCGACCAACATAGCCCTTTATGGGCTTCCTTGGCCGGCCCACATAGGGCCTAACCGACCATCACATGGCCGGCCCTTTGCCTAGGTCGGCCATCACATGGCCGACCCACCTAAAGCCTTTCCGGGCCTCCCTTTTGGGCCCGGACATGTTTGTATCTCTTCGGACTTCTCCAAATCAATCTGGACTTACCAATAATTGATTCAATCCACTTATTTGCCATTCTCTTTCTAGTCAATTCTCTCCGTTCAAATCATTACTCTGATGTGTAACCCTTGTAGGATCCGGTCTATGTTAGCCGCGAATCAACTCCTTGATCCGACGATCGTAGTTGGCTTCTAGCTAAGCATTACGACCCCTAATTGGACCGGACTAATGATCTTCCGAGTAAGGTCATTAAGATCCTATTCGCCAAATTGTACGCATTGCAACCTTTGTCGAAGGACACTCCTTCGGAAGGATACCATTCCTTCAGACCGAGGCAATATATTCTTCAGTCTCCCACTTGTACTTAGAACAAGTTCAATGCTCGATTCCCATGTTTTTTCGTATCCCATCTGATATGTCATATTCATCAGACTCTCTTGATTCCGAGAATAACTTCCAATCCACACGATTAACTCTTAATCCGTTTGAGCACGACCATGCATTTTTCAGTTGTTTCTCATCAAGTGGCCCGGAGATACTTTATCCTGATTTTACTCAGGAAAACAAATTCCTAATTTGTACTCCCACTCAATTTCATGTCTATCCGGTCTCCCCCAGTATTCCATCTTTATAACCACTTTTTACGGATGGCGTTTAACGGTACCAAAATTCGACATTCCTTTCATAAACTGAGTGAGTACTCATGTTTTGAGGAATCTCTCCAATTTGCTTAAATGAGAGTTATGACATCTTACAACTTCAACTCTTGAAGTACTCTCATTCGGCGGGTTTCCAGTGTATCGACTATACACCCATGAAGTTGACCTTTGAATAGTCCTATTCCCATTGCCCAGAAATAGTGCTATCTTGTCAATCACTCATGCTAGTCTTCTTAAGTCATTATTGTCCAATTAATGACCTGGACCAGGGATAGTAAGATGGTGTGCTTCCATGTTCACTTAGTAGGGTTTCTTTCATTAAATCACGTATCTAATAAACCTACTTGGAACACTCCATCCTTTTGGACTGTCGTCTAAATTCTAAACCACAATTTAGATGACGAAATAAACCCAGTTTATTTCGGATAACAAGAGTCTGTAAAATTTGAGCACCCGCATGAACTCCTTTACGTTCTCAATTTTACAAGTCTTCTTAGGATACTTCTTCCTTGATCCTAATTCCTTAGATTCGAGCATCTCCATGATCGTTCTAAGGTGACAATTTAGTTTCCTCTTCACTTCGCTTTGTTATTATCTTGCTTTCGAACCCTTTGTAAGCTTTTATGATAATGTCAGTTTCTCCCACTGAAATTAGTACTTCCCAAGTTCTAATTTTACTTTCTTATCTAGTAGAGTTAGTTGAAGGATTTATCCGTTCGGTCTGAAGGAGATGTCCTTCCGAAGGAGTGTCCTTCGACCAAGGTGGCAATGCGATCAATTTGTCAGTTAGGATAACGACGACCACACGTAAAGATCATCCAGTCCGGTCCAATTAGGGGTCGTAATGCTTTGCTAGAAGCCAACTACGATCGTCGGATCAAGGAGTTGATTCGAGGCTAACATAGACCGGATCCTACAACGGATTACACATAAGAGTGGTAACTTGATCGGAGAGATTTGACTAGACGAGAACTGGCTAAAGTTGGATGGGATTCAACTGGAAAGGCCGAAAGAGTCCGAATGGAGATTCGGGACAAGATAGAAGGAAGGCTCTTTGGGCCGGCCATGAGATGGCCAACCAGAGTAAGTGGGCCGGCCACATAAGGCCCATGGTGGGCTGCCCTGGCCGGCCACACTTAAGGGGATTATCAAAATACCCCAAAAGGGGTATTTTGGTAATTATCTTTTCTGTGACCCAGAAAATAGAAAACCTAATCTGAATGAGATTCTAATTAGGGTTTGTCTATATATTGGGTCAGTTGAGAACAGAAAAGGTGTGGATTTTTCTCTAAGGAAAAATATACAGCTCTCTCTCTCTCTGAATATACAGCTATTGGAGAGAGAGGAATATAGAGAAAAAGTTCCCATTCTATCAATCTAGTCAAGAAGAAGAGTTCTTCTCAACCTTCTAGTAAGTCCTAGCAGTCTGAAAGGAAGGGAGATCAAGTCTATTCACTCGGTGTCTCAAGTAGAGGAGCTACAGTTGGAGCTCTCGATCTTTGCATGCGATTGGAATGGTTCGAGGGAAAAACGCGTTAAGGTATTTATCCCTCTCTAGTTCATTGATTAGTTTATGCATGACGATCCTGGGCAATCTAGTGTTAAACATGAGATGTTTGAGATTCCGCTTACAACACTAGTTAGTGTATAGGATACACAAAACCCTACAGTGGCATCACGAGCCGGTTGCATGAAACTATCTCTGACTAGTCGAATTAGATTCGAGCTTGATTGATTAGATGATTGTATGTTTAAATAGGGATTTAGACATGAAATTGATTAGTTTAAATTAGATTTAGACTTAATCGGATAGAAAATTGAAAGAGTTTCAATGGGAAGACTTTAAAATTTGGTGTTTTTGAAAAGAGTTTTCAAAATAAAATTTTAAAGATGATGGTTTTTTGAAAAGAGTTTTCAAATTGCTGGTTTTTGGATGAGAGATTCATCAAAAACAGCAAAAAGCTGGAATTTTTTTGAAAATTAGAAGAAAACAGGTGCTGTCCAGGAGACCGGACTGACCAGGACGCGTCCCAGGACGCGTCTGGCCAGTCGCGGACGCTCAGGACGCTTCCCAGTCCTTCCCGGACTGGGAATCCGAGAGCGTCTCGGATTAGGACGCGTCCGAGCTATTCTCGGACAGAAGACAGTCCGAGAGTCCGAGAGCGTCTCGGACAGGGATCCCGAAGGATCCGCGTCTGGCACCTGAGGTCGCGTCTTCCAGACGCGACCACAGAGAGAAGTCCGGACGCGTCTCGGATTGAGAATCCGGACGCGTCTCGGATTGAGAATCCGGACGCGACCAGGACTGGACCTTCCAGAACGCGTCTGGGACGCGTCTGGTGAGACCAGAAGCTGTCTCGGACTGGGAGTCCGAGAAGCAGAGACTTGGGCAGAGCGACTAGGACGCGTCTGCGGGGCTAGGAAGCGTCTGGCCTAGGGCCAGGACGCAACCACCCGAGGGACTTGGCACGGTCTGGAACGTGCCAATCCGGGTCCGACCTTAGTTCGGACCTTGACCGAGACTTGACTGGGTCTAGTCAAAGGGTCCCTTGACCAAGTTTGACTTAAGTCTTTGGAGTTAGACTCGGGTCTTTTGGGCCTTGACTTAAGTGGGAGGTTTCTGTTTTTCTTCTTCCAACTTTGACCATATTTTTTCCGAAAGCGACCCGGGCCAACCAAAGCCTGAATCGGAGTTTTTCCAAAACGATTTCAAAATCTTTTAGGATAAAACCAGAACGAGCCATTAGTCAGAAT
>BEHA01050138.1:169676-189669 GCA_002897215.1 Eschscholzia californica subsp. californica
TCAACCAAGAGTCATATGAGATATGATCAGTAAGGAGTTACTCACCCAGGAGGGTGAAGTTAAGGGCAGTGCCAAAGTACGCTTAGCTTCACAGGAATGGGGTCTTGGAATCGTATTATTCATAGGGGGGACGTTTTTTCATTGAATAATATGGCAAAAAGTGTTTTTGCGTAAACATTGAATGTAGTACTTAGCAAAATCCTTATTTTGTTTCTGTAGAGTAGAGATGGCAAATAGGATTAGTTCACGTTTAGATAGAGATCTATACGACTTTCTAGATTGGGAGGAAGATCAGAGAAGAGTTCTCGATGCTTCAAAGAAAGAAAGCGTAATAGAGCTACCAGAAAGGGAAGTGGAAGTCGGTGCCTATGTTATAGAGGTTAATTTGGCAGATATGGCTGACTCTCCCTCATGGGTATATGATACCGGATGTGGAGCACATATAATTTCAGAATTAGATGAGCTCAAGGAGGTCAGGCATCTGACAAAGAGCGAGATGGTTCTACGAGTCGCAAATAAGGCAAGAGTTGCTGCTGTGGCTGTAGGAACTTTCGAGCTCAGTTTATAGACTGGGTTGATATTAGTGCTACGTAATTGCTATTACGTACCGACTATATCGAGGAACATCATCTCTGCGTCGGTGTTAGACAAAGAGGGATATCACGCTATAATAAAGGACAAGAGTTGTTCTTTATACAAGGGTGAGATGTTCTATACTAGTGCTAAGCTGCGTAATGGTCTTTATGTTGTGAACATAGAAGACGAAATCCTGAACATAGACACGAAACGGCTTCGTACTCATGATTCTAACCAAAGTTATCTCTGGCATTGTCGTTTGGGTCACATTAACATGACACGCATGCAGAAGCTTCATACAGATGGACTTCTGGGATCGTGTGATTTGGAATCATACGATACATGTGAGCCATGCTTAGTGGGCAAGATGACAAGATCGTCCTTCAAGGGGAAAGGAGATCGGGTGAGTGAACCCTTAGGACTGATACATACGTGTATCTAATGAGGCATAAGTCGGAATCGTTTGAAGTGTTCAAACAATTCCAGAATGAAGTAGAGAATCAGCTTGGCAAGAAAATAAAAGCCATTCGATCGGATCGAGGTGGTGAGTATTTGAGTCAAGAGTTTGATGATCATCTTCGGAGTTGTGGAATAGTTTCACAACTCACTCCTCCAGGAACACCTCAGATGAACGGTGTGTCCGAGAGGAGGAATCGAACATTGATGGACATGGTTCGATCGATGATGAACTTAGCCGATCTTCCTAACACTTTCTGGGGGTATGCTCTAGAAACGGCTGCTTTCACACTTAACCGAGCTCCGTCAAAAGCTGTAGAAAAGACGCCATATGAGATATGGACTGGAAAGGTTCCAAAGTTGTCTTTTCTCAAAGTCCGGGGTTGCGATGTTTATGTAAAGCATTTACAAGGAGATAAACTAGCACCAAGATCAGACAAGTGTCTCTTCGTCGGTTATCCGAAAGAGACAAAGGGGTATTACTTCTACAACCCGTCAGAGAACAAAGTGTTTGTTGCTCGTGATGGTGTCTTCCTTGAAAAGGAGTTCCTTTCCAAGAAGACAAGTGGGAGAAATATAGAGATCGAAGAGGTTCGATCTGAGCAACAAACTGGCACCGTTGTACCGATGTCAGAAGTCGCGATTCCTAACTATTATGAGCCGATAGAAGAGGAAAGAGGGGATGAGATGGTAGATCTCGGAGATCCTCCCGCGCAGAGCGAATGTGATTCGCAGGAGAACCCTCAAGGAGTTGAGAGTGTCTCACCTGTTGTTCAAGCCCCGCGTAGGTCCGCAAGGCTGATTGAGTTATCTCAACGACAAGAGTTGTTGTTGGTGGAGGATAATGAACCCAGCACCTACGAAGAAGCTATGACGAGCCCAGACTCCGAAAAATGGCTGGGAGCCATGAAATCCGAAATGGAATCCATGTCTGAGAATCAAGTTTGGAACTTGGTTGATTTGCCCGATGGGGTAAAACCCATAGGATGCAAATGGATTTTCAAGATGAAAACAGACAAGGATGGAAACGTGAGCGTTTTCAAAGCTAGACTGGTGGCAAAAGGTTACAGACAAGTCCAGGGTATAGACTACGAAGAAACCTTTTCCCCTTTCGCGATGCTTAAGTCCATTAGGATTATTCTAGCAATTGCAGCTCATTATGATTATGAGATTTGGCAAATGGATGTCAAAACCGCCTTCCTGAACGGTAAACTGGAAGAGGATGTGTACATGACACAACCTGAGGGTTTTGAGGATTCCGAGAATGCTGGAAAGGTTTGCAAGCTTCAAAGGTCCATCTACGGGTTGAAGCAAGCAAGCCGGAGCTGGAATCTTCGATTCGACAAGAAAATCAAAGAGTTTGGTTTTCTGAAGAATGAAGAGGAATCTTGTGTATACAAGAAGGTTAGTGGGAGCAACCTAGTTTTCTTGGTCCTGTATGTGGATGACATACTGATCGTTGGAAATGACATTCCTATGCTTAACTCCGTGAAAGAGTGGCTTAGGAAGTGTTTTTCAATGAAAGACCTAGGAGATGCAGAATACATATTGGGCATCAAGATCTATAGAGATAGATCGAGGAGGATGATTGGACTTAGTCAAGAGACTTATATAGATAAGGTTCTTGGGAGGTTCAAGATGGAAGACTCTAAGAGAGGATTCCTACCCATGACACATGGTACGACGCTTAGCAAGACTCAGTGTCCTCGAGATCCTGATGAGCTAGCACACATGAAGAAGGTGCCTTATGCTTCGGCAATAGGATCTATCATGTACGCCATGGTCTGCACTCGCCCAGACGTCTCATATGCTTTGAGTATGTGTAGTCGTTACCAATCTAATCCAGGTGAGAAACACTGGACCGCAGCCAAAAATATCCTGAAGTACTTGAGAAGGACTAAGGATCACTTCTTGGTGTATGGCGGGAAAGACGAACTAATCGTGGAAGGCCATGTGGATGCGAGCTTCCAAACGGACAGAGATGATTTCCGATCGCAGTCGGGTTATGTCTTTTGTCTAAACGGAGGAGCAGTAAGCTGGAAGAGCTCAAAGCAGACTACTGTAGCAGACTCTACCACAGAAGCAGAATACCTTGCCGCTTCGGAAGCAGCTAAGGAAGGAGTTTGGATAAAGAAGTTTATCTCCGAACTTGGTGTAGTTCCTAGCATAAAAAATGGGGTTACTCTATATTGTGACAACAATGGAGCTATCGCCCAGGCTAAGGAACCAAGGGCACACCAGAAATCCAAACATATCCTAAGGAAGTACCACGTGATTAGGGAAATCACAGAGCGAAAGGATGTGGTCATTTGCAAAGTCGATACGGACGACAACGTTGCCGATCCGTTAACTAAACCACTGCCTCAGCCCAAGTATGAGAGTCATAGAAGGGGCATAGGTATAAAGCGCATCGATGAATGTCTTTAGGTTGTAATTGGATTAATGAAAAGGGGTTTTCATGTAATCAATTAGCTACATTCAATAAAAAGAAATAAAGTAGTTATTTCTGTCGTTAAATAATGGTTTAGTGTTTAATGACGGTCCAAAATAATGAGGAATTCCAGGTAGGTTTATCAGATACGTGATCTGGTAAATGGAACCCTACTAAGTGAACGTGGAATAGATTCATTATAGAGTCCCTAGTCCAGGTCATTGCATGGACAACAATGACTTAAGAAGACTAGCATGGGAATTGACTGATAGCGCAGTTCCATGGGCTATAGGAATATGGTATTTAAGTCAATTACATGGATGTAGATTGGGGAATCTACATCGGATTAACCCAAAGATGAGAGTTTTTTCAAGGAGTTGAAAAAGGCGTCACAAACTCTCATAGGCAAGATTTGAGAGATTCCGTAAACATGAGTACTCCACTCATCTTATGTAAGGAATGTCGAACTTTGGTACTGTCAAACGCCGCGCCGTAAAAGGAGGTTATAAAGGCAGCATACTGGGGGAGACAGGATAGACATGAAGTTAAGTGGGAGTACAAGACTGGATGATGTCCTCCTATTAAGTTAAGAATAAGTATCTCCGGGCCACTTGAAGAGAAGCAACTGTAAAATGTGTGGCCGCACTCAAATGGATTAAGAGTTAATCATTTGAATTGACAGTTGTTCTCTGGATCAAGAAAGTCTGAAACGTGTGACGTATCAGATGAGATACTAAGCGACATGGGAATCGAGCATTGCACTTGTTCTAAGTACAAGTGGGAGACTGAAGGATTTATCCGTTCGGTCTGAAGGAGATGTCCTTCCGAAGGAGTGTCCTTCGACCAAGGTGGCAATGCGATCAATTTGTCAGTTAGGATAACGATGACCACACGTAAAGATCATCCAGTCCGGTCCAATTAGGGGTCGTAATGCTTTGCTAGAAGCCAACTACGATCGTCGGATCAAGGAGTTGATTCGAGGCTAACATAGACCGGATCCTACAACGGGTTACACATAAGAGTGGTAACTTGATCGGAGAGATTTGACTAGACGGGAACTGGCTAAAGTTGGATGGGATTCAACTGGAAAGGCCAAAAGGGTCCGAATGGAGATTCGGGACAAGATAGAAGGAAGGCTCTTTGGGCCGGCCATGAGATGGCCGACCAGAGTAAGTGGGCCGGCCACATAAGGCCCATGGTGGGCTGCCCTGGCCGGCCACACTTAAGGGGATTATCAAAATACCCCAAAAAGGGTATTTTGGTAATTATCTTTTCTGTGACCCAGAAAATAGAAAACCTAATCTGAATGAGATTCTAATTAGGGTTTGTCTATATATTGGGTCAGTTGAGAACAGAAAAGGTGTGGATTTTTCTCTAAGGAAAAATATACAGCTCTCTCTCTCTCTGAATATACAGCTATTGGAGAGAGAGGAATATAGAGAAAAAGTTCCCATTCTATCAATCTAGTCAAGAAGAAGAGTTCTTCTCAACCTTCTAGTAAGTCCTAGCAGTCTGAAAGGAAGGGAGATCAAGTCTATTCACTCGGTGTCTCAAGTAGAGGAGCTACAGTTGGAGCTCTCGATCTTTGCATGCGATTGGAATGGTTCGAGGGAAAAACGCGTTAAGGTATTTATCCCTCTCTAGTTCATTGATTAGTTTATGCATGACGATCCTGGGCAATCTAGTGTTAAACATGAGATGTTTGAGATTCCACTTACAACACTAGTTAGTGTATAGGATACACAAAACCCTACATTAGTAACGACTCGCAGCATGAAAAACTCTTTTCCACCTGTTTGCC
The DNA here is from genome assembly GCA_002897215.1 of Eschscholzia californica subsp. californica. NCBI lineage: Eukaryota > Viridiplantae > Streptophyta > Magnoliopsida > Ranunculales > Papaveraceae > Eschscholzia > Eschscholzia californica. The sequence goes on from BEHA01050138.1 coordinate 174,941, forward strand.
CTTCCTAAAAGATCCCTATCTTTATTTTCGGAATATTACTTTTATGACTTTCTTCAATCTTCTGACTTGTATGGGTGACGACATCTTTTGTACTCCAAGTACTTCTCAGATGTTCGGGTAAACAACAATCATCTCATGATCGTTCTTATGTTTTCAAACATAAGTGTCTCTCCCATGTTCATCACGGGAGCTGGGTAGAATTTCTCTCCAAGAGATCTTCTTATTCAGACCTCTTCAAAACTCCTTTTGAACGAGTCTTTATCATTCTTTGGTCTATCTCCATAGACTTTAATGCCCATAGTTAATCTACCCTCGTCTTCTGTCCTCTCGAGTATGTCTCCTACATACAGGACATGAAACTAGCTTGTTTCACTCCCACTTACCTTCTTGTTGCACAAGACTTAACCATTCTTACTCTTATCTCTTTGGATTTCCGGTCCAATTTCAGAGTGGTTTCCGCTATAGTCCATTTGAATCTTCTCAAGACTCATTGGGGTTTTTGAGCAACCTTCTTAACTCCGTAAGAAGTTTCTAGGCGATTGTCCCTTATTTTCAAGGCGACATCCCTTGTCTCGTAAGGCCAGTAACTCCTTACTCCCTTTCGTTTTAAGGCAAGTAACTCCTTACTCCCTTTTGTTGCTCTTTACCGAACTCTATTCGATTTTTTCTCCCACTTGTCTTCTTTTAAGGACCCTCCTTTTAATGAAGACACCATCGAGAGCAACAATCTCATTGTGTTTCGATGATTTGTGAGAAAACCCCGTTCTTCTTTTCGAAGAACTTATGTCTACTACGCTTTAGACATTAGAATAATTGACTAGTTTTTAGAACTCCTTCTAAAAAGAATATCCATATCCATATGGACTCAATTATTCACTTTAGCTTTTCTAGGTTTTTAGTGGGTTGGCAGATTCGTATTAGACTTTTGTATTTTTTTTGGAAGATCGATGACTATTGAACTTATGATCTCATCATATTCTTTAGTCACCTAGACCCACTTCTCGATTTAGGATTTGTTTCCAGAACTTTTCCAAAATCTAGTCTTAAGTCCATTCTAATCACATTAATCGTAGACTTTTATGTCTAACATGAGTTTCTACGATTAACTGAACTCTGTTCTCTCATGAGAATTCTTGTCAAATTTCTTTGTCCAAACCATGATTGACTATTGTTGAGAGATACATGACCAAACAACTTTACTTTCATTCATGTTCTTTCAAGCTTATTTGACAAGATTAGAATGACTAAGTCGGATCATTCGGTATAATTCCTTAAAAGTTTTAAATAGGCTCTTTTAAGAACATTATAAAATATCAAATATTTTATTCACTCCCATAATCTCATTACAGAGTCAATGTTCTGAAAAGAAGAAAAATACTAAAACTACCTTAAAGTATTGCCTATTGAGTCTATGATCCTTCTTGAGCTTTTCCAGCAACTCTTGCCTTCTTAGCTTTTGACAGGTTCATCTCCTCTTCAATAAATACTCAGGTCCCCCTTGCTTCTGTCATTCATAATGATAAGAGTCTTTTAGGTATCACATACCTTGAGGAATTAATATTTAATTGAAGAACGTTAAATAATTTTTACCTTGACCGGAACTCCCAGTCCCGTCGTTTAATTCTTCCAAAAACCGCGGGCAATCTCTTAACCGAATATGAGGTGTACTACCGCACACTAGACATCTTTTGTTAGGAAGGATAGTTCTGGGTTTCGGTACTTTCTTGCCCATTCTCTTGCCAGATTGCTTCCTTCTTCTAACGTCTTTCGTTCCCGTATTTACAGTCTCCTGAACACTCAGAATTTCTTCTAGAGTTTCAGGTGTGCTAAACCTACTTTCAGCAACTTCCAGAATTGCGAGCAGACTTTCGAAGGAAACTCGGCCAAACTTATCTTCAAAGTTTGCTACTACATCCTGAAACCTTTCATCTAATGAATTCAGGATGATGTCAACCGCCATCTCGACTGGCATGGGAGATCCCATCCATTCCATGTCTTTGAAGTGATCAATCATCTCCAAAACACGGTAACGAACGGATTTCCCTTTCTCTAGTCGCATTCCCAGTGTCACCATTGTGATTCTAAATCTCTCCATTCGACATTGTGTTCCAAACACGTCTCTTAGTCGTCGAATGATGGTGTATGCTTCCATGTCAATGAACATATCTATATATTTTCTTTCCATGACCATTAGCATTAAACCGGTTACTGGCGCTGACTTCCTTCGAATATCGTCTACTTGCTTACGCTCTTCATCAGAAGAGGTTTCTGAAAGCACGGGGATTGGAGTGTCTAATACTTCTGCGCATTCTCCTAGAACCTTTCTCAGGTTCCTCTCCCATTGAACGAAGTTGGTATCGTTCAATTTCTCAAGTATGGTATAGAGGTTGAAGATGTTCTTTATCATAATTAAACTACATGTAAGAAATGCGAAAGTGATTAAACTTGTTATCCTGGCAATTTTTCTCAATTTGCCTATATTATTCTATATTTGTTGTCCCCTTAGAATAATATAATTCCAAGATCCCATTCCTTCGAAATTAAGCGTACTTTGGCACTGCCCTTAATTCGTCGTCCTGGGTGAGTAACACCTTACTGATCATTCTCCTATGACTCTTGGTTAACGATTTAAATATTAAATCGTCCTTTAGCCCCGAAATCCAAAACCCTTTTGCTGACTCGTTGAGAATAACCATTTAGACATGTAGACCTCTTCATAGATCTACCCGTATTGTCCCGAGGTAAAAGATGGCACCCTGCTTTGGCATGACCCACCATCGATGAACAAGGGCTCAACAGGTGTCTTAATCTGGGTAGGCTTTACTCAAAATTCTTTTTGGGAACTTATTACGTAATTTATCAAGTTGCGTTACTGTGAACTTTTGCATAACCATTCATGATTTATTACGTAAAAGTTTATGTGGGTTTGCGTAATGATTTGTTAAATCTTAGTACTACCCCTTAAAAGATCTCATCTTTTAAGTTTATTTCTTGTTCGCCTATGGTTCGTTTGGATTCATATCCAAGAACCTCTATTGACTACTCCCACTTGAATCATGATCTCATCATTCGGTTCGTCAATAGATTCTAAGATCCTATACTCTAAGTATTATCGGGCACAATTTCTTGTGCTTAGAACAAGAAACGATAATCTTATCTAAAGGTATACTATTCTACGCAATCACATACATCCATACATACAATACTATTCTACGCAATCTTATCTAAAGGTATACTAGAAGCACATTATGTTTCTTCCTTAATTGTTTCCTAAATCAATATAAGGAAAAACTCCGTTCGGTCTCTTCTCTAACCCGGGTCAATGTCGGAAAAATAAAACTATGCTCGGAACCGGGAGAAAAAGTCTGAAAAACTCCCTTTTAGTTCAAGGCCTAGATGCCCTTGAGTCACACTAAAAAAGACCTAAGTCAACCCTGGTCAAAGTCCTTTGACTGGTCTCAGGTCAACCCTTGACATGACCTGGTCAAGGTCCGGACCATGAGATAGCACCTTCCTGTCGTGCTCAGTCTCTCGGGCAGACGCGTCCTTGCCTAGCTAGACGCTTCTGTCCTAGAACAGACCATAGACATCTTGGGTGAGATATCTAGGATGCGTTCTGGTCGCGTCCTAGACGCGTCCAGACCATCGGGTCATCTCTCACTCCTCTCGGATGCTCAGTCCAAGACCGAGACTTAATAGGTTCCCCCGAACCACTATCCAGTGTCCGAACCACTATCCAGTGTCTTGGTCCTAGACCACTCGGGTCATCTCTCATCTCTCACGCGTTCGAACCACTATCCAGTGTCTTGGTCCTAGACCGAGACTTAATAGGTTCCCCCGAACGCGTCCTAGACGCGTCAGGGATGTCCGAGACGCTCCTGTCTCGGACTCCTATTCCGTCTCGGACAGGGGTATCCCAGACGCGTCTTCCACGCGTTGGGACGTCCGAGACCCGAGAGTCTCGGACTCCTAGTTCGTGTTGGACTGGGATATCCCAAACGCGTCCAAGACGCTCTGGGATGTCCGAGACCCGAGAGTCTCAGACTCCTAGTCCAGCACGGACTAGGATTCCCGGTCCTTCACGGACTGGGATTTCTAGTCCGCGTCCCTCTCTGTCTCGGACTAGCTGCCCGAGACGTGCTGGTCCGGCCCGGAAGCGTCCTGTCCGGTCCGGCCAGCTAGGTTTCCAAAATTTTTGGAAACTCTACCGTTCCAACTGAATTCTTTTCTATTTTTCTTTGTTCCAGCTTCTGTTAGGTACTGTTTTTGACAAATTCATCAACCAATTTTCATGGTTTTGATGTTTTTTATCAAAATTCTTAGAACCTAAAGCTTGTTTATGAAATCTCTTTTCATAAAACTATGTTTTAGTGTTTCTAGGTCAAAAATCACATTCAAAACCCTAATTTGATCTCATCAAACTATGTTTGAATCTCCATTCAAACATCATAAACACTAGTATCTAGTTGTTCAAGTTTGAATCTAATTCGTCTTGTCAAAGATAGTTCATGCAAACGGCTCGTGATGCCACTGAAGGGGTTTGTAGGGGTATCTCATACACCTAATTGTCTAGTGTTGGTAGCGGAATCTCAAACATCTCTATGTTTAACACTAGTTTCCAGGATCTATACATGAACATACCAATGAACTAGATTGGAAAGATGATTACCTCTTAATCGCTTTCCCACGAACTAAATCCCGACCAGTATTCGGAAGATAAGAGCTCCAAGTGTAGCTCCTCTACTTGAGACACCGAGTAATGACTTGAACTCCCTCCTTTCAGTCAGCTAGGACCTTCTTCAAGGTTGAGATGAAGAACTTATTCTTCTTGACTAGATACTTGAGAAAACTCATTTTCTCTCTCTCTCTCTGAGATGTATATTCTGAAACTCTTTCAGTTAATACTTAGACCTTCTTGAGAAATCTTTGTCTCAAAAAGCTCTCAGAAAAGCTCTTTTTTTAGGTTGTATAATTAGGTATATATAGAAATCCCTATAAGAGGTATTAGACTCAAACTAGGATTCCTAAAACCTAATTATAAGGCAACACCCAAAATACCCTCTTTAGGGTTACTTGGAGTGGCCGGCCAACATAGCCCTTTATGCACTCCCTTGGCCGGCCCACTTAGGGCCTAACCGGCCATCACATGGCCGGCCCTTTTGCCTAGGTCGGCCATCCCATGGCCGGCCCACCTAAAGCCTTTCCGGGCCTCCCTTTTGGGCCCGTACATGTTTGTATCTCTTCGGACTTCTCCGAATCAATCTGGACTTACCAATAATGGATCCAATCCACTTATTTGCCATTCTCCTTCTAGTCAATTCTCTCCGTTCAAATCATTACTCTGATGTGTAACCCTTGTAGGATCCGGTCTATGTTAGCCGCGAATCAACTCCTTGATCCGACGATCGTAGTTGGCTTCTAGCTAAGCATTACGACCCCTAATTGGACCGGACTAATGATCTTCCGAGTAAGGTCATTAAGATTCTATTCGCCAAATTGTACGCATTGCAACCTTGGTCGAAGGACATTCCTTCGGAAGGATACCATTCCTTCAGACCGAGGCAATATATCCTTCAAGGTCCACGTAAGTGGGGCTAGAGATGGGAAAAAGGCCCGCGGGCCCGAATCTGCCGACCCCGGGTACCCGTGATCGGCTCTTATTATCGGGACCCGATGCCTGCTGATGGGCATTACCTGCGCCGTACTGCTTGGAAAATATGGGCGGGCTCGGGTGGTAGCGTTGCCCCGACTACCCGCCCGCGCCCGTACCATAATGCAGCCCGATTGAGCCGGCTAAGGGACCTACTGGAACTTGCTAGCTTATCTTCGTATGTGTAGGCTATATAATTATTCTCAAGTTCTTAGTTATTTCATTAATTTTAGATGTGGGACAGCGTTAAAAAGAAGCTAGTTGGCTAGATAGGCTCCATGGGGAAGCTATATCATGTTTTAAATTCTTCTCATTTATATCAATTTTTCATGTGGACTAAGTTAAAAAAAATGGGTTATTTCCAAATAACCCCCAACTTTGTGACCAGCTTCCTGCCTAGCCCTATACTTTAGCAAAAATACCCATATGGCCCCCTTTCGCCGTTAACGTTACAAGTCCGTGAAATCCACTTTTCTTCTACCGCAAATGCCCTTCTGTGTTGTTAGGCGTGCCTGACAACCACGCTCATGTCAAATCCCCATTAAATGTTTCCAAGATTTACTTTTTGTCATTTCCAACACCTGATCTAACCCTCTCACCTCTATTTATTTTTTCATCTTTTCCAAAAGCAAATTTAAATCTCTCTCCTCTATTTACTTCTGTTTTCCATCTTCCTCACCATTAATGACTGGTTCATGAGAAGATAAAAAAACAAAGACATGGCTGGTGGCGATGAACATCGAAATACAGTTACAGTAAGATATCTCTCTCTAGGTTATTCTCTTCTTCATTTTCCCCCAATTTCCCCCCCTGAAACTTCTCTGGTTTTCGTTTCTCTCTCTAGATATGTCAAATTTGTGATGAAAAAATTACGGGTTAGATTGTCCATGGATCTACATTCCCTGCAAAGCTAAATAATGTATAGGCATTCGATGTGTTTCTGCTGCGAGGAACAGGGAAGGTAAAGTTCGAAAATACCTAGCTTGCCAGTTTATTACATGCCCTAGGTTCCAGTGGCTTGATGAGGCGAAGGAGGAAGTAAAAATTGGATCAAGTATCTCAAAATCTTCATCAGTTTAAAGAAATGGCTCAAGTGCTTCAGATGTACCTAAACCCTGCTTCAATTGTGCTCAGCTTGATCAATAGGCTAAGGAATGCCCATGGTCCGATACCCCTTGTCCGAGACCACATTGCATTGGTAGGAGGGTGATCCGAACTTCCTTAACGGCTAAAAATTACGAGACAAAATTCTTTTCTTGTGGTACTTGCAACAAATTCGATTGGGTCTCGGAATGGATTGAAAAGGTTGAAGCACCCAAAGGAAAGTGTAAGATGGTATCTAGTGAAGTTCCTTATGATGAGTTCTGTAAGGATTTTATGAAGAAGAATGTTATGTAACCTAATAATCTTTGTAACAAATTTCAATATGAATGACATTTTATTTTGTCTATCTTTGTTCTAGTTGGAGTCGACAGATGAGTAAGTGTGTCACATAGGAAGGAGGTCATATGGGAAAAGGGGGGTCATATGGAAAAAGTGGGTCATATGCTAAAAAGGGTCAAAAGGTTACAATGTTCTAAACAACAATCTTAAACATATCAATTTACCAAGTTCAAACGACATCCATAAACACATCTAAAATACCAAGTTCTAAGTGGAGCATTCATAAACATCCAAAATACCAAGTTCAAACTAAACAGAAAGCCTCAGTAAAAACACTATGTCCAAAATACCAGGTTCAAAGTAAGTAATCAACATCAAAAGACTTTTAAACAACTATCATAGGCCGCGTGGGTCTCAGCTCATACTGAAGTAGGTTGTGCGTCGTCCTCCTCGATCCCTTCGCTCGGTGAAGAGGGGCGGTGTGTCGGACCTCCCAGGAATTACTAACCTTGGCCTAGTGAAAGGCCGCGATTGAGTTTGCTGACCGACTATACCACTTTGGTGACTGGTTACACCACTTTGATGTTGACTTTGCTCCTGACTTTGCTGCTCACTGTGCTGACTTCCTTGTTGAGTCTGCTCACTGTGTTGACTTCCTTGTTGAGTCTGCTCACTTTGCTGATTTCCTTGCTGACTCTGAGTTCGACCTCCTGAATTGCACCCTCTCCTTTTCCTTCAACCTCCTCTTTGACCCCATCCAGCGGCTCTCCTGCCCCTTCCTTTACCTCTTCCTTGCTGACTCTGAGTTCGACCTCCTGAAGATGATGGCCATACATTTGGTGCAATAGCATGGGCATTCGGTGGTGGGGTTCCTCTGAAACTCTTCTTGTTGTGGCCTCTGTTACCACAAGTTGTGCAGATGTAACGGCCATCTTCATCCCGATCTCTCATTCTATCTTTCCTTGGTCGGCCTGGTGGTCTTGCAAGTACTGGAGGTCTTACAACATATTGGGGCTACAACCAAGTCAAACACGAAAAGCGCATAAGGCATATGTTGTGAAAGGGGGTTAAATAGGAAAGGGGGCTAAATAGGAAAAGGGCCAAAAAGGAAAAGCTTACCTCTCTCCACACTGATTCATCAGGAATTGGGACAACTCGATGGTCATACATTTCGGAGAAGGCTTCAACAGTGAAGAAAGGACTGCAATACCTATATATGAACAGAAGATAACGTAGTATAAGTTCAAACTTTGTTCAAAATTTCAACATAAGAAAAGGGGGCCAATAAGGAAAATAAACCTTACTTGGTCAGATCTTCTCGCCTAGGCACTATAACAGCCAGTGCATGCACACATGGCAAAGTAGAGATCTGTCATACACAACAAGTGCAAGTCTTCAAGTTTAGATCTACTTGCCACCTAAGTCCATTATGAATAGAAACATTCTAAAGAGTTGGCTCGGATGGTGATACAATGTAGTGCCTAATGCTCTCCTTCCTTTTTGTCAACTCCTTATCCACTTTTGATACTAAGCCATCTTGTTTCCATCCCTTAGCCTTCATCTTACGGTTATAAATAGATGACATGACCATCATCCAGTCCATTTCAATCATCTTGCACAAAGGTTTGTCTCTGAACTTCAATATTTGACCGTTGAAGCTCTCGGAGAAATTGTTGGTGATATGCTCCACTTAGAAGCTACATCAAAATGAGATCTTGCCCATGTACCCGGGTCTTCTCTCATAAGACACTGTTTTTCCACAAAGCTTGTACTCTCTAATACAGACATCCACCTATCAAACTCACTCCTAGTATATGATTTATCTGCATTCGAAGCCAACTCTTCAAGGTGCAGAGGGTGGACCCTCTTGAAATTTTTGTACATATTTCTGAAATAATACATTTGCCTACTAGGACCAAATACAAAATCTACTGCATCAACTAAACCATTCTGTAGGTCTGAAATAAGGGTAAGAGGTTGAGGGTGCCTCTGTAGATGACCTCCAACAGTCTCAAGGAACCTAGTCCAGGTTTCCTTACACTCATTTCGACAAATGTATATGGGTATTGGAAAAAGCCCATTACAAGCATCAAAAGACATGATAGACAAGCATATACCAACATATTTACCCTTCAGAAAGCAACCATCAAGACCTAATACTAGTCTACACCCACTCAAAAACCCATCAATACTTGATTTGAAAGAGACACACATACCTGTGAATTTTCCACTGTTGTCATCCCTTGAAGCAGTTGCAATGCTACCTAGGTTAAATAGAAGTATCTGTCTTGCCATTTGTAGTGCGAGACGATAGCCTTCTTCAAAATTCCCGTTAATCTTCTCCTACATGATATTCTTAGCATTCCAGGTAAATTTGTACGTGACATTAATCCCATGATTTGTCCTTAGCCATTTCATTATAGCATCAACCGTCATGTATTGGTTTGGTATAAATTGCTCTAACAGACTATTGCTATCCACTGAGAATTGGCCATTGGGTTTTTAGCTTTAGCATATGCGGCACAAGTATGCACAAAATTACATTTCTTCCCAACCCTATAACTGCCGCCATCACTCATAAGACCAATGTAAACACTCCACTCACAACTCGGATCCTTATACCTGTACTTCAACCTCTTCTTCTCATTCTTCACTTGTTTGAATGTGAAATGATGAGAGATGGCATATGACCTGATGAATGATCTTGCCTCATGAATGGTTGGCCATATCATGCCTGCCACCAGTTGTTGCTCCTCAACTTCTCTTTCGGCCCCTGCCTCCTCTGCCATGTACATATTCGGAGTCTCTTCAACAAAATCTGAATACTCATCGAATCTTGAGTTGTACTTATCATCTCCATCTTCATCCTTTGATGAATCCATACTATGATAACCTTCTTCAGGATCAACATTCTCATCTAAGTTATTTTCTTCCTCTTCTTCGATGGGATGATCTTTACCGTCTCCTTCAGTTCCTTCTACTATGACCTCTTCTCCCCCCACCATCTGTCTTAGTATCGATCTTCATGTATCGACATCAGTAGACATAAACTGATCACAATCAAAGTTAGCCCAGTTAGTGTCATTTCCTGTTTGGCCCCCTACATCTTCTTTCATTTGGCTTCTTCCTGTTTCTCCCCCAACCTCTTCCTGGCTTTGATCAATTCCTATTTGACCCCTAAATGCTCCTCTACTTGGTTTGATTCTCTTCGTACCCCAATCTCTTTCTCAATTGGATCAATTCCTGTTTGACCCCCTAAATCCTCCTCCACTTGGTTTGATTTTGTTCGATTCCCAATCTCTTTCTCAATTGGATCAATTTCTGCTTGACCCCCTAAATCTTGATCCATTTGATCAATTCCCGTTTGACCCCCCCCTAAATCTTCATCCATTTGATCAACTTCAGTATCACCACCTATTTCTTCCTCCATTCGATCAATTTCTGTGTCTTCCCCAAAATCTATATATCTGGTTGATCAATTTCTGTTTGTTGATCACCAAAATCTCGTTCATTCTGGTTAATATCTGGTTGTCTAACTTCTGAATCTAACGAATCTTTTGATGTCGATGATGAATCTATTGATGGCGACGATGAATCACCTCCTATTCGCCCCCCTGAAGATTGTGGACCACTATTTTCAATTGAACATTTTTTTGTTCCACTACTTCTGAAAGTTCTTCCAAACCCACACCAACACCAACTCTTCCATCACATGAAGCAACCACACTATCATCACCAACTCCATGGCCCGTACCGGAGCCGCTACCAACATCACCTCTTTTCTGTTCAATCTCGTCATCAGAATCAATAATAATCAGATTAGGTCTTCGTTTTACTGCTCCTCTGGTCAACATTATCCTTTTGCCCTTCCTTTGTTCTTCCAGTAACCTTAACCCTTTTGCGGAAATTCTTTCCCTTAACCCAAAGCCATCCTTCGACTTGAACCTCTTCTTTGTAGGGGGGTTATGCCATTCAACATGCCATTCAAGGTACATAACTGCTGGTCGTGGGGGAACTTCTGGATGTTCAACCTCAAGGAAAAAATGGAGATATCCACCTCCCCTTCTGAAAGTTCTAGCCTCCAGAAAGCAAAGGTTCAATGTTTCATCATTTAAAACCATACCAATAAAGGACTTGCTTTGAACAATTGCCACAAATTGAGCACAATCGTTCCCTCTGGCAACTTAAACCCTTTGCATGCGGCGTAAAGGAACTTCAAGAGCGTCCACTCCTTTGTCAGAGGGACATCGATGTCTTGGAATATAACTACATCTCCACCGATGTACTGTGTGTAATGAATATGATTCAAATCGATGTCATCAGGAAAATAACCACCATAGTGAACCTGAACATCGATCAGATCTTCTATAGGATAACGACGATGATATTTGTCGTCCATGGAAGAATTTAGGGGAAACTCAGATCAGAAGAAGAAGAATAAATTTTGGTGAATGGAGCAGAGTTTTAGAGAGAGAAGAGTTAGAAAGAGAGAATGAACCAGAAGAAGAAGAAAGTTAACTCTTGTAGTTTTAAACTGGGTGGGAAGGGGAAGGCGAGGGTTAGTTGTCGTTCCAAGAAACGGCGGGCCTGGGGAATATAATCTTGATAAAGTTTGAACATTTAATGGGGATTTGACATGAGTGTGGTTGGCAGGAACGCCTCACAACACGAAAGGGCATTTGCGGTAGAAGAAAAGTGCATTTCACGGACTTGTAACGTCAACGACGAAAAGGGGGTCATATGGGTATTTTTGCTAAAGTAGGGGGCTAGGTAGGAACCTGGTCACAAAGTTGGGGCCTATTTGGGAAATAACCCTTACAAGATTCAAAACTCATAGTGGAAAAGAATAATACAGTCCACATTGGAAAATGTTTGGATAAAAATAAGCTTGAGCTTCGCCTTTCGGTTTTCTAAAATGAAATGGATAAAAAGAAGTTTGACAATATATCTTACAAGAAAAATCCTCGCTCCCGTCTCTTTATATAATGTTGACCATCATTCCGCTTTCGTTATTGTTGTTAATCGATTTGGGTTCGAAGGTACCACCAAAATTGTGTTTCATGTAGAAAACTACACAATATAGTTTAAATGTGATAGAACTTGAGTTTAATATGAAATACTTAGAAACTAGCAATAGAATCCAGAGAAAAGACAACCTGATGAAGGGTATATAATGTCGACCATCCTTCCACTTTCACATACCCTCAACTTCCTATCTTCCCATCGTAGGTAGGATATATAATGGTAAAAGTTTTTACTAATTTCTATATATTTTAGATGTGGGAGTAAGTTAAAAAATGCAAGTATGCTAGTTAGGCTTCACATGAAAGCCATACAATTCTAAAAATTTATTCTCCTTTATGTCAATAATCCATAGGGACTTTGTTAAAAGGTGTAAAATTCAAAATGGAGAAGACAAATATAGTACCACATCGGAAAATGCTTGGATAGAAAGAAGTGTGAGCTTCTATAAGCTTTTTTTTTGAATGTTCAGCGTGTGCCTCGAACTCTTAACCTCTAAGGTGGAAGATTATACCTCTTACCACTCCAACCAAGGGTTGTTGGCAGCGTTTATAAGTTTCTCAAACATTCTTCCTCTTGCATACAATATAGTTTTGGGCTTTTCACACGAAAATGAAATGGACTATAATTTATTTCTTAAGGGCGCCTTCGATTATGATCTATTGCCTTGAGGGCACCATCGGGTAACCCGATTAATTCCCGCCCGAAATTTCATGTGCCCTCTTGTTGAAGTAGGCACGAGCGGACAATGGTAGATTAATAAGGTTGAACTACCCGCCCAAATATTTTGGTAGTTAGCGTGTTCAGCTGCTTGTACCCGCCCAACCCGAGTCTTGTTTTGCGCATCGGCTGTCTGCCCGTCCCGATTCCCACCCCTAAGTGGGGTCGATACCACAATCCCGAAATATGGGGGGTAGAATCGTGCCTAATGCTTACCTACTTAATCCTGAAATCCTATCACAGATCTCAGTCGGTTAAATACTTAAGTATTTATTAAACTTGGTTTTCAAGAGTTCTGCAAGGAGAAAACTTCTTCAAAAGAACCTACAAGCTCAGAAACACAATCTATCAGATATCCTCGAATAACAAAACTTCTAAATATCAAACATATAGGATAAATTCCGAAGAGGAACCTTAATATCTCACAACTACGAAAAAGTAGTTTCAATCCAACAAGATAGATCTCAGCCGCCTCACCAACGCCGCCTATCTACAGTCGGTCAAAGTAATCTATAAATGTAATCAAAACGCCTTGAAGAAGGCACGAGCGAATAAACTCCCTCAACCAAAGGAGTAAGTCACAACTCCATCAACTCGGGTTCACTCAATACTTGATATCTTTATTGGAAGGGCAATCTGGCAGTCTTGAGCGTTAGAGAGGTTTCAGAGTTCCTTACAGGTTTCGCCCTCCAGGTCGTGAGGATTAAAACGAGATTCAATGTAGAAGTCTCAACCCGTTGACGGATTCCAGATAAATAAATTTTAACATCAAGAAATTGGTGCTAGAAGGAGAGTTGACTCTAGCAAAATCACTATCTTTTGGAAGCCAGAATCTCAAACTTGATTCCTAGCGGGATCACAATCTCATTTTACCTTCAAAATTTATTTTGAAACAACAATGATTTGGGACAAAGGGTTAGCTGTTGAGACCGATCACTTCCAAGTGAAGGAATTAGTTGGTGAGGTCGAACGCCTCAAGGTAGAGAAGTTGAAAAATATGGAAATTATGAAAGCTTTACAAGCAAGTCTCTCGATAGCTCAGGAGGAGGCAACTTCCTTGAAAGGGGCTAGAGAGGTCAAAAAACGAAAATAAGCATTGAAAACTCTATCACGAAAGTTGTTCTCGACCCTTGCTAGCGTACTCGCGTCATGTCCTGACTTCAATAATAGTCCCAAAGCTATGGACCTATTGCTCAGTCGAAGCGAGCCTTGAAGGAGAAAGTGTCCCCCTGACCGAAAACAATGAGGTAGGAGTCATAAGCGTCTCGCAACATATCAGGGGATTAGGATGACCTCCTAATAAGTAATTTGGACATACATCAGTTGGTAGAGCTCATTCGGAGGACTGAAGAATAAAATACATCGAGAAGGATGGAAATAGTCCTGACTCTGCTACGCTCCGAGATACTCGAGGCACATAGCCTCAGATCATTTTAAATGTCCTCACGTAGAAAGCTACGGTGGCTCGGGAGACCCGGGCATGTTTCTCCGAGATTACATCTCGCTCATGAGCTTGAGTACAACGGGTTAGTCGATATGGTGCTTGGTATTGCCGAAGGGACCGAAAAGATCATGGTACAATGCTATGGGGCTAACACTATCCATTCATTCGACGAGCTCACCTCGACCTTTTGCACTGATTTTCAGGGCAATCGAATAATGGGTAAAATAGGGGAGGATCTATTCAACATCATTTAAGGAAAGGGAGATTTTGTAGGGATTTACACCCTTCTACTAGTGTTTATAGCGGAAATATGACATCTAATGTCTACACTAGTATTCCCAGGATCACATGCAAAACTAGTAATTAATCTAATGGAGATAGTAGATTACCTTAATCGCTTTTCCCTCGAACTAGTTGAATTGATTGAAGAAGACCAAGAGCTTCAAGTGTATCTCCTCTACTTGGGACACGAGCAATCAATTTGATCTCCCACCTTGTTGTATAGCTAGC
>BEHA01050138.1:189988-217401 GCA_002897215.1 Eschscholzia californica subsp. californica
CATCTCCTTTAACTCCTTCAGAGGTTTGAAAATGAGATGGTTCAAATACCTCACCAGAACCCTGAAGTCATATATATAGCCTTAAAAAAGGGATTTCAACAAGACACCGTAGCCAGAGAAATAGCTAAAGACGACCCTCCCACTATAAAGGGCTTTACCGAAAGAGTCCAATTTGTGGTATAAATATATTAAATATGCAAGAAGAGGAAAGAAATCACGAAGTTCATGGAAGAAAGGGAACCGCCAAGAAGAAGGAAGAGAGGAGAAGATCGGCGCCCCAATGAGCAGGATTAATACAAAAGAATCAGACTAGAGTACGAGTTCCACACCCCTCTGACCAGAAAAGAAAGGGGAGATCTTGGAAATCTTGGTGAAAAACAGAAAGGTTTAGTTGCCAAAGTCGAAGCCCGACATGAGGGATTTCGAACCCATGGATATGAACGTGTGGTCCACCTTTCAAATTGAATATGGGCACAAGACTGGGGAATGCAGGCACCTCAAAAATTAAAGAGGATTGGGTAAGAAAAGGAGAGCTGGACAAGTATGTCCAACAAGAATACCGGGCTCAAATGTCCGAGTATAAAGTAAAGAAGCCCTCTAGAAAAAAAAAAGAGTGGGGTTAGGTTTGGACACTACCCGCTTCACCTAGGTCAAACATATAAAACCAAAAAAACCCACCAATGAAGACCAAGTTCGAAGATGAAATAAAACTTTTATTCATGGTTGAGACATCTATTACAAAAGAAATTACAACTAGAGAGAAAACTCTGCTACCAAAAAGGAAAAGGCGCCCGACGAACCCTCAAGCAAAAGAAAGAAATTCCATCAATAATCAGTCGCCTCTAACTTCTACAAAGGAGCCAAGAACAGGGAGGCGATCCATACGTGGGAAGTGTCTGGAAAAAGCAAAGCCCAAAGAACCAAATGGAACCCTCGAAGAAAAGAAAGGCATTTAGAACTCGTTGCCTCGTCATCCAGTTAACATGGACAAGATGGTGAGGGAAACACAATCTCAGGGTTAGCTCCTCTACCTTACTTCATTTCAGAACTCGAAAGAGAGAGGTTATAAAGTGCCCGTTGAACACCGATCGACCTTCTCAGCCAATTTCAATGAGAAGAAACGCCCACTGACTTAACTGCCTCTCTGAATGACACTAGGATTTAGCACCACTTCTTTGAATGGAACAATAAACAAGCAGCTTCGAAATTTAAATCAAATAAAGGCTCATCGTGAACTTGAAGAAATCAGAAGTTGAAGAAAAAATATCAAAGAAGGAAACAACTTAAGAATAGTTGTTCATGAAGAAAATCCTATTTACAGGCAAAAGTTGGAGAGGAAAGACCACAAAAGAGCATTTAAGGAATAAAAGGGAAACACCATTGGAATTGGCGAAGTAATAAGTGCTTATAAGTAAAATTCGACAAATCTGACTTGGTCAGACATGATATTAATGTGATGAGAAACGAATGGGGCTTCAAGACCATGAAAATAAAGCGTGTCTTCCCACTTATAAGAAGAGGATGTACCGTAATTAGTTACCCAAAAGATAATCAAGAAAACGCGTAATAAGAAGATCAACCGTCTGACGTTAAAGGATAAAAAAGGGGTAAGAGTGAGACTTGTTCCTAAAAAAATTAATGACATTTTAGACTTTTAATAATCAAGGACACGTAAGCAGTCCTGAGAACCAGCGATATAAAGCATCTCGTTACATGAAAAATAATTGGGCCTCACGAACAACCCTGGTTAAAGTATATTCTAAGCCTTGAAAATTTATTTATTCATTCAACTTAATCATGCATCATCTTAATTACTTGTGAATAACTTGCATGCAGTTATATGTGAAAATCAAAGGAAATACTTTTAGGTTCTTCAACTCCTTAGGTTTTGTTCTTGCTACTAAGGAGTGGCAGGACTCGTACTGATCCAAAAAATGGTCATCAATTGACTCCGGCCAATAACTTAAGAAAGGACCAGAAGCCAACGGGTCAACCTGTATCAAGTCTACTAAGAGGCAGAAGCGTGCCCATTGCTTACCGGCTTAATCCCTTAATCCTATCAAAGATCCCAGACGGTTAGGTTCTTAAGTATTTATCTGTAGCGCCCAAATCTCGAATCTCAAGCTAACAGCCTTGAAATTGAAGATTTAAGACCTTCAAACTGGATCCCCGAGCAATGTCTTGAAGGATATATCCGTTCGGTCTGAAGGAGATGTCCTTCCGAAGGAGTGTCCTTTGACCAAGATGGCAATGCGATCGATTTTCCAGCTAGGATAATGATGACCATATGGTGAAGATCGTCCAGTCCGGTCCAATTAGAGGTCATAGCGCTTTGCTAGAAGCCAACTACGATCGTCGGATCACTTCGGTGATTCGCGGCTAACATAGACCGGATCCTACAACGGGTTACACATAAGAGTGGTAACTTGATCGGAGAGACTTGACTAGACGGGAACATGCTAAAGATGGATTGGATCCAACTAAATAAGCCGAAAAGGTTCGAATAGAGATTCGGGACAAGATAGAAAGAACCGGGTCTAAAAGAGGTGCCCGGAGCAAGACTTTTTGGTAGTGGGCTGCCCTGGCCGGCCACCCTAAAGGGGATAGCCAAAATACCATAAAAGGGTATTTTGGTAATTATCTTTTCTGTGACCCGAAAATAGAAAGACCTAATTTGAATATGATTTTAATTAGGGTTTCTCTATATATAGGGCCATTAAAGAACAGAAAATGTGTGAATTTTTCTCAAAAAGAAAAATATTCATCTCTCTCTCTCTCAATATACAGCTAGTGGAGAGAGAGGATTGTAGAGAAAAAGCTCCCGTTCTATCAATCTAGTCAAGAAGATGAGTTCTTCTCAACCTTCTATTAAGTCCTAGCAGTCTGAAAGGAAGGGAGATCAAGTCAACCTACTCGGTGTCCCAAGTAGAGGAGTGACAATTGGAGCTCTCGATCTTTACATGCGATTGGAAAGGTTCGTGGAAAAAAGGCGATAGAGGTATTTTTCCTATTCTAGTTCATTGATTAGTTCATGCTATATGATTCCGGGTAATCTAGTGTTAAACATATAGATGTTTGAGATTCCGCTTAGAACACTAGATAGTTGTATAAGATACACACATATTCCAACAGTGGCATCACGAGCTGATTGCATGAAACTATCTCTGACTAGACGAATTAGATTCGAACTTGATTGATTAGATAATTTTATATTTAGATATAGATTTAGACATGAAATTGATTAGTTTATATTAGATTTAGATGTAATCGGATAGAAATTGAAAGGGTTTCAATGTATAAAACTTTAAAATTTCGAATTTTTGAAAAGTGTTTTCGAAAAGAAGTTTTAAAAGTTGATGGTTTTTTTAAAAAGAGTTTTCAAAACCTACTGTTTTGATGATTTTTCCCATAAAAAACAGCAGATTAGGGTTGAGAAAGGAAGAAGACAGCAGCTCGGATGCCAGTTTCTATTTTGAAAAATAGAAACTGCTGGTCTGGACCAGCCAGGACGCGTCCGGCCAGTTTGGGCATCTCAGTAGACAGAGTCCCGAAACGCGGAAAGACCGGACTGGGATAGTCCCAGACCGAGTCCTACTGGGAGTCCGAGACATGAAGTCTCGAACGCCCAGACGCGTCTGGAATCCCAGTCCATCTCGGTCTAGGACCGAGACAGAATCCGAGTGGGACTGGGAAGCCGAGACTAGGTCTCGGACATCCCAGACGCGTCTAGGACGCGTCTGGAATCCCAATCCATATGGGACTGGGAGTCCGAGAAGGTCTCGGACGTTGCAGAAGGTCTCGGCCTTGGGCCGAGACAAAGTCTGGCCAACTAGACGCGTCTGGCACGTCCTAGCTTCTCGGACTTAATGTCCGAGAGAGCAATACTTGGTCAGACGCGTTTGATGCACCAAGACGCGTCTAGGACACGTCTGTGGCCAAGGGACGCGTCTGGCCTAGGGCCAGGTTGCGTCCAAATCGGGGTACCCGACATGTTTGGAACATGTTTTCTCAGTCTGGCCAGTGTTAAATACTTGTCCGAGCCAAGTTTTGGGTCAAACCAAGACTGGTCCGCGGGTGTTTGACCAAGTTTGACATAAGTCTTTAAAGTTTGACTATGGCTTTTTGGGCTTTGACTTTAGTAGGAGGTTTCGACTTTTCTTCTTCCGACTTTAACCATATTTTCTTTCCGAAAGCGACCCGGGCTAACCGAAAGCCCAAAACGGAGTTTTTCCAAAAACATTTCAAAATCTTTTAGGATAAAACCAAAACGAGCCATTAGTCCGAATTTTACGAAAACTAGACTTAAGGCACGTTTGACATAGAGATGTCGGTAGTATCTCCCGAATAGCTATTTTAGAACAAAGCAAACATAGATTCGATCTTAGGAAGCGAATCTCATACATACTTGGGTGTTTTATGAATGTCATATTATTATGTATGTATGAATGTGAATGCGGCTTCTAGTATGGCCATAGAAGTGTTCTATTCTTGTTTTTAAGCACAAATGTGTGCCCGATGTATTAATTAATTTAATTTCGAGTTTACACGATCTGCGAATCGTTAAGTCTTGTAATTAGAGTTAAGGGTCCAATAGAGTCCATTGTAGAGCCAAAGGATGAGATCGTGGTTCGAGTGGGAGAATTCAATGGAGGTTCGGGGATGGAGATCCAGGCGAACAAAGGCGAAACAAGCAAGAACCTAAGAAGATTAGATCTTTTTAGGTTAGGGGCATCCTAGGATCATGTCTGCTTGATTTATTTTCTCGCGCACATTTACTTATTTATTTACGTTTTATGTCGTGTATGACTATGTTTGAGTTCACAATAATGCATGCATGCTAAAAACGTAAAAGTCCCCAAAAAGAATTTTGAGTAATGTCTACCCAAATTAAGACACCTGTTGAGCCCTTGTTCATCGATGGTGGGTCATGCCAAAGCAGGGTCCCGTCTTTTACCTCGGGACAATACGGGTAGATCTATAAAGAGTTCTACGCGTCTAAATGGTTATTCTCAACGAGTCAGCAAAAGGGTTTTGGATTTCGAGGCAAAAGGATGAGTTAAACACATAAGTGTTATTCATCCACCAAGAGTCATAGGAGTATGATCAGTAAGGAGTTTACACACCCATGAAGCCGGAGTTAAGGGCAGTGCCAAAGTACGCTTAACTTCGTAGGAATGGGGTCTTGGAATCACATTATTCAACCGGGGACGATTTTGAATAATGTGGCAAAAATATGTTTTGCAATGATAATAAGATTTAGGATTTTGTTTTATTTTTCTTTTAAATATTGTAAATATGACTATTAAAAAATAGTTTTCCAACCTTCATTCATTCCTTCAGAAGGAAGTAAACGAAAATTTTCATGATTGGAAAAGAATCCGAGAAACGTTCTCGAATTCGAAATAAAGAAAACGTCCGAGAATATCTCATTCCCGATGTTCACTACCACTTCAAACGACTTAGGATATGATTATCTATAAATTCTTTTGTGAACATCCATAAAATTCTTCTCTGTCGAAGGGATTAATGATATGGATGGATACACAACCATTCGACAACTTAAGGAAGAGGTCCACTAGATGTCGTGAATGGAGAGCGCGGTGCCTCTAAGAAAGTCGTCTTTAAAAGAACATTGAGGAAAAGTGAATCTAAGAAACGTTTTTAAGATTCAATTACCAAAAGAATATAAGAAGAGTTCTTATAATTCAAAAGGTTAAAGGGTCGACGTAAAGGTTTCTAAAGCAATGGCTAGGCCATTCAAGGAAACTACCCTAAGTACCTGGAAGACAAAAGAAACGGAATTGCGAATTCCGATTCTTATAGCTTTGTTAACTTAGTTAATCTAGCAAGTATTGTAGAACCCCTTCATCAAGTGTTTAAGACCGGATGTGCGGCTCAGTGGGAGCTCAAGGGAATTACATACTTGACTAAAAGAAGAAAGGATCCAAGAGGGAGCAGAAGCAAAGAGTTGCTAAGGATGCTGAAAGGGATCAAAGTCTTCTTTTAGACACTGATCTAGGTAGAACTTAATAAGCGTTATTATATTCGTCTAGAAACATCAAATGTTTTAAAATAGTGCAAAATTGACAAAAGGTTTTTAGAAAACCGAGAGCGTTAACAATGATACTATAGGCTATAATCAAAGGATTCAAAGAGGACAACTCATGTTTTATCATTGGTCAAATTGACATAAGACACGTGAAAGAAGATCCAATGGTATGGACTTCTGAGTCTGAATGATTTTGGAATCATAAGACATATGTGAATTTTGTTCAACAAGGCTACTTGACAAAGCCACCTTTTTGAAAGGGAGACATGGCTAGTAAACTAATAGTATTCGTACATAAAAATGTACGTAAAACTATTAATACACTAATTGGAGTTAACCTGAATCCACTTGACGAAAATATAGGTCATTCGATTGGATCGAGATGATGAATATTTGAATCAAAATTTGATAACCATCAAAGAAGTTGAGAAATAGTTTCTCAATGATGAGACATGAAAATGTCCCATCTGAATCTCTTAACTCGGGTTAGTTAGTCCAGTTCGAGCGGTTACTCTAATGATTTGTTTGATTTTCTTTCTCAAGTCTCATTTATGGAGTTCGATGCGAAAAATTGTGATAAAGACATACTTGAGGGGCATTTTGGTCATTTTAATGATAAGGGTATTCTGGTCAATATTAGTGCTCATGTGAAAGTAGAGTCCAAGACGAACTCGTAGGAGAAAACGGGAGTCCAATCGGAATTCATATGAGAGACTTATAGCTAGTCAAAGTTCGGATTAAAATCAAGTCAACAAAGCCACGTTGCAAGTTCCTTAAAATGCTCCAGACGCACTAAATCATTGTCCCTTTAGCAACCGACTACCAATCCAGCAAGTATATCACGTGGATTGGAGCTAAAATCTTGGAATCATCCCTTTTATGGTTAATCATCCCTTTTATGGTTATTTCTTTATATATTATTATTCTCATCTCTAAAAGGCAATAGAGAAAGAAATCTTCTCTCTAAATTCTCAAACAGAGAACGACTGGTAAAGAGAGAAAGAAGACAGCTGCGCCCATGTTCAAGAGGTAAGGTTTATTTGAAAATACAGTAGAGAGAGGAATATCTCAATAATATACAAAGAAGGAAACCAGAAGATTTAGAGAGGGTCGGTTGTAGGGATATTTTGCAAATGGGATAGCTGGATATTTTGATTTGGAAGGAGATCTTGTTTGAAACAGTAAGAGGAGAGATTGATTGAAGATATTGAAAGAAGATTGTAGAGAGACAGAGTCTCTCTCTATATAAGCAAGACTCAGCTGGGACAAAAGACATCTCATCTTTTCTGGAGCAATTAACAGAGAGCTTATCTCTATTCTTCTCCTTCTCTGGGCTTCAATGAATTAATTTCGAGAGAGAAGAGAAGGATAGAGAGAGTTAGAAAACCAGACCATTTATCATCTTTTTCTTCCTTTGTATTGTCTTTTCTTTTTGTGAGAGAGAGAGAGAGAGAAAAACAGAGAATGGGTGAAATGGAGATGGAAACAGAGAGTGATTTCTTTTCTTGTTATTTTATGAGAAGGTAGAGATAGAAGGAGGATTGTAAAGAGAAAAAGAGTTTATTCACTGAATTTACAGAGATCAATATAAGAGAATTCATCATAATTTATTATTTTCCATTTTCTTCATCTCCTTTTCTTTGTGAGAGAGAAAAGAGAGTAAAGAGCTAGAGTGAAAACAGAGAAGAGGTGTACTGTTGATATTTCTTTGTGAGAGAGAATCTCATCATCCACCATCTATCTCACTACTCATTATCATGGAAGCTTAACATTGGGTGATATCTATCTTACTTGTCTTTTACTCTTGATTCTTATATTGAAACTCTTTGTAATGAATTTGATAACTATGAGTACCTAAATATCTCAATCTAGGATTTTTAATGAAGTTTTAACGTATGATGTTGATGTTCTTTTCATGTCTATTATCTTAATGTGCTTTAATCGTAGTAATACTAAATTCTAGGTTTTGATATACGAAGATTGCTTCACTAACGATGATTTTGATTTGATGGTTCATGTTTAGATTAAATTCTTTAATGAATCATGCTTATAGAGTGATTGTTAGTAGTTGTGATTTGAATATTTCGATACTTTGAATTTAAACTTTAGGGTTTTTGGTTTCAATTCGACTATTTTCCGGGGTTTGGTACATTCGGTTACCAAAACTTGAGTGATAAGAAAAGATAAGCATGTTTAGTTCATCATTAATATTTGTTAAAACAGACTCTAAAATCTTAGGTCTTCTCCCCCATTTGAGTTCGCCTTTTTAATCTTTTTCATATTTTTATTTTATTTTAAAACCACAAAACCAATTTTCAAAGAAAAACCGAGTTACTTCCAAGTCTTAGAATAGGTTTCACTTAGTCTCTGAAGAACGAACCGGTCTTACCGGAACTATTACTTGACGCCCGTATACTTGCGGGTGGTGACCTATTTAGGAAACTTTCTAGGCCCATCACTCAACTTGCTCCACAAACACATCATATGGATGATGAGTCCAGTGGGAGTAATCGAAAATGTTAGACACGAGTCGATCGATGATGGGTATAAGTCAATCTTCCGAACACTTTCTGGGATATATTCTCAAACACAGTAGTTCATCCTAACTAACCAAATTCCGTCAAAAGCTGAAAAGACACCATAAGATTATGAGTTTGGAATGGTTCCAAAGTAGACTTTTCTTAAGGTCCAAGGATATGAAATTAACGTAAATGGTTTCCGAGAACCAATATTACATATCAAACATAATATTTCTTTATGGGATAAAGAAATATTAGGGGATTCTTCCACAAGTAATCAGAGAACAAGGTGGTTGTTGCTCGTGGTGGTGTCTTCCCTGAAATAAGAGTTATTTCAAGAAAACAAGTGGGAGAAATATTAGATATCGAAGAAATTCGATCTGAGCAACAAACTGACAGTGATGTACGAATGTCAGTAATTGTAGTTCCTATCTATTCAGAGCCAATAGACATGGAAAGAGAGGTAGAGATAGAAGATCTCGAAGATCCTCCCGCATAAAGCGAATTAGATTCGCAGGAGAACTCTCAAAGAGTAGAGAGTGTCTCAAAGTTGCTCACACCCCTTATAGACCTTAAAAGCTCATAAATCTGTCTCAGAGGATGGAGATCCGACTGAAGAAGAAAATGAGCTAGCTACACAGAAACTGTGACGGAATTACTCCGAAATCACTCCGAAACATGGCTTGGAGCCATATGATCAGAATGGAATTCATGTCTGAAATCAAGTTTGGAACTTGGTCTATTTTTCTTAAAGGAAGGGTTCCTGTTAAGTCCAAATAGGTTTTTCAAAGTGAAAAACAGACAAGGATGGAAACATTGGTGTTTCCCATAGCATGACTTAGAAAGAAGGTCGCAAAATTCGTGGTATGGACCAGGAAAGACCAACCCTCGTGTCACAATGCTCAAGACCATAATAATCTATTACTACCAAAAGAATGTGTACATGACACATTCAGGAGGAAGTTAACTCTTCTAAAGCTAGTGAAAACGCAAGCTTCAAATTCCTTCAAGGGATTAAAGCGGGCAAGTAGGAGTTGGAATCTTCAATTTAGCAAAGTATACAAGAGTTGGTTTCTTTAGGAATGAAGATAAATCTTGAATTTAAGGAAGTTCAAGAAGATTAGTGGGAGTGACCCAGTTTTCTTTGGTCCGGTATGTAGACGACATACTAGAGATTGAGTACAACATTATGATGTTGAAAAACAGTTTAGAACTGACTCAATGAAAGGACCACCACAAAGGTGAAATGTTTTGGCCACCAAAGATCTGCAGAGATAGATCGAGAAGGTGATAAGACTTGTTCAAGAAAAGGTCTTGAGAAGTCTAATGTGAAACACTCAAAAGAAGTATTTCTACCCAAGTCTCATGGCACAATGCTTAGCAAGATTCAGAATCTAAAGGATTTTGATGAGCAAGCATGCACGAGAAAGATTGTTATGCTAAAGGCACGAAGATCGCTCATGTGGGACATGATTAGCATTCGCCTCGACATCGCAAAATACTTGGAGTATCTATGGTCGTCATCAATCAAATCCAGATAAGCTGATCTGGACCGCACAATGTACTTGAGAAGAACTTGTGAGATCTCGGTATGAAAATAAAAGGTTGAAAAGTCATATGTTGCAAATTCCCAGAATAAGATGACAATCTTGACATGGAAGAACAGTAAGCTGGAAAGGTTCCAGGCAGAGACTGTTGCAAACTTTACAAATAAAAGAAAGTAGTTAAAACTTGGGAAGTTTTAATTTAGTATGGTAGTACTAAAGATTATTATCGGATGATAACAAGCAAAATCCATATAGATTTAATCTATTAACTAAACTGTCACCTTAGACTAAGTATGGAATCAATACTAGTGTCATAGGCATTAAGCTTTAAGCTTAGACAAGTAAGATTGAGAGTGTAAGAGTTACACGGGAAGGCTCAATATTACAAACTCTTATTATCAGAAATAAAGTAATTATTTCGTCGTTAAATCATGGTTTAGTGTTTAATCGGCAGTCCAAAAATAGTGAAGCATTCCAAGTAGGATTATCAGATTTGTGATCTGGTAAATGAAACCCTACTAAGTGAACTTGGAATAGATTCATTATTAAGTCTCTAGTCCAGGTCATTGCATGGACAACAATAACTCATGAAGACTAGCATGGAAGATTGACTGATAGCTTAGTTTCATGGGCTATAGGAATATAGTATTTAAGTCAATAATTTTTGGGTTCATAGTCCAAAAATCTACCCCTAACACACATTTAGTCCACCCTAATATTAATATAGGATTTTAAGCTAAAATAATAATTATAATGGATATTTAGTCCAAATTGACCCATTTCTACGGGGAAAAAAACAGATGTCTATCATTTCTATTTAATTATAATGCCCATTATAACCTTTTATATAAGAAAAAACTCAAATTTGAACCAATCCCCAAATTTACTATCTGTTTCGCAATATACACGTTATTTAGTATCAATTACGTGTATTTTTAAAACAAAACACATTTAGTATAGTTAAAGTATGTCTAGATGTCAAAGTTACAGTATCTTTCTGTTTATTGATTCTTGTTTTGTTTCATAAATGGCGTGTTATTTATTGTTAAAGTTTCATACTTTATTTCATTTTTTTTATATGTGTCATACATAACACATAATGTATCAACTATGTTTCTTCTAAAACGGAAAAGGACTGAAATCCTATTTTCTTGTAAGATTGGACCTTAATCCCTTTTAAAATTTTATTTTGGACCTAAAACCCGTGGACCCTTAAGTCAATTACATGAGTGTATGATTGGAGAATATACACTGGATAACCCAAACATGAGAGTTCTTCAAAAGTTGAAAAACGTCATGAACACTCATAGCAAGATTGGAGAAATTCCTTAAACATGAGTACTCTATTCATCTTATGTAAGGAATGTCGAACTTTGGTACCGTCAAACGTCGTGCCGTAAAAGGAGGTTATAAAGGCGGAATACTGGGGGAGACAAGATAGACATGAAGTTAAGTGGGAGTATAAGAGTGGATGATGTCCTCCTATTACGTTAGGATAAGTATCTCCGGGCCACTTGAGGAGAAGCAACTGGAAAATGTGTGGCCACACTCAAATGGATTAATGGTTAATCATTTGACAGTTGTTCTCCAGATCAAGAAAGTCTGAAAAATATGACGTATCAGATGAGATACGAAGAGACATGGGAATCGAGCATTGCACTTGTTCTAAGTACAAGTGGGAGACTGAAGGATATATCTGTTCGGTCTGAAGGAGATGTCCTTACGAAGGAGTGTCCTTCGACCAACATGACAATACAATTAATTTGTCAGCTAGGATAACAATGACCATATTGTGAAGATCATCCAGTCCGGTCCAACTAAGGGTCATAGCGCTTTGCTAGAAGCCAACTACGATCGTCGGATCACTTCGGTGATTCGCGGCTAACATACACCGGATCCTACAAGGGGTTACACATAAGAGTGGTAACTTGATCGGAGAGACTTGACTAGACGGGAACAGGCTAAAGGTGGATTGGATCCAACTAAATAAGCCGAAAAGGTTCGAATGGAGATTCGGACCAAGATAGAAAGAACCGGGCCTAAAAGAGGTGCCCGGAGCAAGGCTTTTTGGACCGGCCATGTAAAGCCCATAGTGGGCTGCCCTGTCCGGCCACACTAAAGGGGATAGCCAAAATACCCTAAAAGGGTATTTTGGTAATTATCTTTTCTGTGACCCAACAATAGAAAGACCTAATTTGAATATGATTCTAATTAGGGTTTCTCTATATATAGGGTCATTAAAGAACAGAAAAAGTATGGATTTTTCTCAGAAAGAAAAATATACATCTCTCTTTCTCTCTATCTCTCTCAATATACAGCTAGTGGATAGAGAGAATTGTAGATAAAAAGCTCCCGTTCTATTAATCTAGTCAAGAAGAAGAGTTCTTCTCAACCTTCTATTGAGTCCTAGCAGTCTGAAAGGAAGGGAGATCAAGTCAACCTACTCGGTGTCTCAAGTAGAGGAGCGACAATTGGAGCTCTCGATCTTTACATGTGATTGGAAAGGTTCGTGGGAAAAACGCGATAGAGGTATTTTTCCTATTCTAGTTCATGTTGTATGATTCTTAGGTGATTTAGTGTTAAACATATAGATGTTTGAGATTCCGCTTAGAACACTAGATAGTTGTATTAGAACACATATTCCAACACGTCTACCATGAGTGCACAATCAATACCTGAAAAACAAAAATAGTTGGGTTAAAACCCAACTGCAGTAGATTTCACAAACCTAAGTCTCGGGTAGACAAACTCAATCCCCAATGAAGGAAGCATTGAATCCATATTATTATTGCATTATCTGAAATTCAACGGTGACAACTAACATAATACAGCGAGATTTACCTCACGCTTGTAGAAACTAATAATTTATGTTCTTTATTATTAGGTTTTTAAGATTCTCATATTCCAATCCAATACTAACCCTGATAATACAATGATCTTTCTCAATCTTCCAGCAGATATAAAATATCATGCCTTTAACTAAGATAAACCTTTATAGCACCCAAACTTCACATGTAAGTCGACAAAATATTATGCCAAAAGTCACAATCATCAAACCCTCGTTTGGGTATCTCAGACTTATACACTCTTATAAAGAATTAGAAACAAGTTCACCAAACAATTCAATCCAGCAACACATGACAAGTCGGAAGGAATGATGCTCATAATAGACGTGGATCGTGACTTCAAACAAGCAAATAACAATAATAGTTAACAAATATAGACTCAACACTAGAAGGTATCTAACTAGGAGATACATTGCCTAAAGAACAGAAACCATGTGAATTATCTCAATAAATTCATTCATTTGAGACTTTCTTGACATCCTACACAAAAACTATCATAACTCCTCACTCAGAACTCCGATTAATACACCATCTAAAGCAATGGAAAGTATATGAACAAACCTTTCCACACATATAAGTAATGTACCCAAAGTAATCACCAATCAATACCAGATTCAATTTAAACAAGACCGGAAAACTATCATCTATAGATGTTTTATGAAATTCTAGATAAAACTAACATCTAAACCATTTAATCATTCTTTATAGAAATTATGTGATTAACAATACTAATCCTATCATGGAATAAATTGAAAGAGCCTACAAAAGAATTAGGAGATAGGAAATTTACCGCTTGCCTTAAATGACTTCAAGACCACAATCATGTCTTGTTCTCTCTCTAGAGAACTCTATCTATATCTATTTTCTCCTTTTCATTAAGGAGAGGTTGCACCATCTCTCTTTTCTATATGTTTCTTTTCAAAAGTGAAGAGGATTATGGTTTTTAAACCCACCAGTATCATCCAAATCAAACTGACCTAGAGTTTTGTTTCTTCCACCCTATTTGATATACAAAAAAATAGGGGTGTTACATTATTCGTCTTGGGGTTCAAGAGTGCCGCAAGGAGGAAACTTCTCCTAAAAAACCTACAAACTCGAAAATACAATCTATCAAATATCCTTGAATAAGATAACTTCTAAATATAAAACATACGGGATAACCCCAAAAGAGGAATCCTAATATCTCACAAACTACGAAATAGTAGTTTCAATCCAACACGGTGGATTTTATCTGCCTCATCAACATTGCCTATCTACAACTGATTAAAGCAGCCTATAAAAGAAATCAAATCACCTGAAAGAAGGCACGACCGAACAGACTTTCTCAACCAAAGGAGTAAGGCAAAACTCTATAAACTCGGGTTCACTCGATACTTAATATTTTAACTGCAAGGGCAATCTGAATGTCTTGAGCCTTGGAGAGATTTCTGATTTCCTTATAGGTTTCGCCCCCAGGTCATGAGGAGAAAAACATGATTCAATATAGCAGTCTCAACCCCTTGACTGATTCAAGAACGACAAATTTTGGCATCAACAAATCTGACATTTTCGACGAGAAGACGAATCAAATTGAGGAAGGCTTTGTTTCCAGTCACCCCAACATGAAGACGAATATATCATTTCATTATAATGCTTTTCCCCATCTAAACGAATAAATCTCCACGTAGACCTCTTCGGATGTTCTGCAACTGGTTAGATCCGACATTTCCAGCTGCTCTAGCCAAAATCTTAGTGAATTCATCCAACAAGAGAGAAAGAAAGATAGAAAGAAGAAAGATAAATGGTGGTGGTAGAAGGAAACGAGGAAGAAAAAAGAAGACAAAAATGGTGATGGTTGCCGGAGTTAGTGGCCAGAGATGAGGAAGAATATGAAGATGTTTTGTTTCCCTTTAAAATATTGTATCCAGAAAAATTTTACAAATGACAATTTCCTTTAAAATTTTGTACCCGGAAAATTTTCTTATTTTCCCAAAGTGTCGTCCTTAACGAACATCAAGGAATAAGGATCGTATCCCCATTTTCAGGGAAAACATTTATGGCTTATGTAGGTTTGCATGCCAGTGGTCAATCATGGGATCCAATTTTGCAGTGGTTAGACATTGGTTTGATGATAGCCACGTGGCATGGACGTTAGTGGAATGTCTTTGATAATGATAAAATGACTTTATTTTCTTATATAAAAAATGGATATTTGGCGCTATTTAAACGTTCGCCTATTTCAACTAGGCAGACCATACTTCAAAGTGTCGAGCTTTCATCGACAGACCTTCCTAATCATGGCCTAGGGGCAGGGTTTACTTGAATTCACTTCTCTGAATGCCTTCATATTAACAGAGTTCTCGGTGCCTAGGAGACTCACGATGACATCCCACAATCTATCCAATTAGAGTCTAGCTCAGGTCATAGAGGTCTTTAAGGTTCAACTCTCGGTTGGCCTATCGAAAGTTTGTTTGTGCGTCTTGTACGAATCAGACATGTGTCGTCTAGGTCAATCTCGAGAATATTTGGTTGCACTTAATTTCCTCAGCACAATAAGTTCTCAAAAGGATAGTTTAAATGTCACTCAGAGAATCTGTTTCAGGGGAGTCTATGATATCTTTGATTTCTATTTAGTATACCTTTTCATTGTAATGTATGCTCTACTAAGAGACTACGTTAGAGTGTATCTCTAACCTTATCCATCCGCTAGTCGTACATCACTGAATTAAATTATGAAATTGCTAGTCAAAGATTCGCCTTAAGGAAAATCTCGCATTCAATGTTTTCATTCGAACATTATACCTTTCCAATGAAATATTCACCGTCGTAAGAAAATTTATCCGCTAATTTTGTTTTCTTTAAGGCAATCACTTTTCCCTTAACTTCCTGGTTTTTCTGAACCCAGTCTTCCCAACTCTCTCCTTTCATACTTTTACCAAGTTTTTCTTTGTGACCATGAGATTTTAAGGTTCCTTTTTTTTCCTTTATCATAAATAGTTTACTAGACCAGCTTATCCTCTTGCATCTTCCCTTCATACCCTTACAAGGGAGCATGAATTGGTGGAAGACTTTTCCCTATTGAAGATCTCGCGGCGGCGAAGGTCTTTATCACCAATTCACCATGATGTTGAATCACCTCATATGGCGACTTCATCAGATTCTTCGAGATCAGGGCTCTTTGCTTCCTTTACTGTGCTATTTCTCTCGCATTTTGGGGTAGTTTTTGTAACAAGTGCGACTTGCGTTCTTTTCTTTCTCATTTTTGAAGCCGTGTAATTTCTTATGTAATAGAGATTTGCTTTCTCATCGCCCGTACTCTTCTGTTTGTAGTTTTTCTGTAATAGAGATATTTCCCCAATTTAATCTTTGTCATTCTCTGTAATTTCTACTTCTGTAATAGAATTTTCTTATGAATAAAATCCCTTCACTTCTAACATTTGTTGTACTTTTTTTTTTTATGTTTGAGACATGTCATGTGACTTTCGACTTTTATCTGAATCTTGACTCTTGTTCTTGAATCTGACACTTGAGTTCTGGCCTTTGCTATTATGGATTAGGTCCGTAGAAGGTGTTCTTCACTACTCCTTGCGTGACCAGTGTAACAAATATTCTAACACATAAATCAGTACGAGTTAGTTAAAACATGAATATTAGTTTGTTCTGTTGTCGAGATTCGGCGAGATGCTCCTCCAAATGTAAGTTATATTCGTTAGTCCCTGCAAAGTAGGGCTTTTTAATAGTTGTTGTCATTCGTAAGAGTTTAGGGTTGGGGCACGTTTTCACATGGCTTTTTGTGTCTAGCAGAGCAACACTTGATTTCATGCCTGGCAGAACAGGTCTTTAATTCATGTCCAGGGTATCAAGACTTCATTTCATACCTACCAGAGCTGGACTTTATTTCATGTTATAGAGTAGGGTTTTTCATATCATGGTGTGGTTATAGCCTAGCAATTGAATCGTCATACTAGCAGGGTTTTCATCCTATGGTCTGGTTATAACCTGAGAATTCCATCCTCAAACTAGCAGGGCTTTTTATTCTAAGTCTGATTGTTCTAACGTCGGACGAATATGGCTTTTTAATCACGGTGTTTGGCTATGGCATGACAGATCCATCGTCTGACTAACAGGGTTTGGTGTCGGGATAGCTGAAAATGCTCTTTGTGCTATGTTAGCTGGTTTTCTCGGCCTTTCCATCGTTAGACTAAAAAGGTTTGGCGCCAAAGTAGTTAAAACCCCTCCATGTTAATCTAGCCAGACTTTTTTTTAGTGTCTGGTTATGACCTGACAACTCCATCGGATACTAGCAAGGATTTTGACATTCGGTGCATACTTGTGGTCTGATTGTTCCGTCATAAGACCAGTAGGTTTTGTGTCTGGATAGCTGAAATCGCTCTCTATGCTAATATAGTAAGACAGATAAGGGCTTAATCGATTTTCACTGAGCATTAATTAATTTGTTCCTGATTGAGCAGGTTTTAATTTGTGCCTAGTAGAGCAGGGGTTAACCTGTGTCTCACCGAGTCTGGCTTAATCTGTGGTGTGACAGAGCAGGGCTTAATCTGTGTATGACAAAG
This sequence comes from Eschscholzia californica subsp. californica, assembly GCA_002897215.1. Classification (NCBI taxonomy): domain Eukaryota; kingdom Viridiplantae; phylum Streptophyta; class Magnoliopsida; order Ranunculales; family Papaveraceae; genus Eschscholzia; species Eschscholzia californica. The sequence goes on from BEHA01050138.1 coordinate 207,503, forward strand.
CAGGGTTTTGCTCAATAATACCAAACAACGTATTAGGTATTTCATATGCATCAGTCTCTCGTTTGTCGGTCTTCAACCTAAGAGCAATATGCAATTCAAACTTTTTTAAGAGGGTTATTCCATTCAATTAAACTCAGGTATCTACTCTTATTTGTCGGTCTCTCGTTTTGGCTTCAGACTTAGGTTGAAGATCGGGCTCGCCCCTAACACCATCATGTCTTCGGAGACAATATTCTCGGCTTCTGTAACTAGGTTTTGCTTAGTTTTGGTATTAGGTTCTTTACCGTTTCTCTAAAGACATTGGGCAGGATAGCTCTTGCACTAAACTCTTCTATTGCGATCGTCAAACACTCTTTGCTCGAGAGTAGGTGGCATTCTCTGGTTATCCGCATCATAGTTGGGCATCTGCATATCATTTTTTCTTCTCTTAAACAAGCTACTTCTTCTGCTAAGTCCCCATCTCCGGACATGGTAATAGTGGATTTGAGTGATCGTTGTTCGTTGTTCGTTGTTCGTTGTTCGTTGTTCGTTGTTGGACTCGTGATGGCGAGGGTTGTTGAATTTGTGATGACGAATGTTAGAGTTGCTGAAGTGACAACCCCTTCCTCTAACATCAAAGTGATGATTTCGAAAAGTGATTTCCTAATATATATCGTCCTTTTATATTTTGACCCAGTGGTTCCTTCTCGATGTTGATGATTTAATGGGAGTACCTGCAATGAATCTCAAGGAAAAAGGATTGGATCCCCTTTACAAGATAAACTTGTGATGCGTATAGGTTTGAATGGCAGTGGTCAATCACCAACTGCGATTTTGCGGCAGTCAGACACCAACTTGATGATAGTCACGTGGCATGGTCGTTAACAGAATATCTTTTAACATGATCTCATAATCGTATTTTCTAATATTGAAAACAGATATTCGGTGCTATCTAGACTTCTGCGCATTTCATTCAGGTAAAATAGAGTTGACAATGTCGAGCTTTTATCTACAAACTTCCCTAAACTAGGGCTCTGGTGGCGACTTGATATCGTAACAAAGTTCTAGGTATCTGGGAGACTCATGCTGGCATCCCAACAATCTCTCCCGTTAGAGTTAGACTTTGGTCATATAGCTCTATTGATATTCCACCCTTTATGGTCTACTGTGTTGTGTATATTGCTTGTTATTTTCTTTTTAGTGCGTAAGGTTTTGGTTCTCCCAGTGAGCTAATAAAATTCTTTTTGACTGTCTCATTGTATCTTTAAAATCAAGGTTTTCGTAATTTACTTTGCTTAGGTGAAGCTTTACTTCATCATCAGCCTGACTCTCGTTTAGATAGATCTATTGTGGCTACTTCCTTCGGTTTGTTTTGGTTTGTTTTTCTGCTCAGTAATCTCTAATATATCCCTTTCCCCTTATTTTGATTAGGTTTTATTTTCCTTGCTTGATCTCTTGCAATTTGTGGTATCTCTTAACATGAACCTAACTTTAGGGGGTAGTGGATTGAGACTTTCACAAACATTCATAGACAAAATGTTAGTGTAACTCTTCTTAGCTGGAAGATAAAAAGATCAAGTTTTCCTACATCATCAGATCTCAAAATTAGGCCTGGAAATGACAAGACAATAGATTTTGATAATATAATCTGCATTCAATTTGTTATATTATTTTAATCATACTCTTTGTTATTAGTAATATATTTCCTTTTAACAAAAAAAATAAGTTCATCTTCTTCCATTTCTCTAAGGCTATTATATGTTCACATATTTTAGAAGGGTTATTTCCCTAATAGCCCTCAATTTTGTGACCGGTTTCCTGCTTAGCCCCCCACTTTATCAAAAATACTCAGATGGTCCCCTTTTTGAGATTCCGTTATAACACCGTTAATTAGTCATCACCTCTCTCTCATCCAACTCATCGCCTCTCTCTGCCACCTCACCTTCTTGCCACATCATCATCTTCTCCGGCGAAGGTCGCCGGTCGGCCAATTTTCCGGCCGGCGACCTTCAAACATTAAAAAAAAATTAACTTTTTTTTTCTCTCTCCTCTCTCTAAAAAAATAAAAAAGATTTCCTCTCTCTCTATAAGCAGGAACAGATCTCTCTGTAAACAAAAACAAATCTTTCTCTCTCTCTCTCGAACCTCTTTCTCCATCTCTGTAGCTGAAATCGAGCACTTTCGAAAGTGAACAATCCCCAATCTGTTTTTTATGAGATTATCCCCAAGCTGGTTGGGCATTAGGCCAATAAACCGTTTCTTTCTTAAATTAGTTGCTCTCGACTTGCAGGCCCCAAACGACACAGATAAGATCATCTTCTTCTTCATCTTCAATGGATTCCAATCACTGAACATCTCGACTTGCTACCGCCAAACGACAATACGCTTTGCATTCTTAAATTAATTGCTCTCGACTTGCTTGCTGCCGCCAAACCACAGAGATAATATCATCTTCTTCTTCTTCATCTCTTCATCTTCGATGGATTTCAATCACTGGACATAAAAAAAAATATCTCTCATCTTCTTCCTCTCTCACACTTCCACTTTCATCACTGCCTAACCTCTCTTCCTTTGTATTGTCATTACCAGAGAAAGTTATAGTCTGAGAGAGATAAAGTAGTGAGAGAAAATACTCTCTCAATTTTTTTAGAGAGAGAATGTGTTTGTGAGACTATCCGCCATTAATGTTTCTCAAGAAACAAGCGTGATGAGCTCTTTGATTTTCACGGATTCCGTCTCGTAAACAGCCAACACTCATCTTAACTTTAAATATCTCTTTGAATCAATCACCAAATCAAGAAGAACGATTCAATTTTAGTGGGAGAGAAGTGATTTTTAGAGAGAGAAAGTGATGGATCTTGATAAGATAACACTAGATATCTTCAGCAAACTCGAACACAAATGGTTCTCACATTTTGAAGGTAAGGAAACTAGAATTTTAAGCATAGATGGAGGTGGAATCAAAGGATTCATTTCAGGATCGTCATTAATTCATCTTGAAGATCAGATCCAATCTAGAACCGGAAATCCTAACTCATGAATCTCTTATTTCTTCGATTTAATCGTCGGTACTGGCATTGGCTATTTACGCTTCATTGTTAACTTCCGATGACGGTAATGGCCGTCCATTATTCTCTGCTAAAGACGTTGTCAGATTCCTAACTGAAAAATAACCGGAAATGACTGTCCGTGTTATGAATAACTCAACTGCTGGTGCCCTTACTCACGTTTTACAAAGAGAGAGGAAGATTTGTTTTTGTTTATAGAGATAGATCTGTTCCTGTTTATAAAGAGAGAGGAAATCTTTTTTTTTTTTTAGAGATTGAGAAGAAAGAGAAAAAAAAAAGTTATTTTTTTATAATGTTCGAAGGTCGCCGGCCGGAAAATTGGCCGACCGGCGACCTTTGCCAGAGAAGATGATGAGGTGGCGGGAAGATGAGGTGGCAGAGAGAGGCGATGACTTGGATGAGAGAGAGGTTATGACTAATTAACGATGTTATAACGGAATCTCAAAAAGGGGATCATCTGGGTATTTTTGATAAAGTGAGGGGCTAGGCAGGAAACCGGTCACAAAGTTAGGGGCTAGTAGGGAAATAACCCATTTTAGAAATATATGTTGTACTACCTAATCCTATACCGGCCCGAACCAGATAGAAGTCTCATCCCTTTTTAATAAATTAATCAGGTGTTCAGGACCGATCCTATTAGGAGAGGGTTTGGATGAGAACTTGTCAGGTCGGATCCAATTTACGCCCCTACTCCCTCTCACTTCCCTCTCTTGGGTATCTCCTCCCTATACCAATTACCGGAATATAGGGCCAAACAGTACGGAGATGGCAAGTGTTATTCAATCTAACGGGTATAGCTATTTTTACCGAAGCCAAAACAAGCACTGGATGACTAAACAGATTTCTAGATTGAAGTCGTTTTATTACAATGAGCAAGAGATGCAGTCCTACTCAATTTATTTACTAGGCTCATTAGTCTCGGTTGAGTCAAGTAGACGTTTATCATTGTAACATATAAGACTTGAGTAAGTTGGTAGGTGAAACTGGTGCATGTTTCTCCCGAAGTCGCCAACCCAAAGTTCATGTAAGTATGTAATCCACCTGCAGAAAGAGACGTTGTTAAAAATGTCCCTATGGCGGAATAAGTTAAAGTTTTAAGTTCTAAGTTACCTTAGGGATCAGAATCATCAGCCGAAGTTGATTCCTTGTGCAAGTGGCAGTTCATCTCCATAGTTGATTGTACTGTTATCAACCAATTTTTTGTGAGTTAATTACTAATACATGTGTATGTGTATGTGTATGTGTGTGTGTGTTAATATATAGGAAAAAGCTTAGGCGGTTTAATTGACATTCAGAGGAGCAAACACTGCCATATTCCACAGTCAGCACAACAAAGAAAGTTAGGCGATTTAATCGATATTCAGTTCATGCTGAAGAACAAGCATATGGGACTAGAGCTCATTATTCTAGGTTTTCCTGATATCCTGTAACATGTTTAATATTAAATATTAACGCTTTTTTGAGTTTGTTGTTATTTCAGCCCATAAGAACTTCTTTTTCTCTTTCAGTCTTTCGGTTTGTATATTCCCAACTTTTTAATTATTATCTTGGAATATCATAATCACGGACAAACCTCCACTTAGGCCTTGAGATTAAAGTTAAAAGCAACCGATATTAGAGGATATCCTGCTAAGAAACTCAAATCTGAACGATCAATCAGTCTAACAAATAAATAAAACTAACCAGGTTGAGCGTCGCATATATTGCTTCCACGAGTCACTTCCCGCCTCACGACCACCTCCAGTTGCTTTTTCCCCACCAAAAGCACCACCGATTTCAGCACCGTTTGTAGGAATGTTTACATTCACAATTCCACAGTCACTTCCACGTGGTCTGCGTTTTACCCACCAGCATGTCAGCAAAACTTGATATATATAGAACAAATCCCAGGAATAAATTGCCTGTTAATTTATAACCGATAGCCTCAAAATTTATGCAGATAGCACAACATAAATAAGATATACAATCTCAGAAGTAATGAAGCGAACTTCATGGCATGGGTTTTGGAACTGTCATATCTAACATTTTTTTTCGAAAAAGGGAGTTCAAAGTGCAACACTGGAATAAAGGGTTCCAAACAGCAAGTCAATTATACAAAAGGGAGTCCAGACAGCAAATCTCCCTAAGATTTTCTGAAAAGTAGATATAAAAGAGAAGTTCACAAACAGCAAATAGATTACCATTAGAAGACAGTGAGACACCTAAATAAATTAGATTTGGTGATTTTGATGTTTTGATACTTACCCAAGCCATTTGAAGATGATATCAGGTCTTCTGGTGAATATTGAACTACTCAGTCCTTGTGGTACGGAGTTGTTAATTTCAATTGCTTCTTCTAGAGTCTGTTCAAATAGTTCGGAAGTCAAAACAAGAAGGATACATTGTTATCGGGGAAGAGAGAAAGAAAGAGGGAGATGACATGGTAAAGAATGAATCATGAAGCATATTCTAAGGAACAAGCTGAAAATATATTATGGCAAATTCACGAACATACTACCTGAAATTTCATAACATAGAGTACTGGGCCAAACAATTCTTCTTTTACTACAGCTGAACTTGGAGAAATCTCAACTATAGTGGGTTGCACAAAGTTCCCTTCAGATTCTACAGTAGATCCACCAACAAGAATCTTTCCTCCCTGCAGACAGCAGATTAGAAAATAACATTTTTTTTATTAATCAATACAAAAATCTATTGTTACGAACAAAAGGAAGAACATTAAGCAAACATTCATCACATGAAACAAATTTGAGAAAACCATTTCTGTTAAATTATCTGGTGAATACAAACAAAATGCAGTGATAAGAATTTTTGTTGTGTTTCTGATGCTAGTCCTTTATAGCTCTCTCAAGATGTAGAAGTTTAATAAGGCCGAAGCTTCTAGCTAACAGATTAAAATTGCTGGAGCGAAAAGATCTATTTAAAGTTAAAAATACGCCTGGTTAATGCATAGGCTACAATATTGAGAACTTTTCATTGTTTACAAAAGGTAACAAGATCAACTGTGTGTGTCAATGCTGCCATTATAGTTGCACAAACAGAAAAAATGATTATACTGATGGAAAATAACTTGGGTTGAAGTATATCAGAAATAATACATGCCTGTGATTTTATTTTTTCAATACCCTTCTCAAAGTTCTCCCTTGAAGCACGAGTATGTACTGGTCCTAGCAGAGTACCAGTCTCTAAAGGGTCCCCAATTTTAACTTGCTGGTACAGTCCAACCAGTTGATCCACCACAGTTTGATATATACTCTCGTGAACTATCTGTATCCAAAGCAAAATAAAACAATGTTTGAGAACATGACGAATTTTTCAGTTCTCAAATCAAATGATGAAAATCTTACCAGCCTACGACACGTTGTGCAGCGCTGACCAGCTGTACCAACAGCAGCAAACAATACAGACCGAACAGCTAGCTTGATGTCCGCATCATCCATGACAATTATGGCATTGTTCCCACTTAATTCAAGCAAGCATTTGCCAAACCTCTGATTTACTGTTTGTTGAACCATTAGACCCACCTATATAGTTGAGAACACATTAAGCTATATAAGCTCCCATTCAGTTAGAACAGAAGAAAGCACACATATGGTAATGAAGATAAGGTAAAGGGAATATTAGGATACAACAGCCTTACTCAAAAGTACAGTGACAAAGTAAGTAATCAGAAAAAGAAGAAGTAACTACAAGATAAACTCTAATAATTAGTGCCGAATTGCAAAGATGTTGGTCTATCTTGACAAACCAATGAATATCTATATAACTTTGACATGAGAACGGTGCTGGAATCTGGGTAGTTTTATTAACAATATCTTCATCACGACGAAACTGACGTATATGGTGTCACTTATAAGTTAGAACCATGAGGTGAAGGACATAAGACATGAGACTTACCTTAGTGCTTCCGGTGAATGAAACAAGTGGAATACGTGTATCTTTTGCTATTGCTTCACCAATTTCAGCACCTCCACAAAAAGCAGTGAAGATGGCTCCAGGTAATTTGTTCTTCTCTAGAACCCCAGACACTATTTTTGTCATTGCAATTGTGATCAATGGTGTTGTTGGGGCTCCCTTCCTGTTGAGCATGACTAGGTAAGTGATAGTTGAGCATTATAATATTTTGTTTTTGGAAATATAGCATTATAACATTCACTTAGGCAAAATGAGAAGTATCAATAAACCAGGCATAGTTTCAAAAAAAAATAAACCAGGCATACCACATGAGGCATGTATACTTGCCCCACAACTGAAATGGTCTAGACATACTTCTATGTCATCCAACCAAGGAGAATTTGTATACTGACAACAAACTGGCATGGTGTGAGCAGAAAAGAGTAATCGCATTACTGAATAAACTAAGACGCCAACTACTATACATTTATTACTGTAGGAACGTTTTACATCTGAAGCCAAATTGTTATGGGTGATAGTCAGTATGCAACAGTTGACATCACGACGGTAAAACTTTCTTAATCACACTCTTAGTAAACTAAACAAGATATTATACTTGGTTTCTAGATACAGGTTGAAGCAAAGAAACGGCGTGTTAAAGAGGCATAGATTAGACGGACAGGAACTCACCAGACAACGCTATTGCCGCAAACTAATGCAATACATGCATTCCATCCTACAGCAGAGAAACAAACAAAAGTTAGGGCATTGATATTCTGATGATCACTAGAAATTAACAATCAAGTAAACAACAGTTTCTAGAACAAATGTAGACCTGGAGGGTCTCAAAAAGATTTATGAACCTAAAATGTGTGCCTTGAATTTATACGTACGATGAGATCTATAATTGATAAGCCTGAAACCAGTCTTTCTTTGTGTTTTTCCAGAGAAGAAACCATTTCTAATAAGAATACATAGCACAAACACAAAATGTAGATAACAAGATTCACAGATAGACATCTCATGGTACATGTCTACATGATATCCTTGACCGCGTCCAATCTATGTAGACTCACAGCCAAGGAAGAATTTTTCATCACATACATGAACTGATCCACCTGCTAGACTTATGCTCATGATTGAATACTCATTCCGCTTGGTCCTGATGTGAACTGCTTCATGATTCTGTGAAGTAACTCTCCTATTACCAAAATAGAACAAAAACTCACCAAGGACAGCACATGGGAAATTGAAAGCTGTAATAACACCAACTACTCCAAGAGGGTTCCACATCTGAAAAGTCAAAAAACAAGACCATAAATTATCATAGCGATAAGTATTCACCTGTTACCGTCTGGTTCTTAAACTGATTTGATTTAATTACCAAAGTACATTACAAAAGCACAAGAATGTACAGTACCTCCATCATCATATGATTTGGACCTGTAAAAAGATAGCACAAAGAACGATTGTTAGAAGTTACTTATTAAGTACGTACAGTTCTTTCTTAATTTGAGCTTCAGCTTGCAACTAACATTCCCGGTACAGGTTTCACCTCCAATCTAAAAAATTTAAATTCGGTAATTCAAACCCAGAAACTATTCCACTAAATGAAAATGGAAACAGCCAACAGGTGTGTGAACTTACGTTCTGAAGGTATAATTGATCCACTCAGTTGTCGGCTTAAGCCCACAGCATAATCACACATGTCTATGATTTCCTGTTCAATATAGTTACTGGTTAAGTATCTTCGTACGCAAACATTCTACGACAAGAAAAAAGTAGAAACTAAGAGAAATGAGCTTATCAATAAGGGTCATACTTGAACCTCCCCGATCCCTTCAGCAAGTATCTTTCCCATCTCAAGTGATACGAGCTTACCAAGATGTTGCAGATTAGCTCTCAATGCTTCTCCTATTTGTCTAACAATCTCACCTCTCTTTGGAGCAGGAATCTGTTAAAAGGAAGTATCACAGGTCAGCATCAGTATCATGAATAGAAGATATTCATGCTGGCCTATGTTAACTATGAATACCTGCATCCCACGCAAAAATTAAGAAACAAAAAATCAAAACAAACTGATGTGTACACGAGACGAGATACCTAAATTTATGATTTGAAGTCCATAAAAATCAACGAACATAAAAGGGGTTCATCAAAACGAATCAAAATACACCCAAGAATAAAAATATCATGATGTTATAATCATAGCTAGAGACCAAACAATGAAAGGAAGAGTGGGGCGAAGAGCGAAGTAAATCGCAGCACCAACCAAAATAACACACACTACCTTTTCAAGCCTATTGCTCATTACCCCAAAATAAATCTAAAATCTATCTTCACATCATATCATGATGACACGATCTTACCTGCATCCATGTCTTTGCAGCTTCACTGCAAGCTTGCAAACCACTCTCATAATCATCAATTGATGCCTCTGCTACTTCCGCGATAGTCTGAACATAAAAAAGAAACACTTTCATCACTGAAGTAGATAATTTAGTGTTTAATCAGAAGTACAAATTTGGGACAAAGAAAAACTTTGACACCAAAAATTTCTTCCCCAATTCCAAAAGAGATTCGTGGATCTCCAATACTAGAATATTATCTATGATCACAAACTAAACAAGAAAGGATTAAATATCTATCAACTTAACTTATATGAAATCGATAAAACACAAAATTCAAGCTAAAATTAATAGATCAAAATTACAGAATACTGAAGATGTCAATTTGAACATGCAATTTTAAGTACTAGTAATTGAAGTAAAAGTCGAGTCCTAGAAAGATAAAATTGAAGATCGAGGGAGAAGGGGGAAACAGAAATGAAAACCTGATTGTTAGCGGGATTAACAGAGGTAACAACAGGACCATTTCCCGTCCAACCACCATTAACGAAGCAACCAGGATTACAAGGAACAAGACCTAACTCTTTTAGAAACTCGTACTCTTTCTTTG
>BEHA01050138.1:219468-241887 GCA_002897215.1 Eschscholzia californica subsp. californica
CTAGCAGTCTGAAAGGAAGGGAGATCAAGTCTATTCACTCGGTGTCTCAAGTAGAGGAGCTACAATTGGAGCTCTCGATCTTTGCATGCGATTGGAATGGTTCGAGGGAAAAACGCGTTAAGGTATTTATTCCTCTCTAGTTCATTGATTAGTTTATGCATAACGATCCTGGGCAATCTAGTGTTAAACATGTGATGTTTGAGATTCCGCTTGGAACACTAGTTAGTGTATAGGATACACAAAACCCTACAGTGGCATCACGAGCCGGTTGCATGAAACTATCTCTGACTAGTCGAATTAGATTCGAGCTTGATTGATTAGATGATTTTATGTTTAAATAGGGATTTAGAAATGAAATTGATTAGTTTAAATTGGATTTAGACTTAATCGGATAAAAAATTGAAAGAGTTTCAATGGGAAGACTTTAAAATTTGATGTTTTTGAAAAGAGTTTTCAAAAGAAAATTTTAAAGATGATGGTTTTTTGAAAAGAGTTTTCAAATTGCTGAGTTTTGGATGAAGATTCATCAAAACAGCAGGAAAAAGTTGGAAAATTTTGAAAATTGGAAGAAAAGATGGTGCTGTCCAGGAGCCGGACTGACCAGGACGCGTCTGGCCAGTCGCGGACGCTCAGGACGCGTCCCAGTCCTTCCCGGACTGGGAATCCGAGAGCGTCTCGGATAAGGACGCGTCCGAGTTTTTCTCGGACAGGAAGACGCGTCCAAGAGCGTCTCGGACTGGGAGTCCGAGAGCGTCTCGGACAGGGATCCCGGGAGATCCGCGTCTTCCAGACGCGACCACAGAGAAGTCCGGACGCGTCTCGGATTGAGAATCCGGACGCGACCAGGACTAGACCTTCCAGAACGCGTCTGGTGAGACCAGAAGCTGTCTCGGACTGGGAGTCCGAGAAGCATAAGCTTGGGCAGAGCGTCTAGGACGCGTCTGCGGGTCTGGGAAGCGTCTGGCCTAGGGCCAAGACGCGTCCACCCGAGGGACTTGGCACGGTCTGGAACGTGCCAATCCGGGTTCGACCTTGGTTCGGACCTTGACCGAGACTTGACTGGGTCTAGTCAAAGGGTCCCTTGACCAAGTTTGACTAAAGTCTTTGGAGTTAGACTCGGATCTTTTGGGCCTTGACTTAAGTGGGAGGTTTCTATTTTCTTCTTCCAACTTTGACCATATTTTTTTCCGAAAGCGACCCGGGCCAACCGAAGCCTGAATCAGAGTTTTTCCAAAACGATTTCAAAATCTTTAAGGATAAAACCAAACGAGCCATTAGTTGGACTTAAGGCACGTTAGACATAGAGATGTCGGTAGTATCTCCCGAATAGCTATCTAGAACATAGCAAACCTAGATTCGACCTAAGGAAGCGAATCTCATACATACTTGGGTGTTTTATGAATGTCATATTATTATGTATGTATGGATGTGAATGCGGGTTCTAGTATGGCCATAGAATTGTTCTATCTTGTTTTTAAGCACGGATGGGTGCCCGATGTAATTAATTTAATTTCAAGTTTTATACGATCTGCGAATCGTTGAGTCTTGTAATTAGAGTTAAGGGTACAATTGAGTCCATTGAAGAGCCAAAGGATGAGATCGTGGTTCGAGTGGGAGAATTCAATGGATGTTCGAGGATGGAGATCCAGGCGAACGGAGGCTAAACAAGCAAAGAACCTAAGAAGATTAGATCTTTTAGGTTAGGGGCCATACTAGGATCATGTCTGCTTGATTTATTTTCTTGCGCGCATTTACTTATTTATGTTTTGTGTGGTGTATGATTATGTTAGAGTTCACAGTAATGCATGCAAACAAAAACGTAAGAGTCCCCAAAAAGAATTTTGAGTAATGCCTACCCAGATTAAGACACCTGTTGCGCCCTTGTTCATCGATGGTGGGTCATGCCAAAGCAGGGTGCCATCTTTTACCTCGGGACAATACGGGTAGACCTATGAAGAGGTCTACATGTCTAAATGGTTATTCTCAACGAGTCAGCAAAAGGGTTTTGGATTTCGAGGCAAGAGGATGAATTGAACACATAAGTGTTATTCATCAACCAAGAGTCATATGAGATATGATCAGTAAGGAGTTACTCACCCATGAGGGTGAAGTTAAGGGCAGTGCCAAAGTACGCTTAACTTCACAGGAATGGGATCTTGGAATCATATTATTCAGAGGGGGACGGTTTTCACTGAATAATATGGCAAAAAGTGTTTTTGCAATGATAATAAGTTTTAGGATTTTGTTTTATTTTCTTTTAAAAGTAGAGAATATATGACTGTTAGAAAATAGTTTTCCAACCTTCGTTCATTCCTTTAGAAGGAATTAAACGAAAATTATTTTCATGATTGGAAAGGAATCCGAGAAGCGTTCTCGAATTCGAAATAAAGAAAACGTCCGAGAATATATCATTCCTAATGTTCATTGTTTCTTCGGACGACTAAGGATATGATTATCCAAAGTCTTTTGTGAACATCCATAAAATTCTTCTCTCACGTAGGGATTAATGATATGGATACGTGCACAACCATTCGACAACTAAAGGAAGAGTTCCACTAGAAGTCGTGAATGGAGAGGATGGTGCCTCTAAGAAAGTCGTCTTGAAAAGAACATTGAGGAAAAATGAATCTAAGAAACGTTCTTAAGATTCAGAAACCAAAAGAATATAAGAAGAGTTTTTATGATTCAAAAGGTTAAAGGGTCGTTGTAAAAGTTTGGCTAGGCCATTCAAGGAAACTACCCTGAGTACCTGGAAGACGAAAGAAAAGGAATTAGGAATTCTGATTCTTGTATCTTTGTTGACTAAGTTAATCTAGCAAGTTTTGTAGATTCCCTTCGTGGAAATAACATACTTGACTAAAAGAAGAAAGGATCCAAGAGGGAGCAGAAGTAAGAGTTGCTAAGGATGCTGAAAGGGATCAAAGTCTTCTTTTAGACACTAATCTAGGTAGAACTTAATAAGAGTTATTATGTTCTTCTAGAAACATCAGATGTTTTAAAATAGTGCTAAATTAACGAAAGGTTCTTAGAGAACCAAGAGCGTTAACAATGATACGATAGGCTATAATCAAAGGATTCGGAGAGGTCAACTCATGTTTTGTCATTGGTCAAATTGACATAAAACACATGAAGAAGATCCAATGGTATGGATTTATAAGTCTAATGATTTTGAATCATACGACACATGTGAATTTTGTTCAACGTGGCCATTTGACAAAGTCACCTTTTAGAAAGGGAGAAATGGCTAGTAAATTAATAGTCTTTGTACATACAGATGTACGTAAAACTATTAATATACTAACTAGAGTTAACTTGAATCCACTTGACGAAAATATAAGTCATTCGATTGGATCGAGATGATGAATATTTGAATCAGAAATTTGATGACCATCAAAAGAAGTTGAGAAATAGTTTCTCACCTTGCTCCACAAACACATCATATGGATGATGAGTCTAGTGGGAGTAATCGAACATGTGAGACATGAGTCGATAAGTGATGGGTTAAGGCCAATCTTACGAACACTTTCTAGGATATATTCTCAAACACGGTCGTTCTTCCTAACTAACCAAATTCCGTCAAAAGCTGAAAAGACACCATAAGAGTATGGGTTTGGAATGGTTCCAAAAGTGGTCTTTTCTGAAGGTCTATAGATATGAAACGTAAATGGTTTCCGAGAACCAAGTTTGCATATCAAGAAAGAATATTTATTTATGGGATAAATAAATATTGGGGATTCTTCCACAAGCAATCAGAGAACAAGGTGGTTGTTGCTCGTGGTGGTGTCTTCCTTGAAATAAGAGTTATTTCAAGAAGACAAGTGGGAGAAATATTAGATATCGAAGAAATTCGATCTGAGCAACAAACTGACACCGTTGTACCGATGTCAGAAGTCGCGATTCCTAACTATTCTGAGCCGATAGAAAAGGAAAGAGAGGAAGAGATGGTAGATCTCGGAGATCCTCCCGCGCAGGGCGAATGTGATTCGCAGGAGAACCCTCAAGGAGTTGAGAGTGTCTCAAAGTTGCTCACACCCCTTATAGACCTTGAAAGCTCATAAATCTGTCTCAGAGGATGGAGATCTGGCTGAAGAAGAAAATGAGCTAGCTACACAGAAGCTGTGACGGAATCACTCCGAAACATGGCTTGGAGCCATATGATCAAAATGGTATCCATGTCTGAAATCAAGTTTGGAACTTGGTCTATTTTGCTTAAAGGAAGGGTTCCTGTTAAGTCCAAATAGGTTTTTCAAAGTGAAAAACAGACAAGGATGGAAACATTGGTGTTTCCCAGAGCATGACCAAAATGATCTATTACTAACAAAGGAATGTATACATGACACATTCAGGAGGAAGTTTACTCTTCTAAAGCTAGTGAGAATGCAAGCTTCAAAATCCATCAAGGGATTAAAGCGAGCAAGTAGGAGTTGAAATCTTCGATTCAGCAAAGTAATCAAGAGTTGGTTTCTTTGGGAATGAAGAGAAATCTTGAATTTAAGAAGTTCAAGAAGGTTAGTGGGAGTGACCCAGTTTTCTTTGGTCCGGTATGTAGACGACATACACATTCTGATGTTGAAAACAGTTTAGAACTGACTCAATAAAAGGACCACATAAAGGTGAAATGCTTTTTGGGCACCAAAGATCTATGGAGATGGATCGAGAGGGTGATAAGACTTGTTCAAGAAAAAGTCATGAGAAGTCCAATGTGAAACACTCAAAAGGAGTATTTCTACCCAAGTCTCATAACACGCAGCTTAGCAAGATTTAGAATCTGAAGGATTCTGATGAGCAAGCACGCATGAGAAAGATGGTTATGCAAAAGGCATAAGATCGGTCATGTGGGACATGATTAGCATTCACCTCGACGTCGCAAAATACTTGGAGTATTTATGGTCGTCACCAATCAAATCCAGATGAGCTGATCTGGATCACACAATGTACTTGAGAAGAACTTGTGAGATCTCGGTACGAAAATAAAAGGTTGAAAAGTCATATGTTGCAAACTTCCAGAATAAGATGACAATCTTGACTTGGAAGAACAGTGAGCTGGAAGGGTTCCAGACAGAGACTGTTGCAAACTTTACAAATAAAGGAAAATAGTTAAAACTTGGGAAGTTTTAATTCAGTATGGCGATACTGAAGATTATCATTGGATGATAACAAACAAAATCCATATAGATTTGATCTATTAACTAAACTGTCACCTTGACTAAGTATGGTGGTAATACTAAGGTCATAGGCATTAAGCTTTCCTGAAAAGCTTAGACTGGTAAACTTGGGGGTGTAAGGAGTTACACGGGAAGGCTCAAGATTTACAAACTCTTATTATCAGAAATAATTTAATTATTTCGTCGTTAAATAATGGTTTAGCATTTAATGACGGTCCAAAATAATGAGGAATTCCAGGTAGGTTTATCAGATACGTGATCTGGTAAATGGAACCCTACTAAGTGAACATGGAATAGATTCATTATAGAGTCCCTAGTCCAGGTCATTGCATGGACAACAATGACTCAAGAAGACTAGCATGAGAATTGACTGATAGCGCAGTTCCATGGGCTATAGGAATATGGTATTTAAGTCAATTACATGGATGTAGATTGGGGAATCTACATTGGATAACCCAAAGATGAGAGTTTTTTCAAGGAGTTGAAAAAGCTTCACAAACTCTCATAGGCAAGATTGGAGAGATTCCGTAAACATGAGTGCTCCACTCATCTTATGTAAGGAATGTCGAACTTTGGTACTGTCAAACGCCGCGCCGTAAAAGGAGGTTATAAAGGCAGTATACTGGGGGAGACAGGATAGACATGAAGTTAAGTGGGAGTACAAGACTGGATGATGTCCTCCTATTAAGTTAGGAATAAGTATCTCCGGGCCACTTGAGGAGAAGCAACTGTGAAATGTGTGGCCGCACTCAAATGGATTAAGAGTTAATCATTTGAATTGACAGTTGTTCTCTGGATCAAGAAAGTCTGAACGGTGTGACGTATCAGATGAGATACTAAGAGACATGGGAATCGAGCATTGCACTTGTTCTAAGTACAAGTGGGAGACTGAAGGATTTATCCGTTCGGTCTGAAGGAGATGTCCTTCCGAAGGAGTGTCCTTCGACCAAGGTGGCAATACGATCAATTTGTCAGTTAGGATAACGATGACCACACGTAAAGATCATCCAGTCCGATCCAATTAGGGGTCGTAATGCTTTGCTAGAAGCCAACTACGATCGTCGGATCAAGGAGTTGATTCGCGGCTAACATAGACCGGATCCTACAACGGGTTACACATAAGAGTGGTAGCTTGATCGGAGAGAATTGACTAGACGGGAACTGGTTAAAGTTGGATGGGATTCAACTGGAAAGGCCGAAAGGGTCCGAATGGAGATTCGGGACAAGATAGAAGGAAGGCTCTTTGCGCCGGCCATGAGATGGCCGACCAGAGTAAGTGGGCCGGCCACATAAGGCCCATGGTGGGCTGCCCTGGCCGGCCACACTTAAGGGGATTATCAAAATACCCCAAAAAGGGTATTTTGGTAATTATATTTTCTGTGACCCAGAAATAGAAAACCTAATCTGAATGAGATTCTAATTAGGGTTTGTCTATATATTGGGTCAGTTGAGAACAGAAAAGGTGTGGATTTTTCTCTAAGGAAAAATATACAGCTCTCTCTCTCTCTGAATATACAGCTATTGGAGAGAGAGGAATATAGAGAAAAAGCTCCCGTTCTATCAATCTAGTCAAGAAGAAGAGTTCTTCTCAACCTTCTAGTAAGTCCTAGCAGTCTGAAAGGAAGGGAGATCAAGTCTATTCACTCGGTGTCTCAAGTAGAGGAGCTACAATTGGAGCTCTCGATCTTTGCATGCGATTGGAATGGTTCGAGGGAAAAACGCGTTAAGGTATTTATCCCTTTCTAGTTCATTGATTAGTTTATGCATAATGATCCTGGGCAATCTAGTGTTAAACATGTGATGTTTGAGATTCCGCTTAGAACACTAGTTAGTGTATAGGATACACAAAACCCTACATTTTTACCTTCTAGTTTGGAGGGATTTTTTGCCACGTTAAATAATCTTGGTGTCTCTACTTTTACTTTCGCATCGTTTATCTTCATATTCCTGAAGAAGTTAATTAGGTTATTTTTCCTAACAAGTTGTAGTAGAGCTAAGGTTGGATTTATTGTTCAGAAATATGGAAGTGAATACTAATCGAATGATTAGTTTAGATGGAGAAAACTACTTGATGTGGAAAGCAAAAATGGAAGATTTGTTATACTGCAAAGACCTAGCTGCACCCATTGAAAATCACGGTACAAAACCGATGAAGATAGATGAAGAAGACTGGAAGGTATTAGATCATAAGGTTGTTGGATTTATTCGACAATGGGTAGAACCCAGTGTTTTTCATCATGTATCGACGGAGACTTCCGCTTATAGTCTATGGAGGAAATTAGAAGAATTGTATGATCAGAAGATAGCTGCCAAAAAGGCTTACTTGTTCAGAAAGCTAGGAAAATTACAATATAAAGAAGGAACCTCAATTGCTCAACACTTGAATGAGATGAAAAGTCTATTAAATCAGCTTTCTGCAATGAAGTTAGTTTTGGATGATGAGTTGCAGGCCTTACTTCTTCTAAATTCTTTACCAGATAGTTGGGAGACATTGGTGGTGTCTCTTAGCAATTCTGTTCCTGATGGCATAATGCGTATGAATCACGTAACAGGTAGTTTGTTGAATGAAGAAACAAGAAGGAAATCCTTGTCAGACGAGTCTCATTCAGAGGCACTTGTTACAAAAAGACGGGGGAGAGGTAAAAGTAGAAAACCTCATAACCGTGATAAGTCAAGGGGGAAATCAAAACCAAAGAAAGAAGTTACATGTTTTGGTTGTGGAAAATGGGTCGTTACAAGAGTGATTAAAGGAAACCAAAGAAGGAAAATAAAAAGGATGATGAAAAACAAGATAATGTTGCGGCAGTTGCCTCAGGTGATGACATTATCTTACTCTCAGGTTGTGGAGACACTTGCTTAAGTATGACTGAGTCAGAACCAGAAACAACATGGTTGGTTGACTCAGGTGCTTCGTATCATGCTATTCCATGTAAGGATTTCTTTAACTCTTACAAAACTGGTGACCTTGGCAAAGTCAGGATGGGAAACTTAGGTTTCTCAAAAATCGTAGGAATTGGAGAAGTGAAAATTGAGACGAGCACAGGAAGTACATTGATTCTTAAGAATGTGAGGCATATACCAGATCTTCGATATAACCTAATCTCTACCGGAGTATTAGATGATGAAGGGTACCACAGTCACTTTGGTGATGGAAAGTGGAAGCTCACAAAAGGGTCAATGGTGATAGCAAGGGGGAAGAAGTGTTGTACTTTATACAGGACTCAAGTAAAACTGTGTAAAGGAGAATTGAATGCAGTTGAAAAAGATTCTTCCACTGATCTTTGGCATAGAAGACTCGGGCACATGAGCAAGAAGGGACTTCAAATCCTTGCTAAACGACAAGACTTACCGAACATAAAAGATATAAATTTAAACACTTGTTCTCATTGTTTAGTAGGAAAGCAACATAGAGTTTCCTTTCAAAGGAATGCATCTGAAAGAAAATCCAGTGTTTTGGAGCTCGTTTATTCTGACGTTTGTGGACCTTTAAAGGTCAAAACACTTGGTTGTGCTTTGTATTTTGTTACTTTTATAGATGATGTTTCCAGGAAAGTTTGGGCATATGCCATAAAGACCAAAAATCAGGTACTTGCAGTTTTCAAGAATTTCCACAACATGGTAGAACGGGAGACAGGAAAATCATTGAAGTGCATTCGCACTGACAATGGAGGAGAATACATCGGGTCGTTTGAAGAGTATTGCAAAACCCATGGTATTCGACATGAACAGGCAGTTCCCAAAACTCCACAACAAAATGGTGTAGCAGAACGCATGAATCGCACTATTGTGGAGAGGATTAGATGTATGCTCTCAGAAGCTAAGTTGCCTAAAAGCTTCTAGGGTGAAGCAATGTGTACTGCATGTTATCTGATTAATTTATCACCTTCAGCGCCATTAGATGGAGATGTAGCTGAGAGAGTGTGGTCTGGGAAAGAAGTCAGTTATGAACACTTAAGGGTGTTTGGTTGCAGGGCGTTTGTGCATATACCTAAAGATCACAGAGCAAAGCTTGATGATAAAGCCAAGCAATGCATCTTTTTAGGGTATGCAGATGAGAAATTCGGATACAGGTTATGGGATCCAGTCGATAAGAAGATTATTAGAAGTAGAGATGTGGTCTTTCTTGAAAATCAAACTATTAAGGACTTCGGGAAAGTTGAGAAGCATGAGAATCATAGTAATGATCCCATTGATCTAGATCCTCATATCTCTTCTAAGGTTATGCATGATAATGCAGGTGAAGAACAAAATCATGAAGATGAAGCTCATGAAGATGTTACTATGGGTGATGATGTTGAGCAAGGAATGGAAGTTCAACATGAACCAGCAGCTGAATTGAGAAGATCGACTAGAGAGAGAGCACCATCTACCAAGTATCCTCCACACGAGTATGTAATGGTTACAGATAGTGGAGAACCACAATGTTATGAAGAAGCCCTAGATGATGAGCACAAGAAGGAATGGTTGAAAGCTATGCAAGATGAGATTGAATCATTGCATAAGAACAACACTTTTAAGTTGGTTGAAAAACCTAAGAATAAGAAAATTCTTAAAAATAAGTGGGTTTTCAAAATCAAAACCGAAGAAAGAAATTCACAACCACGGTATAAGGCACGCCTAGTGGTGAAAGGATTTGGGCAAAAGAAGGGTATTGATTTTGATGAGATTTTCTCTCCGGTGGTAAAGATGTCCTCGATACGGTTAGTATTGGGATTGGCTGCAAGTATGAACCTAGAAATTGAACAACTAGATGTCAAGACCGCTTTCCTTCATGGTGACTTGGAGGAAGATGTGTATATGGAACAACCAACAGGGTTTGAAGTTAAAGGTAAGGAACACTTGGTTTGTAAGTTAGAGAAGAGTTTATATGGGTTGAAACAAGCACCAAGACAGTGGTACAAAAAGTTTGAATCATTCATGAAGGATCAAGGGTATCACAGGACGGCTTCAGATCATTGTGTTTTCGTTCATAAATTTCCTGGTGGAGATTTGATTATACTTCTGCTTTATGTTGATGATATGTTGATTGTTGGTCAGGATGCTAATAAAATTAGCAGGTTAAATAAGGAACTAAACAAGTATTTCGATATGAAAGACTTGGGTCCAGCAAAACAAATTCTTGGCATGCATATCTCTCGTGATAGAAAAGCTGGAAAACTTTGGCTATCACAAGAAAGATACATCGAGAAGGTTCTAGAAAGGTTCAATATGGACAAAACAAAACCAGTGAGTTGTCCATTAGCCAGTCCCTTCAAGTTGACTCGTGTTCAGTGTCCATCAACTAGAAGTGAGAAAGAAGAAATGGAGAAAATTCCTTGTGCTTCAGCTGTAGGAAGCTTGATGTATGCAATGGTGTGTACGAGACCGGACATTGCATTTGCAGTTGGAGTAGTAAGCAGATTTCTTGCTAATCCAGGCAAAGAGCATTGGTTAGCAGTGAAGTGGATTCTGAAGTATCTTAGAGGTACGTCTAAAGCTCGTATATGTTTTGGTAATGATAAGCCAGTATTAGTCGGTTACACAGATGCAGACATGGCAGGAGATGTAGACTCTAAAAGGTCCACATCAGGCTACTTATTTACATTTTCAGGGGGAGCAGTGTCATGGCAATCTAAATTACAAAAGTGTGTAGCTTTATCTACTACAGAGGCAGAATATATTGCCATTACAGAATGTTGCAAGGAGATGTTATGGATGAAGAAATTGTTAGAAGAACTTGGTATGAAACAGGATAATTATGTTATTCATTGCGACAGTCAAAGTGCCATCCACCTCAGTAAGAATTCTAGTTTCCATTCAAAGTCCAAGCATATAAATGTGAGATACCAGTGGATCCAAGATGTTCTTGAAGACAAGGTGTTGAAGATCGAGAAAATCCATACTGACGACAATGGTTCAGATATGATGACAAAACCATTACCCAAAGGCAAGCATGAGCTATGTAGCAGTGTTGCAGGTTTGGGGATGGTAGGTCCCTCTTCATAAGTCGGGAGGGGGAGTTTGTTGGGGTCCCTCCTTATAATAAAAGGACTCCTAGTTGGAATAAGATTTTCCTTATTCCTTGTTTGGGGAAGGAATTCCTATTTCTATTGGTAAACCTCCCTATTTATCATTATAAAAGGGAATGAAAGGGAAGAGATTATACACAATAACTTCTAGAACAAAGAGAAGTCAGAGAAAGAGAGATTTCTGAAGTGGTTCTTTCAAGAGAGATTGAAAGAGCAGAATATTGGTTTGAAGAAAAGAAGATTATTAATCTTGTGAAACAATTTAGTTTGTGGTTATCTTCTTCAACCTTTAGGAATCTAGGATTTGTTCAAATCCTAAGGAGTAAGAGATTTTATTTCTTTGTTTCTTTGTTCAGTTTATCCACCATAGGTTTGGTGAAGAGTTGTCCAAGAGTGTTTCTACACATCTTGAAGAATTGTGTAACCCATTATTTAATTATAGTGGAAGATTTCTGGACTAGGTCCTGTGATTTTTTTACCTTCTAGTTTGGAGGGATTTTTTGCCACGTTAAATAATCTTGGTGTCTCTACTTTTACTTTCGCATCGTTTATCTTCATATTCCTGAACAAGTTAATTAGGTTATTTTTCCTAACATTTCCTACATGTTCACAAGGAAGCAAATCAAACAAATCAAACAAATCATAAGTTTGGCATACAAATCGTAGGAGCCCTCCAGTAGAAAAATGATTTTACTGTATATAATTGATTATGTCAATAATGATATACTCTCATCGAATTAGTGAAGGTTAGGAGTCATAATTTGTTCGTTGCTCGCAAATGTTTGATCGCAAATGTTAGTTTAATGCCCGAGTTCAAAACTTGTCACAGAAAACTGAATAATTTAGAAATATAACCCGTTTCAATTAATGTCCCGAAGTTGTATGACAAATAGATTAAATCTTCTAGATAACCATGTTAAAAATGTAGGGACGTGGTCCAGCTAAGGTGGCAATAATAAAATAAGATAGAGTTGAATCTTTTTCTTTGCAACCAAAAAAGAAAAAGTTGGATTTTTTTCTAGATTAAGTGTACTGATGTAGATCAAACATTTTGACATGGGATGGGAAGGTGATTGAGTCACTCGTCTTCCTACTAATGTCTATTTAATAAAACAAAGAAAAAAAATATGATTAGGACAAACATCTTTTTTAATAAATGATATTGTCCAAAGATCTTTAGATTTTTTTAATATAGTCCGTCTTGAAATATAGGTAGTGAAATCAACCACTTTGATATAATAAAAAAAATTAGATCAAATTTTTGCGGTTAGATCTATTAGGTCTATCTACCCCACTAAACATTAATGATGTGTTTGGATGACGGAATCATGTTTCCACGATTCATAAATCCAAGTAATATATTTTAGTTTGTTTGACAACTAACAAGAATCCTATGATTTATTATTATTTAAGTTCTTTTCACGAAAATGTTTTTTTTCCAGGAAACCTTTTTTTTAGCACTATTTTTTCTTTTGGGAAAAACGCGGTCTCTATCCAGCAAAAAAAATTTTTATAGAATTTCAGTTTTCAGAAAAATATTTTTCGAGAAAAAAAAACAATTTTTCGGTAAAAAAACGAATTTTGAGGAAAAAAGTTTATAAGGGAAAATCTGTTTTCTGGAAAAAAATTTAAATATTCGAAAAAAAACTTATTTGGGGAAGAATCGATTTTCGGGAGAAAAAAATGGTTGTCGGAAAAATCAGATCTTGGGAAAAAACGAGTTTTTGAAGAAAAAAATGATTTTTGGGAGCAAAAATAATTTTCAGAAAAAAAAATGATTTTTGAAAAATAAAAAAAGTTTTGAAATTTAAAATAATTATTTTGTAGAAGAAAATATTTTTTCGATGATTTTAAGTTTGAAATTTAGATTTATTAATCCAAAATCCTAGCAAATCGTAGGGGGTAGAGTGTGATTTTGGTTCAATAATAATTTTAGAATTTGGAATCCTTAGGATTCAAGAGT
The DNA here is from genome assembly GCA_002897215.1 of Eschscholzia californica subsp. californica. Taxonomy (NCBI): domain Eukaryota; kingdom Viridiplantae; phylum Streptophyta; class Magnoliopsida; order Ranunculales; family Papaveraceae; genus Eschscholzia; species Eschscholzia californica. The sequence goes on from BEHA01050138.1 coordinate 232,605, forward strand.
CCTAGGATTCTTGGTAGCCAAACAGACCAAGGATTCATGATTCCTACCAAATCCCACTTTTGATAGGAATCCTACAACCGAACACACCATAAATGAATGTGCGCGTCCTTTCAATTCTCTTTTAATTTCATTTAATCGGACAATTAAAAAAAACTACCTTTCTTTCTCTTCCTGTTACATTCGTTTGACGACTATTTTCTACCAGGTATGCTCCTTCCTCCATTATATCTTTCTTCTCCTCTCACTTTTTTTTCGTGATTACAGATTTAGAAGAATCGCTTGCCTCTTCTAGTTGATTATCCCCTCCCACAATTTGTCTGTCACCTATTGCCTTAATCTTCTAGGATTTTGCATTAGTAGTTTTCCAACAGGTATGAGTCACACTCATCTGCCAGGATATTGGCATTTGAATCTAATAACTTTACCAGCTAAATATTTTGGTCAAAAAATTTCCAATAACATATATACAAAAATGGGTTAATTTCATTTTGGCCCTTAATTTGTGACCAACTGGCTTTTTTTGGCCCCCAATTGTGACTAGTAGTTCGTTTTGGCCTTCAATTGTGTCTTATAATTCGCTTTAGCCCTCAATGTTTGTCGGACATACCTACTTTGCCTTTGTGGCATTTATGTAAATATCTTTTTTTCTATATTTCTCTTTCTTCTTATTTTATTTTTCTCCTTCTCTTTTAGGGCCTGTTATTCGTTAAGACCTTTTTACTAGATCTGTTATTCGTTAAGACCTTCTTTTTAGGTAGATATTTGAATTTGACTAATTTATAAGTAAATTTATCTCGAAAAGTCCCTAGGCCAGATCTTTAATTAAAAGTTTTTAATTTTTCATAAAAAATGAATAACGCGTTCTTTTAAAGTTCTTAAAAAAAGATTTGAACCAATATCAGGAAACTTTAAAATTCTTAAATAAAGGTCTGAACCAATAACACGGAACTTCGAAGCTCTTAAAAAAAGGTCGAAACCAATAACGCCAAACTTCAAAGGTCTTAAGAACTCTGAAGATCTGATAAAAATTCTGAACGAATAACCCCCACTTAGAACCATTAATTTCATTGTCTTTACTCACCTCTGTCCTCTTTCTCATCACCATCTTCATCCACCATTCCCATTCTCCTTCTACCATCATCTCCTTCTTCCCCTCTTCCGGTGAAAGAATATGGCTTTAGAGATGTTGATAATGAAACTGAGATAGATCCAGAAGAAAAGATTTTGCGTTCATTTGTTTTAATCTATGTTGATTAATGTTCGAAATCAAATATGAGATTAGAGTTTGCGACGATGTTGGATGAATTTGGTTCGGTAAATTGTTTTCTTGCATCTTGAAGAGGCAACAATCTTTGTTGTTTTTTCCCTTAATATTTAGGGTTTCAGTTATTGTGTTGGCATTATTTATTCAAAAGGCAAACTTCAAGATCTTCAACCTTCATTCAAAAATTTCTCCAATTTAATTCATTTTTGCCTATTGATTCATTCATCTCTGACTATTGACTCATTCATATCTGCCTATCGATTCGTTTATCTCTTTTTCCCTCATCAACTCCTTATTGATTCATTCCTCCCGGAGAGGTAATCATCAACTCCTTATTGATTCACTCACTTTTTTCCCTATCCATTTTTTATTTAACTAGGGTATAGCCCGTGTCTCCACCACGGATACTTTGTCGATCATGTTAGTAGATGAAGACAAACTACAATCATACAACAAAAAGAAGTGTCGATCAAATTCCTACTAAATTCGTCTCTTGAAAATCAGAATAAAATTATTTTTTGTCCCAATATTAACATGACCAACAAAAATTTAAGATGAAAATTGAGGGTAGTTATCTCAAGAATAAGTGGGGAGTTATATGTTAAGAAGTAGTTATATTAGTGGAAAAAATCTAATGGTGAAAATTGAACTATGAATATTAACGGATGAGATTTATGATTGCAAGTTGTGACATGGCAAAAAACCCATGTCATTTGTTATATAGACTAGGGTATAGCCCGTGCCCGTAGGGCACGAAAATTTCTATATTATGTTATACAAATTTATCAAATATTTTGGTCTTATACAAATATTGAAGTAATAAAAATATGGAGTATTTAAAATAATAACCGAGATTATATTGAGTTGTTTGATGGGAGAAAAGAGGAAAGAGAAAAAAAGTTAGAGAGTTTTTAAGGAGTGGGTAGTTATTTTGACTGTTAAATATCTATCTTTTCAAAGACTCTTTAAAATGAAGGGCCATGATTTACAAAAGAAAATTGGATGACCCTGATTTATAAACCAAAGTTATGACATGGCACCAAAATCTATGTGATTTGTTATATAGATTTCTCTCCCCATGAACTTCAACTTTCTCTTTAACTTCCAATACTACCAACTACTACAGATTGATTTATAACCCTAACAGTTAAGTTGAACCTGCTTAGGGGAAGTTATCATTGATCTATAACCCTATACTAATTAGTTTATCTTGCTTACAAAATGCTAGGTTATATTGATTTATAACCCTAAAAGTTAATTGTTGCAGAACTACTACCATGGTTCATCTCATGGTAGATTGCGAACCCGATCTGATTGTGAAACTTAAATCACTTCCACCGCACCTACCAAGAACTATGGTTTCAGCTCATGCTGCAAATAATTACTACGACCTTAACCTTCAAACATTGAAACCCCTAAGTGGTGGCAATACATTGGTGGTGGCGACGATCTATTTTAGCTCTGAATCTCATCAGATCTCTGTGCTTAACATCCGAGTTGGCACAACATGGTGATAGTGGTGGTGGTGGTTGTAAAGATGGAAGACCAAAGGAAATAAAAGGAAGAGAAAGAGAATGTCAGAGAGAGAATGCTAGGAAAAGAGATTGACGAGAAACAAAGATATAATAAGAAACACAAAAAAACTTAATAAAATAATAAAAAAGAATAAATAAAAGACTTTTCAAAAATGCCACAAGGGAAAAATAGGTATGTCAGACAATGATTGAGGCAAAAATGAATTGTCGGGCACTTATGGAGCCAAAACGACCAGTTGATCACAAATTGCACGGAATTAATCCTAAAAAAAAATATTGTGTAAACCTTATATATATATATATATATATATTTCAAGTTTATTAGATAAGTTCTTAAAATCAATTTGAATGTATATTATACACTTGGTTAGAAATGTTTGATTGGTTATAAAATGTTTGATTTATCGTCCAAGTGAAAGTATTTGACTAAATCAATTATGTTATTCTGACATTTCTTCTCTCTCCTCTATGATTTTGATAGGGTCACTGGAATCTGGATGACAACATATGTGATCATGATATCAAAATTCTTTGTGCTGGTAAATCTAAATAAGTAGGTTACAATCTAAATATGGATTTTCAACCGATTTTCTCCTATTTCTGGTTCTGCAATGTGCTGGCTGAAATTATTAATATCTTTAAATGGTAATAGAGGATGGATTAACATAATTGATTAAGATGAATGTGATATCTTGAATTTTTGTATTTTTTTTATTGTTTCATATAAACTATATTTCTTTGTCATTTTAATTTTGTTACTGTCATAATTATTGGTTACCCTTTAAACCATTCGGTAGAGATCCGATGAAGAAAATTCTAACCAATTTGTACCGTTATGTTTGTTTAAACCTGGTGTATAGCAACCGACATTTGTAGGTTCAAATATGAAAACATTTTGTTGCTTTCTATTCAAATTCAAAATTTCAATGCTAAAGTTAGTTCATATGTGGTATTTATTATCATTCTTTATCTTGAATGTTTGTTTAAAATTTTCTCCCGTGTTAAAAGATTATTGGAATCTTTATGTTATTCTATCTCTCATTTACTTATCGTTTTAGTTCCTCATTGTATCTCGAAGATTGTAAAGCACATATTCTCATCTAAGTTTACGTTTGCCTTTTTTTTTCTTTTTGTCTCGTTGGTCATTAAATTTGTACCATCACATGTCATTTCTTGCTTTAAAATGCCAAATTAGTCTTGTATTATAATTTATAATTTTATCTAATCATTTTATTGCAATTTATGCTGATTATATTTATTGTTAAACCACATTCACAAAATCCCTAATAATCTATTTTTTGTTATTACAAGGTATGGCCCGTGCCTCCGACACGATGAAATTCATTGCACATGTTATTTAGATGATTTTGAATTTCCGTATAAATTGACCAACACAGCTCACACTAAAGTGTATACTATATAGATATCGCGAAATTAACTTGTAACATAAACCATAAGAATTTGTGAACGAAAGGGACTTTTGGGAATTTTTATTGAAATACATCTGCAAATCTAAATCTAAAATATTTAAAATGAAGAATAAGAAGAAAAACATAACACGGTAACAAACTTTTTTACTATCCTGAAAAATAAGCAGAACTAAACAATAAAATTCTACACTTGTATGGTCCTTTCATTAATAAAATTATAATAACAACTTTATTTTGGCAAGAAAAAAAAAGTAAAGATGAAAAGAAAGGCAAGAAATACAGAATAAAACCACCCGAACAACCAAAATTGAAAGCAAGGATTAATTTAAGAACATTCATCAAGCAAGTCTTTCTTGGAATCCTTCACAAAACCAATCCATATCTCAATTCGTGCTAAAGGCGTTGCATTGTCAATCGAACCTCACATTTCACCTACTAATTTGTGCCCCTTTAATTATACCGTGCTTTCTTTGTTAGCGCCCTTAATGAACTATCCTTCAGATTCGGATTTTTCCTGTGTAGGCGGAAATTCAGCAACTATACCACCAATTTATAAACATGGTGTCATTAGATAAAGAAGATGAAACCGTAAGAAAGACAAGTATGAGAAAGAAGATTAAACTATTTCAGAGTTGTTAAGTTTCTTAAGTTTACAAAACTAAAAAGATTTCTTAAAAGAAAAAATAATAAGAGAAAGAAAATGAAACTTCTCTGTAGTTGTTTAGTTTAAAAAGATGAAATAGTGTGGATTTTATGAAGAAGAGACGAAAGATGTAAGATATACATAGATGGCAGAAAAACGTTATGCATGAAATGGACAAGGTTTCCATGGGATTTGGGATGGTTGTCCAAATAATCTGGGAAACGAAAGGAATCACCATGATTTATCATGGGGTTTGTCCCAGTCAACACTCATTCTTCTATTTTGTGATTCAGGATGAGAAAAGTGTGCACATTCAAAGAAAATATACATCCATTTGGAAAAGAAAACAACACAACTAAGTAACTAACTCACCTAAAGTTGATCTGTTTGCTCTAATGGAGCTACTGTGAGAGAAGAAAATCAGTTTTAAATGAAAGGTTGAAAGTAAATAAGAAAAAGCAAATAAGAGAACAATCAATAAGGAAAAGAATCAGCAATCAATGTTGAGAACCTTTGCTTCATTTTGGAGCTGAGTTTTGCATAGAAATTAATGATTCTCCTACACTAATCGTAACGGAAATAATCTAAAGGTTGACATAAATTCTGATGTGAAATTGATGATGATGAATTAATCGTCGTTAAAGAAATTCTAGCGAGAGAAAGTCGATCATTGTTGACTTCTATGGATAAAGAAACCCATTGCTTTCTTGAACAGTCGAATTGGTACATGAAGTAAAGAGTTTTTAAGGAGAGTTACCATAGGCATTGGGTAAGTATGTGGAAGGTTTTTTTTGTTGAAGGTATATGGAAGGTTATTGGGAGGTTAAAACTTTAAGATGAGGATATGGAAGGGCACAATTTGGATGCTTAGTCTCAATGTCCTAGTCATCACCATCAACATTTATTTTGTCCCAGTCATCTTCATTTATTTTGTCCCCGTCAACAAAACAAGTTGTGTTTTGTTTTATCATGGGATTTGTCCCGGTCAACACTCGTTCTTCTATTTTGTGATCCAGGATGAGAAAAGTGTGCACATTCAAAGAAAATATACATCCATTTGGAAAAGAAAACAACACAACCTAATAACTAACTCACCTAAAGTTGATCTGTTTGCTCTAATGGAGCTACTGTGAGAGATGAAAATCAGTTTTAAAAGAAAGGTTGAAAGTAAATAAGAAAAAACAAATAAGAGAATAATCAAGAAGGAAAAGAATCACCAATCAATGTTGAGAACCTTTGCTTCATTCTGGACCTGAGTATTACATAGAAATGGGATTGAAAATTCGTCCAAATGGCCATTTATAATAGAAAATCTTTCCATTAAAACGAAATTAATGATTCTCCTACACTAATCGTAACGGAAATAATCTAAAGGTTGACATAAATTCTGATGTGAAATTGATGATGATAATGAATTAATCTTCGTTAAAGAAATTCTAGCGAGAGAAAGTCGATCATTGTTGATACTGAAGGAGTTGAAGGAGATGTCCTTCGACCAAGGTGACAATGCGAACAATTTGTCGGATAGGAAAATTGATGTGGAAGATCATCAAGTCCGATTGATTTAGGGATCGTAGAGTTGTAGCTAGAGACCAACTACGATCGTCGAATTACGAAGTAATTCGCGGCTAACTTCGATCGGATCCTACAACGGGTTACACATAAGAGTGACAAATTGATCTAGGATATGACTAGTGGGAGTGAGATATAATCATAGGAGTGTCCCATAAACATATCTCATAGGCCTAAAAAGGAATTAGGCAAAGATAGTACAAAAAGGCCAAAAACAGGGTTTTTGGGCCTAGGCCGATTCGGGCACTTTTAGGGCTCGGATTGGGCTGATTTTTGGAGGGACGTTTCCTTATGTTATGAAAATTAAATCTGCCAATTTTGGCTGGGTTTGGACGTCATCTCCTTAGGGAATTGAGAAAATACCAATAGTTGCTATTTTCGACTATTTCCCTAAATCTTATTCTAAAGGGTGTTTTAGGAAACCTAAAAGGAGGTGGATTCTTATTAGGGTTCTATATAAACACTCTTCGGGCAGAGAATAAGGTGTGGAATTTCTCTCTAAGCTTTCTTACTCTACCACATCAAGTAGAGAGGAGAAAGTGAGCTAATTCCCATTACTATCAATCTAGTCAAAGAAGAAGGTGTTCTTCTTTCCAACCACCATTGGTGTGCTAGCTATACAACAAGGTGGGAGATCAAATTGATTGCTCGTGTCCCAAGTAGAGGAGCTACACTTGAAGCTCTTGGTCTTCTTCAATCAATTCAATTAGTTCGAGGGAAAAGCGATTAAGGTAATCTACTATCTCCATTAGATTAATTACTAGTTTTGCATGTGATCCTGGGGATACTAGTGTAGACATTAGATGTCTTATTTCCGCTATAAACACTAGTATAAGGGTATAAATCCCTACAGTGGCGTCAGAGCCTCTTGCAATTAACTAGTTTTTGCTAAGAATCGAACTAGTTCACATTGGATATGATTGATAGTTCAATAAATTGAGTTTATAAAAGTATTTTAAAAATTATTTAAACTCACAATTTGATATTATTGAATGGGATTCAATGAATTTCAAATTGAGAATCAAATTGTTAAAAGTGTTTTAAAAGACTCAATTTGATTGAATTTCAAACTAATCCATGCTTGATAGTTATGCTTAAAAAAGTTTTAAACATAAAATTTGATTAATTTTGAATTGGATTCAAAGATTTTTCAAATTGATTTCGAAATTGTTCTTTGAAAAAGTTTCAAAAACCTAGATTTTGATCCAAAATTGGTTTGATTAAGAGTTGTTTTTAAGTTTTGGAAACTTTTGAAAAACAAAAATTTTGGAATTTTAGAAGTGTTCTAAAAAGAGTAGTTTTGAGTTTAGGAAACTCCCAAAACAAATTTGGAAAAATTTAAAAGTTTCTAAAAGTTTTGAAAAATTTTAGAAGTGTTCTAAAAGGAATTTCAAAATTTTAAGAAAAGTTTTAAAATTGGAAAATAGCAACTTAGAGTTGCATAAGAAAAAAATTTTTTTTTTTTTGGAAACTAGGGTTTTGAAGAACCCTAGTGTCCGGCCAGGAAGCTTCCTGGCCGGACCAGAAGCTCCTGGATGCGTCCTCTGGACGCGTCCAGAGCAGCTGCTGAGACGCGTCTAGGACGCGACCAGCAGCTGCGACAGAAGCTTCTGGACGCGTCTTGGAGACGCGTCCAGAGCAGCTACTGGGGATGCGTCTTGGAGACGCGTCCAGGTCGCGTCTAGGACGCGTCCAGGTCGCGTCTAGGACGCGTCCAGGTCGCGTCTAGGACGCGACCAGCAGCTGCGAGGGAGCTTCCTGGACGCGTTTAGGACGCGTCCAGAGCACTCGACGCGTCTGGGAGGTTCTGGGTGTCTCGGACTAGTCCGAGACACCTAGTGCTGGTCCGGTCCAGCACCAGACACGTCTAGGACGCGTCTGGTACATGGACTAGCGTCCTGGCTCCGGCCAGGACGAGACCAGGCCTTGATATGCCTCGGCCAGGACATGTCGGCCCTATGGGCCGTGCAATGTCCGGACCTTGTCCGAGCCCTTTTGTGGGCTTGGGCCGGGACTTGTCCCGGGTTTTTTCGAGGCTTTTCGGACCACGAATAGGGACCATCATTCGAGTGGGAGTTTTTGCCAAATTTTCTTCCGATTCCAACCAAATAATTCCAAAATCAATCCGGGCCATCCAGAAGGCCAAAACGGATTTCTCTTTAAATTGATTTATGAAATCATTAATAATCGAACCAACATTTTTTCCGAAATTGACCCGGGCTTTCTCGAAGCCCAAAACGGAGTTTTTCTTAAAGTTGATTTTAGAAATCATAAAAGATAAAATCGGAACGCACCGTTAGTTGAATTCTTCGAATTTAGACTTAAGGTCCGTAATGTGACATGTGATGTCAACAAAAGTATCTCCCAAGATAATCATGCATATATAATTCTTAGCCTTGATATATTATATGATTGCATATGATGTGAATACGGGAAACTAGTATGGCCATAGATTTATTTCGTTATTCTTGTTTTAAGCACGGATGGGTGCATGCTTTGTAATTAATTTTAATTTCAAGTTTATACGATCTGCGAATCGTTAGAGTCTTGTAATTAGAGTTTAGGGTCTATGAGTCCATTGAAGAAATTCGAGGATGAAATCCAAAGGCGAGTGGGAGAAATCAATGGAGGTTCAAAGATGGCGATCTAAGATGAACCAAAAGGAAAAACAAGAAGAAAACCAAAGGAGATTGGATCTTCTAGGTTAGCGGCCATACTAGGATCCATGTCTGCTTGATTTACTTTCTCGCGCGCATTTACTTACTTATTTACGCTTTATGTCATGGATGTTAGTTAGGCTAAATAGTTCACTATAACAAACGCCAGACTAGCGTAAAAG